>OX940976.1:4675850-4760290 GCA_954871275.1 Leptopterna dolabrata | reverse complement strand
TTTTTAAAACTCGAATTTCCGAAAGATTTTTATACCAAAATCCGTTTCAGACCATCCTGAATTCACTGCCGAAAGACACCAAAAATTATATGTATATATATATATATATTTATATATGTATGTGTCATTCCAGACGATAACTCTCGAAAGAATTGAGATAAAAAGTTCAAATTTGCACGAAAAATCTGTCTTGGCAATCGACAGGCTAAGTTCGTAGATGGGCAGAATCGGGTCACTCTAAGGGGGAGTTTTGGGGAGTTTTAGGGGGGGAAAATTACCCATAAATTCCCAAAATGAAACAGTCTGACAAGTGACACCTCATTTTAAAAGTTTTTGTACGCTGAACACGATGGTGAAATCAGAATTGCGATATCTCATTCCGTTCTCAAACTGGAGCACTTTGAAGATTAAGGAACGTGGTTATTTCTTCGAAAATTCGCTCTTATAGCCATGCTGCATGACTGGTTTTATTTATTTATTTTTTTTTTCAAATAAATTATCTCTGATCATTGATAGTACCATTTTATCGTCTTGATCCACCTGTTGACACTTTTTCCAGTTTTATTCTACAAATTGATGGTGATTTCAGACGATTTCCCAGGTTTTTGACTCATAACAAATCAATTTCGGGAGCTGAACATCTGGTAGAACCTCAATTTTCTATTCTTTGGTCAAAATCGAGTTCATATTCGGTCATCTCGTCCCCAAAAACATGAAAAACGATACCTTAAAAGCTCATGTTACCAACATGTTGCTAAAACGCAAAAAGTACCTATTTTTACACACATTTTCACTCATAACACCCCGGGTATATTCCGATCGGGCTGAAAAGTTTCGGGACACAACTAGGGCCCAAATGGAGCATGTGTGCGAAAGAACGATTTTTTTAGACCGAAGATGAAGCCTGTACACGTGATACGGCGGACGGACATTGCATTTTTGGAATCTACGCACCTTGAAACGGAAAAGAAAAAGTTTTGAGGGGGTGTAATAAAAATTTTTTGCTGAGCGAATACATAGGTGTATTATTCACAGAATAATAAACCAAAAAATCACAGGTGACTCACCGTAATGATGATTAACGATCCAAATTAAAGATTAAAATCTGTTACTGACAAATTATTACTTGCATTCATTCTAAGAATGTTTCATCGAAAAGAAATATTTACAGAGGGACCTTCTTATGGGAGTAGCACATAAGTTGGGGGAAGCAAGTCCCATGCCAGGCTAGGTCATCGGGGTAAACAAGTACCGTCACCAAGAGCTATGGCAAAAGCTGCAATGAAAACTACCTGAGTTATTCCAGAAAGACCAAGCTTACCTTATTGCCCAAAAAAAATGGTGCTTTGTGTAACTAAGAGTTGAACTGAGGAAGGAGGAGCAACGAAAGTAGGAACTACAGCTGCAGCAAAGAGCGAACAACAAAGAGAAAGATCAAGCACAAACCGAAGACGCGCGATGGGCAAATGTTTCGCCATTCGTCTTCGTCAATAGAACATGTGTGTTGGAGTTTCCTCACTTGGAAACAACAGAGTGTAAGTAAATGGAGTGAGATGATGATGCACGTCAAAATGAAGCAGGACATGGCCTTGAACAATGAGGAATGGACGTGGATCGGAATTTTCTGCATTTGACCTCAGAATCGGATTCAGCACCCTCGAAAACCACTGAATCACAATTTCCAGCATATAATGCATAATCGTACTTATGCACTGGAAAATTACAACCCACCTACTAAATAATGTTTTACGTCTTGTAGTTTTTAACGCTAGTTTTCAATATTCCAATTTAATATTTAAGTATTTCCGTGGCTCCTCCATCCATAAAGTTAAAATGAAACCACGCCGCATTTTTTTTTTCCGAAACATTTTTGGTGGAACAGAACAAGATGAAGAGTGAACGCACATCGTAGAAAACTAGAAAGGTGACAAACGTCTAGTTCCCGAGTGAAATCCCTAGTTTGATTCCCAGCCGCTAGCGATTTGTGGCGCTGCATTCGTCCTCAGCTGCATAGAATCCCTATCCCTACTATATTATAAAAACGGATCTCTGTGAGTGAGTCTGTGTGTCTGTCTTTCTATGCACGGCCAAACGGCTCGACGGATATCGACCAAATTTGGCACGAATATCCGGTAGGCTCCCAAGTTGTGCAACGTCGCATTTTTAATTCCCTCACCATAGCGGAACTATGGTCGACCATGGTCAACTTCGTTAATTGAAATGGTAACCCCTATTTTTTATCGCGTACTCGTAATCTACGTGAAAACCTATCTACGATCGACCCTTCGGACTACCCCCGCGGTCGACCATAGCGCATCCATGGGCCCCTCCATGGTCGAATCCCGAATTGCTCAACGGATATCGACCAAATTTGGCACCAATATCCGATAGCCTCCCAAGTTGAACGTAGGCGCATTTTTAATTCCCTGACCATAGCGGAAATATGGTCGACCATGGTCAACTCCTGAATGGCTTGACGGATTTTGATAAAATTGGGCACGAATACCCGGTAGGCTATGGGATTTTTCCGACGTTTGTTGGTTCCACGAAACTGCGTACAGCGAATCTCGGATAGCGAGCGAAGCGAGCGGTCAGGCTAGTATGAATAGAAAGTTGATACGAAACGGTCGGGACCGCGGTGGTCCTCGCAAAGAGCACCGTTCTATACCATTGTTTTAGTAACCGTTCCAAGCCTCTTCGTTTAGTAGCCGTTCTGCACTCCCGCTTCGAGTGATGCCCCCGCTAATTTTCAAACTAACTACAGTAAAACGGCTTCTTTTACACTGTTATGTAAGGTATAACTTGTTTAAAAATCAACTGTCAACCAGGTAACTGCTTCTGTCATGTACTTGCATTGAAGGCGCATGCCTTTTGTACACTGCTACTTTTGAATAAATGAATACCTGCATAATATCTTAATGAGCAAATTATTACGGAATACATTAGATGATAATGTCCTTTATCAGAAGTTTATTATTCACCAACCAAAGACATTTCAAAATTTGTTTTCTGCTGGTTACAGTGGTCTATTTTGTTTAACAAATATCGGTATAAATGACGACGATATCTGATCTTGAGAACAAGATAAAAACGCTGCAAAGTCCTTGTCACATGGGTTTATTATTCTATTATTTTATTGGTCTACAGAAATGCCGGCTGTTTATTTATTTTTCTCTCATGTAAATTAATTGAAATGGCTATTTCTGGTGGTTTCCACAAATTTTGGCCCCCAAAACTTGAATTAGGTACTACGCTCCTTTTTTTTTTTTTTTTTTTTTCAAATTACCTTTGATCATTGATTGTACCATTTAATCCTCTTGATCCACGTGTTGACACTTTTTCTAGTGTTATTATACAAATTGATGGTGATTTCAGACGATTTCGCAGGTTTTTGACTCATAAAAAATTGGAAAAGCTGGGTGGAACTGTTACTATTTTGAAAATGAAGTTACATGATTAAAACACTATTAATATACAGTACACCAGCATACTAGTTATCCCTTCTAAAGGTTATAGTTATCTGTGGGGGGGGGGGGTTTCCAAAATGAAATGAGAAGAAATTAGGTAATACAATTTCAAGAATAGAACGTTTTGTATTAATTTAAAAAATAGGTACCTAATTATGAAGCCACAGCGTGACTAAATTGTGTTAAGTATAGATTCATATTAAATTTGAAAAACATTTAACATTAAAAACATTTAGTTTGAAACCATCTCAATTTTTAAAGACTCAAATGTAGGAAATAGTTTTCATAAAAGCATGAGGTATATTCAATAAATGCAAGTTTATTGCCAAATCCGGCTAGTTACATACCTACATGTTTGTGTGGGTAGGGAAACAATATGAAAAACGCTGCAAAGTCCTTGTCACATGGGTTTATTATTCTACTGGACATACCTACGCAGAAATGTTGGCTGTTCATTTATTGTTGCTGTCATTTTAAATAATGGAAATAGCTATTTCTGGTGGTTTCCACCAATTTCGGCCCCCAAAACTTGAATAAGGTACGCTCCTTTTTTTTCGATTTCGCGGTTTTTGACTCATAAAAAATCCATTTTGGGAGCTGAACATCTGGTACAACCTCAATTATCCACTCTTTGGTCAAAATCGACTTCATATTCGGTCTTCTTGTCCCCAAAAACATGGAAAACGATACCTCAAAAGCTCATTTTACTAACATGTTACTAAAACACAAAAAGTACCACATATTTGTAGACACATTTTCACTCATAACATCCCTGGGTATATTCCGATCGGGCTGAAAAGTTTCGGGACACAACTAGGGCCCAAATGGAGCATGTGTGCGAAAGAACGACTTTTTTAGACCAAAAATGAAGCCTGTACACGTGATACGGCGGACGGCGTACGGCGGACGGACATTGCATTTTTTGAATCTACGCACCTTGAAACGGAAAAGAAAAAATTTTGAGGTGGTGTTATAAACATTTTTTGCTGAGCGATTACATAGGTGTATTATTCACAGAATAATAAACCAAAACTACTACCTACTAAACATTACTAAACAACTAGCTAGCTACCTAAGTGAAAATCTGTTATATAAACAAACTAAGTAGGTAGGTACATATTTCAATGAACAGAACATTAAGTATTTAATCACAAAGTAACACATTATAAAATCACAGAACGACTAACTTGTGGTATAAACAAAAATCGCTGCAAATCCCTGCACAACGGTTTATTATTTTGTATAGAATACCCTTCCGTTACAGATCACAGCTCTATTTATAGATAACCCGTCTATATAATTTATGATATGTACTATTCTATACATATAATGTAGATCGCAGACCCTCCGTAGGTTAGTACCTAACCCCGTACTCGTTACTAGGTACCTACCTAAATCACGAGTTAAATGTTGCTAAAATAATTCTGCCGATGACAAACAGTACCTAACAAAAAGAAACACACATAATGAAGTTCTGAAAAGAAATTGTTGATGAGGAGTGAAAAAAGTTGCAAAAGTACCTACCAACAAACTCCAGCCCCTTCTACGTAGATGGTATAATGAACTGTTGTGTAATAATTTACCGTTGAGTAATGATTTACCGTAGTAATAATTTACCCATCAATAATACTTCAACGTTTGTTCAAGTTTCACTACCTACCAACAAACTCCAAAAGAGCCATCATTTTTCAAAAGAAATAATATCACAGAACAACCAACTCGACTTCATACTCCGCCAATATAATCAGGTGATCCCTACCAATGATTTCATCTCCGCCAAATTTCCTATTGTGGGCGCGTCTCTGGTTACGAGATTTGGTTTGAATTGTATACAATTTCATTCACACTGGAGTCGAAAATGCCTGTCGGTGCAAACTTCGGGGCCTTACTGTGAACGAACGGCTGGACGTACGACGCTCCGGATGGTCTTAAAAAACTCGCAAGTTCAAGAACTATTTAAAACCGTAAAAATATTCACGTAAAAAAATTGTATAGGCGTTTTGAAAATTTCAACCCCTATTTTGAACCCCTTAGAGATGACTGACAGTAACGTCGAGCTTCGAGGACCAACTAGACGCCGAACGGAACCTATAACCCGAATTTCATCAATTTTTTTTCATGGTAACTAAGAAAAGTGGCCCGTACGGCGTACGGCGGACAGACAGAAATATTTTTATTGCAGTTTTGGATTCTACATACCTTGAAACGTAAACCATCAAATTTTGAGGGGGGGTAAGAATTTTTTTTTTTTCATGCTCGATTCCAATGGTTCATTATTGAAAATAATAAACCAACAATGAAACTCGGCGCTGCACGCCTCGCCAGGGGGCGAGCCCCCTGGACCCCCGGATGCTTACTGCTTAGAGCCTACGGCAAAATTCAAGAAACATGGAACATGCTTTAGCCGCGTTCCGAGTTTTCTCAAACAACCACTACGTATCTATAACCAAGTGACTACCAAACAAGCGTCATTGTTTACTATCCATTTATAACATTCATTTATATAGTTATAGTATGAAACTAGGAAATAAATACCAAGAACAAATACGAAATAAATTCGTGATAAATCAAGAGCTTTCCAACGAATGGAAAATGATTTTTGTCCGATGAAAATGAAAGAAGTTTCATTTCCCTAGCAACTACTCGGTTGTACGTGAAAATCATCGTTAAAATTTCGTTCCACTTCCGCGTCACCCATCCCGCGTAACGTTTTTCGGCTAGTTCTGGTAAGTTAGTCCAAGGCTAAAGCATGTTCCATGCCAAAATTTTTTTGACATTTTCATGTCTTTGCCCTGGCACATAGCACAAAAAACTGTCACGAAATTGCGTAACGAAATTGTGTTACAGTGCCTTTATAATGATTTCCGCTTACAACGACCCCGTTGTTAGGTTTGTTCATTTTCTACACTTTTTAACCCACAAAAATCGTTCACCACTCGTTGGAAAGCTCTCGATTTAACGAACATTTTCATGTTCTCCATAACATATTGACTATACGAATAGCGGAGCTATGGGCATAACTGTTCTCATATTTTGTTTACAAACTAATGATCGTGAGTGTAGAAGATAATTAATCCGGAATCGTCTATTTTATTGAAATTAGGTACCTACCTCTTAATATTAATAATGTCAAAAGCAATAGGTAAAGACATGAAAATGTCCCAATGCGTTGCAGACTCGTATGCAAGCGTTTTTGCTGTTTCTGTGATTTTTTCCTGATGATTTTCGCTTACAACCGATTCGTTGCTACGGAACTTTATCTTCGCCAGTTATCATCGTACAAAATTTGACATTTTCATGTCTTTGCCGTGGCACACAACCTAAAAATCGTTAGTGACGAAATTGGGTGACGAAATACCGTTACGTTATATATTTCTGATCTACGGAACTTTATCTTCGCCAGTTATCATCGTACAAAAATCGTTCACCACTCGTTGGATAGCTCTCGATTTATATTGTCAACACGAATGCAAGCTTCATATAAGTTTCTGATGATTTTCGCTTACAACCGATTCGTTGCTACGGAACTTTAACTTCTCCGGTTATTATCATATACAAATCGACATAAAATGTCCCTCGTTACATGTGCGTCTGTTTGTACGTTTTATACAACCTGCATTCCGTTGTCGTAAGATAATTGTCATTTAATTCGTGGCAATATTATACAAGCTTCAGTTGTATTCGTACAATTGTTGTATCCGTACAATATGGACTCGGTAGTGCCGCTCGAACTTAAACGGAAATCGGACATTGAACAGGAGGTTATAAACAAGATCTATTGGCCAAATTCAAATCCACTCTTCAATCTTAGCCGACATTTCATTTAAACAATAATACAACGTTTATTACATTAATCGAAGAACTGAGTCTAATTACCAATTCTTTTATGATCAACACTACAACTTAGATTGCGACTTTATAATTAGGTACCTACCTAATTTGGTAGGTGAGAAGGAAGGAGGGGAAAGACATGAAAATGTCCCAATGCGTTGCAGACTCGTATGCAAGCGTTTATCAACGACTGTTTCGTTATGTCTTTACTCTGTTTCTGATTTTTTTAGATTCAGTGGCATTTTTAAATAAGTCAGTTACTTCAGTCTTTTCTTTGACGTTTCAAGGTACGTAGATTCCAAAAATGCAATGTCCTTACGCCGTATCATCCATATCTACCTTTTTAGCGAATTTTCAAAGAAAATGAAGCTATTGCAATGGCTTCGAAATTTAAATAATATAAATTTTTGGAAATTTTCTTCATAGAAATCCGTTTCAGACCATTCTAAAACGATTCCTGAAATTTAACACTTTTTTATATGTATATATATATATATATATATTTATTTATATATGTGTCACTCCAGACGATAACTCTCGATAGAATTGAGATAAACAGCTCAAATTTGCACAAAAAATCTATCTTGGCAATCGAAAGGCTAAGTTCGAAGATGGGCGAAATTGGCCTACTCTAAGGAGGGTTTTGGCGCATTTAAAGTGCGCAAAAATTACCCAAAAATCCCCAAAATGTTATTTTCCAACAAGTGACCCCTCATTTTAAAGGTTTTTGCACGCTGAACACGATGGTGGAATCGGATTTTAGATATCTTGATCCGTTCTCAAATTAGAGCATTTAAAGTGCGCAAAAATTACCCAAAAATCCCCAAAATGTTATTTTCCAACAAGTGACCCCTCATTTTAAAGGTTTTTGCACGCTGAACACGATGGTGGAATCGGATTTTAGATATCTTGATCCGTTCTCAAATTAGAGCATTTAAAGTGCGCAAAAATTACCCAAAAATCCCCAAAATGTTATTTTCTAACAAGTGACCCCTCATTTTAAAGGTTTTTGCACGCTGAACACGATAGTGAAATCGGATTTTAGATATCTAAATCCGTTCTTAAATTAGAGCATTTAAAGTGCGCAAAAATTACCCAAAACTAGGATAATCTTTAAACTCTTACCCCCACCCCCTTAGAGTGGTCAGATTGAAAAATGTGAGAAGTATTAATTGAAGACGAGAGTTCGAAGCAAAAAAGGGGGAGGCAAACGATTAGTACAACTCCTTGAATTTACCCACAGCGATCAAATAAATAAGCACTTAGTACAATTACGTAATAAACAAACGGTAGAATCAGGATGGACAAAACGTACAAATTAAAATAAATACGAAGAGAATATACATAGAAAACCAAATTTTAGACCGAAGTTTTCCTTTATTCAAAACCATAGCCATTAATTCGAATATTTCTTTGAAAATTCGCTCATTAAGTCATGCTGCATGACTGATTTTTTATTTATATTGGATTTCAAAATCGTATTGTTCCAATTTTAATCTCCACCTAAATAATTTCGAGCTGGGTTCTTCAAGAGAAAACAGCCATTGAATTTTTTTGAGAGATTCGAAGCTGCAAGTAAAAACGACTTTAGGGTTAAGGAGGGGCGTTCGCGATCGCAAATGGTAACGTTTCATAACCATGCCAAACTATGATGTGCTTATACGAAGTCCGCAAATCACAATGGTAATACAAGAAGGTTTTATCCACTGCACTATGAATAGAAAACAACTACAACTTATGGAATAATATACCGGACTAGGACGAGATAACAAGAAGTGATACGGCAGCTGGTGATAACAAGAATCTTTGACAGTGAGCAGGATCGGCGAACAGAAGAACGACTGGAACGCAGAACGTGAGATGGGGGCGCGGAAACAGCCGAACTTGCGAGGACCACCGCTGTCCCTACCCGTTCGTAAAGTTGATAGCAGAAGCGACATAGGTACCAATAAACATTCAAAGAATTACCAGAACGTGAGAAGCTGACTAGTGAAACTTAACAGCATAAAGAGATAGGATGTCAGATAAGCAGATCGGTAAGCAAGATGAGAATCCTTTGGTAGGTAGGTACCTACCAGTGAGTTGCAAGAAAATAATAATTGATTACACAAAAAATACATCAATACCTAAACGTAACTTCCTCAGGACATTCTTCTTCTTTACAAGGAGCAAATTCCTTGTAATAAAAGTACAAAAAGCATTACTAGTAAGTACCTACCCTTCCAAAAGTCCTCTTTACTTTATTGTGGTCAACGTCTTCATTGGTACCTACCACATCTCTATCTCGCTATGGGATTTCAAAAATAGGAGAGAAAAGTGCGGGGATTTCAAAATACGAGGGGAATGCGTCTGCAGCGCCGCAAACCGCTAGCGGCTGGGAATCAAACTAGGGATTTCACTCGGGGACTAGACGTTTGTGAAAGGTGAACTAGGTATTACGTACATAGCATGAACCTACTAGGTATTGTGAACTAACCTGCGAGCGTTTAACGGAAGAACGTGGTAGTTAGATGGTGGGGGGGGGGGGGGGGGGAAGAGAAATGATACGACGTAGAGGGGTAAACGAACGATTGATGAACGGATGAACTGGTGGGGCCGATCTGAGTTGTGAAAACGGAGTGAGATCGGATTGCCCGTCCAGTGAGAACGTCAACTCTTTGGTCATCCACTCAGTTCGGATACGTTCAATTGAAACACCCGTTCAGTTCGGATATGTTCAATTGAAAAATCCGTTCAGCTCGGATAAGTTCGCTCAATTGAAACATCCGTTCAGTTCGGATACATTCTGTTGAAACATCTGTTCAGTTAAGATATATTCAATTGAAACATCCGTTCAGTTTGGATACTTTCAATTGAAAAATCCGTTCAGTTTGGATAGGTTCAGTTGAAACATCGTTCAGTTTGGATAGTTTAATTGAAACATCCATTCAGTTCGGATACATCCAATTGAAATATCCGTTCATCAGATACGTTCAGTAGAAACATCCATTCAGTTCGGATGCGTTCAAGTGAAATATCCTTCAAGTGAAACAGCTATTCAGTTTGGATACGTTCAAGTGAAATATCCGTTAAGTTCAGATACTTTCAACTGAAACATCCATCCATTTAGTTCGGATGCATTCAGTTGAAACATCCGTTCAGTTGGGATAGATCCAATTGAAATATCCTTTCAGTTCGGATACCTTCAGTTGAAACATCCGTTCAGTTCGGATACATCCAATTGAAACATCCATTCAGTTCGGATAGATCCAATTGAAATATCCGTTCAGTTCGGATACGTTCAGTTGAAACATCTGTTCAGTTCGGATACATCCAATTGAAATATCCGTTCAGTTGAAACATCCATTCAGTTTGGATACATCCAATTGAAACATCCGTTAAGTTTGGATACATTCAGTTGAAACACCTGTTCAGTTCGGATAGGTTCAGTTGAAACATCCATTCAGTTAGGATACATCCAAATGAAACATCCGTTCAGTTTGGATACATTCAGTTGAAACATCCGTTCAGTTCGGATAGGTTCAGTTGAAACATCCATTCAGTTCGGATGCATTCAGTTGAAACATCCGTTCAGTTGGGATAGATCCAATCGAAATATCCTTTCAGTTCGGATACGTTCAGTTGAAACATCCGTTCAGTTTGGATAGGTTCAGTTGAAACATCCATTCAGTTCGGATACGTTCAGTAGAAACATCCGTTCAGTTCGGATACATCCAATATTGAAACATCCGTTCAGTTTGGATGCGTTCAAGTGAAATATCCTTCAGGTGAAACAGCTGTTCAGTTCGGATCCAACAGGGGTAAAACATCCGTCAGGGATGAACGCCACGTCCCTGTTAAAAACCAGTATAACAGGTAGCATAATATAAACCCATAAACGAAAACCTCAAATAAACCACTGACAAGATCCATCGTCATCGAAAGCCTTCATCCCTGAAGCAATCATGGAAACAGCTCAGTATGTAGGTATGTTCTTTTTTGATGTTTCAAATACTTCGCACCAATCTTTATCATAGAAAGCTCAAAGAAAGCCGGGGAATGACAGCTTATCATTAAAAAAACGCTGCAAAGTCCTTGTCACATGGGTTTATTATTCTACTGGACATACCTACAGAGATGTTGGCTGTTTATTTATTGTTTCTTTCATATAAAATGATTGAAATAGCTATCTCTGGTGGTTACCACCAATTTTGGCCCCCAAAACACGAATAAGGTACCTACGCTTTTTTTTTTTTAAATAAATTATCTCTGATCATTGATAGTACCATTTTATCGTCTTGATCCACCTGTTGACACTTTTTCCAGTGTTATTCTACAAATTGATGGTGATTTCAGACGATTTCCCAGGTTTTTGACTCATAAAAAATCAATTTCGGGAGCTGAACATCTGGTAGAACCTCAATTTTCTATTCTTTGGTCGAAATCGAGTTCATATTCGGTCATCTCGTCCCCAAAAACATGAAAAACGATACCTTAAAAGCTCATGTTACCAACATATTGCTAAAACGCAAAAAGTACCTATTTTTACACACATTTTCACTCATAACACCCCCGGGTATATTCCGATCGGGCTGAAAAGTTTCGGTACACAACTAGAGCCCAAATGGAGCATGTGTGCGAAAGAACGATTTTTTTAGACCGAAAATGAAGCCTGTACACGTGATACGGCGGACGGCGTACGGCGTACGGCGTACGGCGGACGGCGGACGGACATTGCATTTTTGGAATCTACGCACCTTGAAACGGAAAAGAAAAAATTTTGAGGGGGTGTTATAAAAATTTTTTGCTGAGCGAATACATAGGTGTATTATTCACAGAATAATAAACCAAAAGAAGGAAAAAACTATTTCTTTCACAAAATATTAGGTATTTCACCACTTCAAAGGCTTATATTCATATGTACATAGTTCGCGTAGTGCTAAGACGTTAAAATACGTTTTGATTCTAAGCTTGGAGAAAAGAAGGCAGAAAGAACTGTTTTTCCACGTGGGGTGGGGTCGCCCGTAGCTATTGAATCAGATTCCGTATTGAATAAGCAAAATGGTTTATGGAATCCCCCCAAGAAAAAAAGAAAAGAGAGTACCTACAGAGACATAGAAAAAGAGACGAGAAAATCGTGGGAGTGAATCCAGAGTATAAGAATAAGGCGGGAGGGGGGATATAATGGTAAAGCCACTTTTATATTTCCATAGGCTATTGTCTTTGGAGGCATAACCCTCTTCCTTGCCTGAAAGACTGTAGAAAGTGCCCTTCTATTTCTTCCTTTCAATAAGAGATATATACTTATGCATTATTATCTAGGTTAGATATTCGATATTTCGAGGTGATGGTGAGCCGTTACAGTCGTGGTGTCTGTTCCGATCGGAGGGTACCTAAGGATCAGGATGCGCAGGGAGCAGGAACAGCTGGGGATGATTCGCCATAAATGTGGATAATGTACGTTCAAGAGCAGTGAAGGATGCACGAGGGTATTTTCACTTCTAACTCAAGATTCTCCTGAAAACCGTTAAAAGCAGGCCTAAGTACGACAATAGTGCTCTAACTACCACCTATCCAAATCTGAAAACGCTGCGAATTATTAAACAATGGGTAATTATTTACCTGCTTAGGTGGCCCCTTCCTGAACAAATGTACAGAAGTTATTCAAAGCCAATACAACAAAAACTTTGAAGTCAGCACCAAATTTCAACTAAAAACCCCCACACACTGTCTTCATAATTTTATCCCTTGGGTTTTAGCGAATTTTCTACGAAAACGAAGCCACTCCAATAGGTCCAAAATTTTCAAAACATCAATGAATTTTTGAAATTTTTTATAGGCAAATCGATTTCAGAGTATATATATATTTGTTTATGTGTCACTGCAGACGATATCTGACCTTGGGTACATGATACAAATTCCAAATGTCGCCAAAATGTTCGTACTGCCAAACAAAAGGATGGGTTCGAAGATGAGCAACTTACAAACAATTCTAAGGGGTCAAACCTGAGTTTTTAGGGGTCAAAACTGCTGAAGTCGCGAATGATTTATACAAAACTACTGCATGTGGTATGGAAGAGTGAGTAAACACCGAAAAATACCATTTCAGTGGTTTTTCTCACAGAAAAGGGGTCAAGTTCGGATATTAGGGGGTAAAATCATAATTGCGGGGCTAAAATCTATATTAATTCACCTGACGTTGTGCCGGACAGAATTAGGGACTATCTCGATGATGAAAATATATTTTTCTCCAAAAAAAAGAGTGGGTCAAATTTGACGTTATAAGGATCAAAAATGGGCAAAAATGGCTAAAATCACGAAAAAAATTAGATAATTTTATGAAAAGTGGTATGGTTTCTCGCTATATCATCTTTTTACATAATAGCACGAATATTTATTTGAAAATTCGCTCTTATAGCCATGCTGCATGACTGGAACCTTTCCTTTTGGTTTATTATTCTCTGAATAATACACCTATGTAATCGCTCAGCAAAAAATTTTTATAACACCCCCTCAAAATTTTTTCTTTTATGTTTCAAGGTGCGTAGATTCCAAAAATGCAATGTCCGTCCGCCGTACGCCGTCCGCCGTATCACGTGTACCGGCTCATTTTTGGTCTGAAAAAAGTCGATCTTTCGCACACATGCTCCATTTGGGCCCTAGTTGTGTCCCGAAACTTTTCAGCCCGATCGGAATATACCCAGGGATGTTATGAGTGAAAATGTGCACAAAAATAGGTACTTTTGGTTTATTATTCTGTGAATAATACACCTATGTAATCGCTCAGCAAAAAATTGTTATAACACCCCCTCAAAATTTTTTCTTTTATGTTTCAAGGTGCGTAGATTCCAAAAATGCAATGTCCGTCCGCCGTACGCCGTCCGCCGTATCACGTGTACCGGCTTCATTTTTGGTCTAAAAAAAGTCGATTTTTCGCACGCATGCTCCATTTGGGCCCTAGTTGTGTGCCGAAACTTTTCAGCCCGATTGGAATATACCCAGGGGAGTTATATGAGTGAAAATGTGTGTAAAAATAGGTACTTTTTGTGTTTTAGTAACACGTTAGTAACATTAGCTTTTGTGGTATCGTTTTCCATGTTTTTGGGGACGACAAGACCGATTATGAAGTCGATTTTGACCAAAGAGCGGAAAATCGAGGTTCTACCTAATGTTCAGCTCCCAAAATTGATTTTTTATGAGTGAAAAACCTGGGAAATCGTCTGAAATCACCATCAATTTGTATAATAACACTGGAAGTAGTATCAACACGTGGATCAAGACGATTAAATGACACTACAAATGATCAAAGATAAATTGAAACAAAAACAAAAAAAACCAGTCATGCAGCATGACTTAATGAGCGAATTTTCAAAGAAATATTCGAATTAATGGCTATGGTTTTGAATAAAGGAAAACTTCGGTCTAAAATTTGGTTTTCTATGTATATTCCCTTCGTATTTATTTTAATTTGTACGTTTTGTCCATCCTGATTCTACCGTTTGTTATGAGTAGATTCCTTGTTCCTTCTGAATGGCCTTTCCTCTTGACTACGATTTCAGGCCTGGTATCTAAAACCAGTTCAAGATTTGCTCTACTAGGTAGGTAGATCCTTCCTTCTTCATTGATATTATTTTTATCATGTTAAGTACCTACCTACCTTTGAATATCAAATATTCGTATGATACTGATAATAAATTGATAAGATACCTACCTAACCTTCTTCCTCCTACTGTTAGTACCTAAATTGAATAATTTGAAATAGATTTTTTCTTTCGTCTTCCTTCTAGTAATACGTGGGCCGGTACTTGTCTATCTATGAAGGTACCATAACAATAAATTATATGTCAAATGGGAAATTCAAGGAGTTGTACTAATCGTTTGCCTCCCCCTTTTTTGCTTCGAACTCTCGTCTTCAATTAATACTTCTCACATTTTTCAATCTGACCACTCTAAGGGGGTGGGGGGGGGGGGGTAAGAGTTTAAAGATTATCCTAGTTTTGGGTAATTTTTGCGCACTTTAAATGCTCTAATTTAAGAACGGATTTAGATATCTAAAATCCGATTTCACCATCGTGTTCAGCGTGCAAAAACCTTTAAAATGAGGGGTCACTTGTTAGAAAATAACATTTTGGGGATTTTTGGGTAATTTTTGCGCACTTTAAATGCTCTAATTTGAGAACGGATCAAGATATCTAAAATCCGATTCCACCATCGTGTTCAGCGTGCAAAAACCTTTAAAATGAGGGGTCACTTGTTGGAAAATAACATTTTGGGGATTTTTGGGTAATTTTTGCGCACTTTAAATGCGCCAAAACCCTCCTTAGAGTAGGCCAATTTCGCCCATCTTCGAACTTAGCCTTTCGATTGCCAAGATAGATTTTTTGTGCAAATTTGAGCTGTTTATCTCAATTCTATCGAGAGTTATCGTCTGGAGTGACATATATATATATATATATATATATATATATATATATATATATATATATACATATAAAAAAGTGTTAAATTTCAGGAATCGTTTTAGAATGGTCTGAAACGGATTTCTATGAAGAAAATTTCCAAAAATTTATATTATTTAAATTTCGAAGCCATTGCAATAGCTTCATTTTCTTTGAAAATTCGCTAAAAAAGGAGCGCACCTAATTCGTGTTTTAGGGGCCTAAAATTGAGGAAACCATCAGAAATAGCTATTTCAATTATTACTCATGAAATAAAAAATAAATGAACAGCCAACATTTCTGTAGGTATGTCAAGTAGAATAATAAACCCATGTGACAAGGACTTTGCAGCGTTTTTGGAATCTACGCACCTTGAAACGGAAAAGAAAAAATTTTGAGGGGGGTGTTATAAAAATTGTTTGCTGAGCGATTACATAGGTGTATTATTCACAGAATAATAAACCAAAACACTTGAGTGAATTTCGTTCTTAAGTGTTTTCAAGAAGACATTCGGGGATGTGAGGGGGAAGGGAAGGGATGAAAAATTGTTGAGGAACGAAGATTTTTGGGGTAAGACAGTTGCCGGGGGGGGGGGGGGTGGGGGGGGCAGGATGTGATAAACAAAGGAGTGGAGGGGAAGGAAGGGGAGGGGGAGGGGCACTTTGAACGAGCCTTGGATGGTACGAGAGTGGGGGGGGGGAGGTGTTGACTCAACTGTGAAGAATGGGTTACGGGAAGACTTTAGCGTCAACTGACGGGAAAAGCTCGGAGGAAAGTGGGGGAGAAAAGTGTGGCGAGTTACCGGCGAGGGAGAGGAAAGTGAGGGGCTAAAGGGCAGATAGGGTGTCCAGGATGCCGTGCGCCACACAGGCCCTTACGAGGTGACGAGATAGGAACGACGGGGGGGGGGGGGGGGGGGGGGGGGAAGGAATGAATGAATGCGAAGGAAAAGGGCAGAAAAGGAGGTAAGCGGTTGCTTACAGCTTCCTCCCTTTTCAATGGGACCCCCCACCACCACACCCAAAAGAATCTAATGCCGGTTGGAAGGGGGGGGGGGGGGGAGTCGGATAAACAAACGCAACCGGTTTCCCAAGGACCTTTTCCGGTTCGAGTCTTCCTCCACTCATAATTTATTTCCGGAGAAAATTATTCCTGGTCCTTCCAAAAGGTTGAGAAAAAAACCCGTCAAAAAAGCTGAATAAAACTAAAAACGCTGCAAAGTCCTTGACACATGGGTTTATTATTCTACTGGACATACCTACAGAAATGCTGGCTTTCTATTTATTGTTTCATTAATGTTAACTAATTGAAATAGCTATTTATGATGCTACCAATTTTGGCCCCTAAAACACGAATTAGGTACGCTCCTTCTTTTTTTTTCAAATTATCTTTGATCATTGGTAGTACCATTTAATCGTCTTGATCCACTTGTTATAGTGTTATTATACAAATTTATGGTGATTTCAGACGATTTCCCAGGTTTTTGAATCATAAAAAATCAATTTTGGGAGCTGAACATTTGGTAGAACCTCAATTTTCCACTCTTTGGTCAAAATCGACTTCATATTCGGTCTTCTCGTCGCAAAAAACATGTAAAACGATACCTCAAAAGCTCATGTTGCCAACATGTTACTAAAACACAAA
Organism: Leptopterna dolabrata; assembly: GCA_954871275.1. Lineage (NCBI taxonomy): Eukaryota > Metazoa > Arthropoda > Insecta > Hemiptera > Miridae > Leptopterna > Leptopterna dolabrata. Next base: position 4,742,931 of record OX940976.1, on the reverse strand, counting down.
AAGTGCCTATTTTTATACAGATTTCACTCATAACACCCCTGGGTATATTCCGATCGGGCTGAAAAGTTTCGGGACACAACTAGGGCCCAAATGGAGCATGTGTGCGAAAGAACGAATTTTTTAGACCGAAAATGAAGCCTGTACACGCAGGGGCGTTGCGTCCATAAGGCCACTTGGGCCACTGCCCCGGCATCCAGAAACACAAAAACTCAAAAAAAAATGCCAACCATTCGTTCAGTTGGCTTTCGAATTTCCCTCCATATACTGTACCTAGCATTTTTCACGAAGTTCAACAGCGACTCGACAGAGTCCTCTCTCTCACTCTTTCCCAACCTATGTCTGGCATGGCTGCGGCCAAGACAAGTAACTGGGAAGAAGAAGAAGAAGACAGAGATCTCTGGCTATGGATATTCGAGCATTTTATCGGAATATAGCTACAGTAATCGATGTCTTGCAATCGAAATCGAAACCTACGCTTCCGAAACTGGCAGGTCCAGGGACCGGGTGTTACTATGGCAACGGAGAAAAGTGGCCCGTCCGCGCAAGCTCAGTTGAGTAAAAATTTGGTTAGCTCCGCCTCTTTTCGGCCCCGTCCCAACATTTCCATCCAAAAATCATTTGTGTTCACAATCGATTGGATTGTTTCAATTCATGTTGTTATCTCGATACGAGATGCTTGTCCTTCTATCTGTCCTCCCCAAAAAATTCTTATCATGGAATAAAGGGAGCCCTTTATTCCATGTTCTTATCACTTTCGCCGCCGTTCTGTTCCTATGTTGAGTTTTCAATTTTCTGCTTACGTTTCGAATTTGGTATGTTCCCATTCGAGTTCCCTGGACAGATTTGGATTTGCGATAATTAAGTGCGTCGTGTCCTGTCTGTGGTCTTGTGGATTGATCGACGTCAACATACACAGATAAGTACCTAGCTTCTAGTCTGATTCTCCATCCAAGTAGGTACTGGCCGGCGGGTCATTACTTCGTTGTATTTTAGTCTAGTTCTTTGTTTTTAGTGGTTGTTTAGTTTATTTGCTTCTGTATTTTTGTACCACATGAATTCGGTGGCTAACTTACAGTCGAAATTTTCGACGTTTTCCTACGAGGGTAGAGTGATGATTAAAAGTTTAGGAAGTTGCTGAGTATTAGTCAGTATGAAGCTATAGAACTTTTAGCTTCTGGTAATCCCGGGTACTGGTCAGAACTATTGTGAACACAGTGCTTACATTCTGACTTGCTAAGAGCTTCGGTTGATTAAAATCCACCCATTTCTCAGAAGAAGACTCCACTGTTGGAAAACATTTACAGGTATTTTGTAGAAAAAGCTGTTAATTTGTGTTCCGGTTTGGTGGCCCACCATTTTCAGAGCCCACACACCGCTACTGTGTACACGTGATAGGGCGGAGGGCGTAGGGCGGACGGCAAAGACCTTGTCACATGGGTTTATTATTTTATTGGACATACCTACAGAAATGTTGGCTGTTCATAATATATTGTTTCTTTCATGTGAAATAAATGAAATGGCTATTTTTGATGGTTTCCACCAGTTTTGGCCCCCAAAAACACGGATTAGGCTCGGCTTTTCCTATCAATAGATTATTTTTGATCATTGATAGTACCATTTAATTGTCTTGATTCACCAGTTCATACTACGTCTAGTGTTAATGTACAAATGTATGGTGATTTCAGAGAATTTCCCATGTTTTTGACAAATGAAAAATGAAATTCGGGAGCTTAACCTTCGTTACAAGCTCAATTCTTCACTCTTCGGTCAAAATCAACCTAATATTCGGTCTTCTTGCCCTAAAAACATGGAAAACGATACCTGACAAGCTCATGCTCACTAAAACCTCAAAAATCCCTCGCATAGCCTTATTTGTACACCCATTTGTCTCCCATAACACCCCTGGGTGCATGCCGATAGGGCTGCCGTGTTTCGGAGCACAACTAGGACCCAAATGTGTTCCCAAATGGGGACCTGAACTGTGTGCGGAAGAACGACGATTTTAGACCAAAATTTAACGTAAATTTAAGACTGAAACTTCGTTAGAACATCAATTTTCCACTCTTTGGTCAAAATTGACTTATAATTCGGTCTTCTCGTCCCAAAAAAATGGGAAACAATACCTCAAAAGCTCATGTTACTAAAACACAAAGAGTACCTACTTTTATACGCATTTTCACTCATAACTCCCCATGGTAGGTATATTCCGATCGGGCTGCAAAGGTTCGGAACACAACTAGGGCCCAAATGGAGCATGTGTGCGAAAGAACGAATTTTTTAGACCGAAAATGAAGCCGGTAAACGTGATACGGCGGACGGCGTACGGCGGACGGACATTCCATTTTTCGAATCTACGCACCTTGAAACGTAAAACAAAAAATTTTGAGGGGGTGGTATAAAAATTTTTTGCTGAGCGAATACATAGGTGTATTATTCACAGAATAATAAACCAAAATGCAATGTCTGTCCGCCATATCGCGTGTACCGGCTTCATTTTCGGTCTAAAAAAGTCGATCTTTCCCACACAGGCTCCATTTGGGCCCTAGTTGTGTCCCGAAACTTTTCAGCCCGATCGGAATATACCCAGGGGTGTTATGGGTGAAAATTTGTATAAAAATAGGTACTTTTTGTGTTTTAGTAACATGTTTTAACATGAGCGTTTGAGGTATCGTTTTCCATGTTTTTGGGACGAGAATACCGAATATGAAGTCGATTTTGACCAAGGAGAGGAAAATTGAGGTTCTAAGGAAGTTCCAGCCTTAAATTTACGTTAAATTTTGGTCTAAGATCGTCGTTTTTCAGCACAGTTCGGGTCCCCATTTGGGAACACATTTGGCTCCTAGTTGTCCTCAGAAACAGGGCAGCCCGATCGGCATGCACCCAGGGGTGTTATGGGAGAAAAATGAGTGTAAAAATAGGGATTTTCGAGGGATTTTTGAGGTTTTAGTGAACATGAGCTTGTGAAGTGTCGTTTTCCATGTTTTTTACGGCGATAAGACCGAATATGTGGTTGATTTTGACCGAAGAGTGAAGAATTGAGGTTTTAACGAGGGTTAAGCTCCCGAAATACATTTTTTATTAGTCAAAACCATGGGAAATTGTCTGAAATCACCATAAATTTGTATAATAACACTAGAAGTTGTATGAACAGGTGAATCAAGACAATTATAATTGACATGAGTTTACCCAGTTTCATAATTATTCCCAACACCATATGTTTTGTCCCATCTGATATGGACGTGTCCCAGAGTTATCTTTTCTTTCTTTGATGATGTACTTTCGGTTTCAAGTTAATTAAAGCCTTAAGTTTTCTAAAAGGTTTTGTCTATCTTACAACAATTTAATTAACTTGATACCATGGACAAGATCCTGAAGCCTACGCGATTTGAAGCTGATCCTGAAACGGCTACTGCGGCAAAAGAATGGAACTACTGGCTACGCACCTTTGAAAACTTTATCGAGGAATCTAAGATACTTGAAGACGGGAAGAAACTAAAGGTACTAATTCACCATCTTTCCTATTCGGTTTATGAGTATATTTCCGATTGCGATTCCTACGTCGCCGCTATAGCAGCTTTGAAGAACATTTACAATAAGTCGAAAGGCGAAGTATTTTCCCGATTTCTCCTGGCAACGCGTAAGCAACAACCAGGAGAATCGGTCGACCAATTTTATCAGGCACTGAATGCGCTAAGCAAAGACTGCGATTTCAAGGCGGTATCCGCCGTGACCAATTGCGATGATTGCATTAGGGACTCCTTTATTAGTGGATTATCATCACCTGAAATGCGCCAGAGGATTCTAGAGAATCAAACCTTGACACTAGCCGATGCCCTGGCAACTTCCAAAGCCATTGAGTCAGGGGTCAAGCATGCCCAATTCTATATATTAAACACTCCCATCAACGCGGCTTCCACATCTTGCACCTCTGAACTTGACAACCCGGACTTAACTTCCGCAGCTACAAACGATACTCCTCGAGCCCTTCGTTTCAAGTGTTACTTTTGCGGGTCTGCTAACAGACATTTCAGGAGCGACTGCCCTGCGAGGGACTCCATTTGTTCGACCTGTAATAAAAAAGGACACTACGCCAAGGTGTGTAAATCCCGCCAGTTAGGAAACAAAACTACTTCTGCTGTCACATTAAAGAGTTCTGATGATGATGTTACTGTTGCAACTATCGTAGCTGCTAATCCTGGCTCTCTATCAAAAGCAGTAGTTCCGCTTCGACTAGGTAACTCCAAAGCAAACTGCCTGATAGATACCGGTAGTTCCAACAGTTATATAAATGAGAAGTTTGTCCTTGATAATAACATGAAAATCATCAAAACATCTTCCATCAATAAGGTTTCCATGGCCTCTACCTCACTAACATCTGAAATCAAAGGTTTTGTGCAAACGGATTTGAATTTGCGGGGACATCAATACAGGGACCTTAAACTGTCCATACTCCCTAATCTGTGCGCCGACATCCTGATAGGACATGACATTCTTAAGCAACACTCAGCATTACACCTCTCATTCGGGGGATGCAAGCCACCCCTATCGATATGCAGCGTAGCCCAGGCGCGCGTGGAACCCATTCAATTATTTACGAACGTTTCCCCAGATATTAGGCCAATAGCCACAAAATCTAGACGACATTCCGCTGAAGATTCCGAGTTCATTAACAAAGAAGTCGAAAAGTTGCTTTCAGAGGGTGTGATCGAGGAAAGTTCGTCCCCTTGGAGAGCCCAAGTATTAGTGGTCAAAACGGAAAACCACAAAAAGCGCATGGTAATTGACTAGTCTCAAACCATCAATAAATTTACATTATTAGACGCCTATCCCGTTCCTAACATTGACAAGATGATATGTGAAATATCCAAGTACACCTACTTCAGCACACTCGATCTCAAAAGCGCCTATCATCAGGTCCCGATCCCTGCGAAGGATAGACCCTTTACGGCTTTTGAAGCCGGAGGGGCACTGTACCAATTTCGAGTTATAGCATTTGGTCTGACGAATGGGGTATCCGGTTTTCAAAGATTCATTGACACGATCATTCGGAAGGAAAATCTGTCAGGAGTTTTCGCCTACATTGATGACGTCACTGTTTGTGGCAAGACCAAGGAAGAACATGATCTAAATTTGAACAAATTCTTAACCGCTACAAAACGATACGGCCTCACCTTGAACGAAGATAAATGCAAATACTCTGTTAATACCATTTCAATCCTAGGACATACGATATCTGACCATGTAATCCGACCTGATCCTGAAAGAATGAAATCACTTCTGGATTTTCCGCCCCCTAATAATGCTAAATCGCTCAAACGAGTTTTAGGGATGCTGGCCTACTACTCCAAGTGGATTGGAGGGTTCTCAAGTAAAATTCGCCCTCTCGTGGAATGCACCACGTTCCCTTTGCCTGAATCTGCTAGAGATTGTTTTTCAAGGTTAAAGAAGGATGTAGCAGAATCATCTATAGTTTCCATTCAAGAAGGGATACCGCTCGTTGTAGAAACCGACGCCTCTGATTCAGCTCTAGCCGCTACTCTATCCCAAAGACATCGTCCGGTAGCTTTCTTTTCTAGAACTCTTACTGCCAGTGAAAGAAATCATCCTTCAATAGAGAAGGAGGCCTGTGCCATTGTTGAGTGCCTTCGTAAATGGAAGCATTTTCTAATAGGCAGGCATTTCAACATCATAACCGATCAAGAAGCTCTTTCCTACATTTTTTCTGTAAAACATAATAGCAAGATCAAAAACGACAAAATTCTTCGTTGGAAATTGGAATTATCAAGTTATAATTTCGATATTGTTTATCGACCCGGTAAGGAGAATATCGTAGCTGATACGCTCTCACGTATATGTGGGGCTGTAAGCAAAAGTCGATTATTCGAACTCCATCAATCCCTCTGCCACCCTGGTGTTACCCGGTTCTTTCATTGGATTAGGAGTCAAAACTTGCCATACTCTCTTGATGAAGTCCGCAGGACCGTTTCCGACTGTCCGTTATGCGCCGAAGTCAAACCTAGGTTTTTCCGGAAATCTCCTGGTACCCTAATCAAGGCAACTCAGCCCTTCGAGCGCCTCAGTGTAGACTTCAAGGGACCTCTACCTTCGAATAACGGGAAACCCTATCTACTGACAGTGATTGATGAGTTCTCACGTTTTCCATTTGCTATCCCTTGCAAAGATATGAACTCGTCAACGGTAATTAAATGTTTTGTGGATTTATTCACAACTTATGGGTTGCCCGCTTACATTCACTCTGATAGAGGAACGTCGTTTCTGTCTCGTGAAGTGACCAGCTTCCTACACTCCAAAGGAACGGCTACAAGTCACTCCTCACCATACCATCCTGAAGGAAACGGTCAAATTGAGAAGTTCAACGATACCATTTGGAAGGCTATCTCTCTTGCGCTGAGATCTAGAGGCCTCAAACCCTCTCAGTGGGAGGTGGTACTTCCAGATGCACTTCACTCAGTGCGTTCCCTTCTTTGTACCAGCACTAACTGTACTCCACATGAACGGATGTTCAGACATAACAGGAGATCCTCAAATGGTTGCGCTTTACCATCGTGGCTGAATACTCCTGGGCCGGTGTTACTAAAAAGGTTTGACCGCTCAAGCAAGTACGATCCACTTGTCGAAGAGGTTCACCTTTTGGAATCTAACCCAGAGTACGCAGTTATTCGCCATAACAATGGGAGGGAATCGACGGTGGCTCTCCAGCATTTAGCACCCAGAGGCGACCTCAGCTTTACAGAACCTCCTGAGCCCCATCCAGAAAATCCACTCATTGAAGACGATGACTTAGAACGTTCAAGACGTCCGTTGCCTACCGTACATCCGAGTTCCGCTCCTAGCACTGTTAAAAATCACCAGATAATACGACTACCTCTAGCCCTCAATCTTTTTCTCGACCTCAAAGAGAACGCTGCCTGCCTGCTTATCTAGCTGACTACGTGCTTAACTGAAAGGGGGGGGCGAATGACATGAGTTTACCCAGTTTCATAATTATTCCCAACACCATATATGTTTTGTCCCATCTGATATGGACGTGTCCCAGAGTTATCTTTTCTTTCTTTGATGATGTACTTTCGGTTTCAAGTTAATTAAAGCCTTAAGTTTTCTAAAAGGTTTTGTCTATCTTACAACAATAATGGTACTATCAATGATCAAAAATAATCTGCTGAAAGGAAAAGCCGAGCCTAATTCGTGTTTTTGGGGGCCAAAACTGGTGGAACCATCAAAAATAGACATTTCAATAATTGCACACGAAAGAAACAATAAATGAACAGCCAAAATTTCTGTACGTATGTCCAGTAGAATAATAAACCCATGTGACAAGGACTTTGCAGCGTTTTTCACCCATAACACCCCTGGGTATATTCCGATCTGGGTGCAAAGTTTCGGGACATAACTAGGGCCCAAATGGAGCCTGTGTGAGAAAGAACGAATATACCCAGGGGTGTTAAAGAGTGAAAAACTGATATAAAAATGGGTATTCCTTGTGTTTTAATAACAAGAGCTTTTAAGATATCGTTTTTAGCGAATTTTCGAAGAAAATGAAGCTATTGTTCTCGGTCCAAAATTTTTAAAACTCGAATTTCCGAAAGATTTTTATACCAAAATCCGTTTCAGACCATCCTGAATTCCCTGCCGAAAGACACCAAAAATTATATGTATATAAATATGTATTTATATATATATTTATATGTTTATATATTTATATATTTATATATATATTTATATATGTATGTGTCATTCCAGACGATAACTCTCGAAAGAATTGAGATAAAAAGTTCAAATTTGCACGAAAAATCTGTCTTGGCAATCGACAGGCTAAGTTCGAAGATGGGCAGAATCGGGTCACCCTAAGGGGGAGTTTTGGGGAGTTTTAGGGGGGGGAAATTACCCATAAATTCCCAACATGAAAAAGTCTGACAAGTGACACCTCATTTTAAAGGTTTTTGTACGCTGAACACGATGGTGAAATCAGAATTGCGATATCTCATTCCATTCTCAAACTGGAGCACTTTGAAGATGAAGGAACGTGGTTATTTCTTGAGATGTTCTTCCTGGTTCGTCTGCTCTAATCTGATAACGGAATGGGATATCGCAATTCTGACTTCACCATCGTGTTCAGCGTTGGAAAATCTACAAACCGAGGTGTTACTCGGCAAAAAATGGAACAAAAAATTTGTTACGTACCCAATACGTACTCTTCTGGTATTCAAAACATTTTTGATTTCCCCCTCCCCCTCCTTCCACCCCAAATTTTACTTTGCGTAAAACTACTCCTGTTTTAATTTTGTATGGTATCAAGTTGGGAAAACATTGGGCGAAAATTAATTTTCAGAAAATTTTAGGCGGAGGAGGAAGATGCCGAAAACTTCGAAAATTCGCTCTTATAGCCATGCTGCATGACTGTGGTTTTTCTATGTTTTTCTGGGATGGGAAGACCTAATGTGAAGTCTATTTTGACCAAAGAGTGGAAAATTGAGGTTCTATCGAAGTTTCAGCCTTAAATTTACGTTAAAATTTGGTCTAAAATCGTCGTTCTTCAGCACACAGTTTGGGTCCCCATTTGGGAACACATCATTTGGGTACTAGTTGTGCCCCGAATACACCCAGGGGTGTTATGAGTGAAAAATAGGTGTAAAAATAGGGATTTTTTAGGTTGTAGTGAACATGAGCTGAGGTATTTTTTTCCATTTTTTTAGGGCGAAAAGACCGAATATTAAATTGATTTTGACCGAAGAATGAAGAATTGAGGTTCTAACAAAGGTTAAGCTCCCAAAATTCATTTTCTACGACAAAAACTTGGGAAATTGTCTGTAATCACCATAAATTTGTATAATAAAACGAAGTAGTATTAGCAGGTGAATCAAGACAATTAAATGGCACTATCTATGATCAAAGATAATCTGTAAAAAAACCGAGCCTAATTCGTGTTTTTGGGGGCCAAAATTGGTCCATCAGAAATAACTGTTTCAATTATTGCACATGAAAGAAACAATAAATGAACATGAGAACAATTTAATACAGAATGAGAATAATCCAGGGATACATTTCAAGTTTTTACAAGATTACCAAGTAGTTACCACTGGTGCTTGGTTGGTTGGTTGAAACAATAATAACTACGGAGCTGGTGATGCCACACATTGGGAGACGGACTGCCCTTCCACTAGGGAACATGTTTTGCTTCCGACTCTGCAAGGCAGCGGAAGATTTGTTTTCACTTTCGAAATGAAAAATTTGTTTTTGCTTCAAAATCAAAATTTCCACTTGCATTTTGCGATTCAGAGCCTCCTGAACAAATTTGGTTTCGTGTCTGTCTGTCCGTCTGTCTGTCCACATTTCCTTGCCACAGCCACAACTTCCACAATTTTAATCCGATTTCAATCAAACTTTCAGGATTTGTGTGGGTTTAGCGCTAGATGGCCCCCTATCAGTTTCATCATGATCGAATCAACGGTAGCCTCTGCGCAGGCGCAAACGAGATTTTCTTGTTACGGTCATAACTCCATCAATTTTGAACGGATTTTGCTCAGATTTTCAGGGATGATGCGGGTAAGGTCCCTTGAGGTCCCATTTGACATTCATCATGATTGAATCAGCGGTGGCAGTGGCACGTGTAAGCATAATTCCCTGATGCCGGAACCGAATCTCTTGTGGAAGCATGACCCATGGCCTTAACGACTTTCATCAGATCTAAATATCTCGTGTATGTGTCACGTCTGTAAAAGCTGTTTTTGTATGTAGGTATTTCACGTTGTCAATCACGCCTAAACGTAGAAACTAGAGAAACGCCGTTTTTTCCGGCGAATTTTAGCCGTTGCGTGAGGGTAAATGGCGGGTTATTTTTTGCCCCCCTTGCTTTGTATTGCCCAAAAATAACGATTTTTCAATTTTTGGTTGCCCAGCAGCTTCATTATCTGGTATACACCAAAAAAAATTCTCAAATTTTGATTAAATTATTTAATAACGTTTCTCAACAACAATTACCATTATCTCAAATACATCGATTGTTCAGTCAGACAAGACGGTGGGTGTACAAGAAGTTTAGTTCCCATTCCGCCGCTCGCATTGTCAAGCGATCTGGATGCTCGCTAGCGCTCGCATCTCAAAACAGATAAACAATCCCAGAAACTATCCCGTGAATGAGCAGGTTGTTTGGGACTTCTGAATAGATGGTACAAGTATGCAATAGTTGTTTTGTTGTTGAGAAACGTTATTAAATAATTTAATCAAAATTTGAGAATTTTTTTGGTGTATACCAGATAATGAAGAAGTACCGCCCAGCATTCTATCGTCATGAGCACGGCGAATCGGTAATTTCTAGTTTTCTGAAAATTTAATGGTGACATACTCTGAAGGTCACGAGGAAGCTTCCGCGCCATGTCCTTGGCAGTGTATTTCATCTAGATCCTTCAGTTCTGCCTTGTCCACCTGTATTTTTAATGACATTTTGTCGTTCAGAGACGAAGCAATGCATCTCATCACTTATTTCCATTGGTCACGGTGATCACGGTCTCCCACCGGCGAAGTAGGTACACGCTGACTAACTGAGTCTGTGTGATTGGAACAGGCGAAGCTCGAGGCATCGGGTTATAGGCTGTTGGTGGTCGCTTGAATCACCTTTCACCGGAAACCTCAGGTAATCCCTGATTAACAAGTAAATGACCCACTTACTCCCTTGCAAAGGGTGGGAGAGGTCTACCTCTACCCGACCAAATTTATGTTAGCAGTGTCCTGAATGTCCCAGGTACAAAGCAATAGAGGACGATGGGAAAGGGAGGCGGACTGGAAGCTCTATAATGTGGTCAAGAGCGGTGAATAGTGAACGTGTATCGATCTCATTGTGTGGCTCGATTTTGGCTTTTCATTTGTGATTGTTGTTAGTGAGTGATTGGTTACTGGTACAACGCGGTAAACGCCGTGTTCCCCTGAATTCTAACCGCTAGGGAACGTGTTGTAAGTGTAGGGTGTAGCAAAAGTCGGTATCTTTTTGATTTTCCCATAACTTTATTTAAAAAAAACCAGTCATGCAGCATGACTTAATGAGCGAATTTTCAAAGAAATATTCGAATTAATGGCTATGGTTTTGAATAAAGGAAAACTTCGGTCTAAAATTTGGTTTTCTATGTATATTCTCTTCGTATTTATTTTAATTTGTACGTTTTGTCCATCCTGATTCTACCGTTTGTTATGAGTAGATTCCTTGTTCCTTCTGAATGGCCTTTCCTCTTGACTACGATTTCAGGCCTGGTATCTAAAACCAGTTCAAGATTTGCTCTACTAGGTAGGTAGATCCTTCCTTCTTCATTGATATTATTTGTATCATGTTAAGTACCTACCTACCTTTGAATATCAAATATTCGTATGATACTGATAATAAATTGATAAGATACCTACCTAACCTTCTTCCTCCTACTGTTAGTACCTAAATTGAATAATTTGAAATAGATTTTTTCTTTCGTCTTCCTTCTAGTAATACGTGGGCCGGTACTTGTCTATCTATGAAGGTATCATAACAATTATATGTCAAATGGGAAATTCAAGGAGTTGTACTAATCGTTTGCCTCCCCCTTTTTTGCTTCGAACTCTCGTCTTCAATTAATACTTCTCACATTTTTCAATCTGACCACTCTAAGGGGGTGGGGGGGGGGGGGTAAGAGTTTAAAGATTATCCTAGTTTTGGGTAATTTTTGCGCACTTTAAATGCTCTAATTTAAGAACGGATTTAGATATCTAAAATCCGATTTCACCATCGTGTTCAGCGTGCAAAAACCTTTAAAATGAGGGGTCACTTGTTAGAAAATAACATTTTGGGGATTTTTGGGTAATTTTTGCGCACTTTAAATGCTCTAATTTGAGAACGGATCAAGATATCTAAAATCCGATTCCACCATCGTGTTCAGCGTGCAAAAACCTTTAAAATGAGGGGTCACTTGTTGGAAAATAACATTTTGGGGATTTTTGGGTAATTTTTGCGCACTTTAAATGCGCCAAAACCCTCCTTAGAGTAGGCCAATTTCGCCCATCTTCGAACTTAGCCTTTCGATTGCCAAGATAGATTTTTTGTGCAAATTTGAGCTGTTTATCTCAATTCTATCGAGAGTTATCGTCTGGAGTGACACATATATATATATATACATATAAAAAAGTGTTAAATTTCAGGAATCGTTTTAGAATGGTCTGAAACGGATTTCTATGAAGAAAATTTCCAAAAATTTATATTATTTAAATTTCGAAGCCATTGCAATAGCTTCATTTTCTTTGAAAATTCGCTAATAGGTACATTTACATACCTAATATTTTCGTCATTATGTAGGTAAACATCTCCGATTTAGGCGTGGAAGATGATATCCGGCATATGGCACGATGACACGCGTCTACTCGCTTCAAGAAATTTTGCACCAGCAGAGCAACTGGTCGTCATCGGCGATCTAAGCTCACTTTCATTTAAGTGGTTTTGCAAACAGTAGCCGTGCGTGGGGTCTGAAAACGGTGGGGCATCAGACAGAACACAAAACCAACAGATTTGTCTAAAAAACACCCCAAGGCAACAACACCCTTCCCTTATGTACTGATTGAGTGATATTCAGCAAAGTTTATCTCTTTTAATCAACACTATCGTCATACAAAAACGTCGACAATTTCTACTGCAAATTAGCCACCGAATTCATGTGTTACAAAAAAATAGTAAACTAAAATACAACAAAACAATGACCAGTCGCTAGTACCTACTAGAATCTTGAATGGAGAAGCTATTGACTAGAAGCTAGATAGTTATCTGCGTGTTGACGCAGATCAGTCCACAAACAGCAAAGAGGACAAAACGCACGTAGGGTCCACAAATACAAATGTCATCGGAACCGGACTGAACGCAAAACGCACAAAATTTGACGCAAAAAAAAAAAAAAATTGAAAATTGACAGAGAAAGCGAATGTGATAACAAATCAGAAAACAGATAGCTGACAGAGAAAAACAAATCAGAAGAAGCATCTCGTATCAAGATGACAAATTGAATCGAAGGGATCGAATCGATTGTGAAATGAACGATTTTGGGGTTGAAATCAGATTCTGGGGCAGTGGCCCCATAGTAGGCGTGGCAAACAACATTTTTACTCGACTGAGCTTGCGTGGACGGGCCACTTTTCTCGGTTGCCATGGCGACACCAGGTCCCAGGACCTGCCAGTTTCAGGAGCCTAGGTTTCAATTTCGATTGCACGACATCGATTACTGTCACTATATTCTGATAACATGCCGTCCGTGGAGCTACAGGGAGCGAACATGATGGAACCACATATTGAATATCCATAGCCAGAGAACTCTGTCGAGTCGATTTTGAACTTTGTGAAAAATGCAGGTACAGTTTACAGAGGGAAATTCAAATGCCAAATGGACACATGGTTGAGTTCTTTTTTTTTTTTACTCTTAGTGTTTCTGGGTGCAGGGGCAGCCGCCCAAGCGGCCTTATGGACGCAACGCCCCTGTTTGTGAACAAGCAAAACTGTAGGTTCTGGGGATTGGAGAACCCCCAGGAGACACAGGAACACCAATTGCATCCACAAAGAGTGACAGTGTGGTGTGGATTTTGGAGCGGCGGAGTTATTGGGCCGTACTTCTTTGAAGATGACGGTGGAAATGCTATCACCGTCAATGAACGTACAGACAAATGCTAACAGAGTTTTTAATCCCTGAATTGGAACAATCTGACATCGACTGACAGCATTTGGTTCCAGCCAGACGGCGCAACTTGCCGCACTTCAAGGGCGACAATGGGTTTATTGCGCGAAAATTTTCAAGACCGAATCATCTCGAGAAACGGGACTCAGAACTGGTCTCTCAGGTCTCGTGACCTAACTCCTTTGGATTTCTTCCTTCGGGGTTACATAAAGTCCAAGGTCTACGAGAATAAACCCAGGACCGTCGAGGAACTGAAGGAAGAAATCCGGGAGAAGATCGCCGATGTCGGAGATGTTTACCTACATAATGACGAAAACATTATTAAATTTGCCTATTTTTAATTAAGTTATGGGAAAATCAAAAAGATGGCGACTTTTGCTACACCCTATATTAGGATAAGGTCATGGAGCTTGCACACCCCCTCATCTTCCTAATAAGTAGTTCATTTCACAAGCCAAAGGGTCAAAAGCTCAAGTGGTTGGTAATCCCCACAGTTGTTGTCGGCGGAGAATCCATCCAACTACTTCACCGAAGTTGTTTTAAACGAGGACACCCTTCCCCGCCTAAAAACCAGGTATCAAACCACAGAAAGTCTTCTACAAGGAGATTTTTCAAAATTTGTTGAGAATTAATTGTATAATCCATCCTTCAGTGTGGGCTAGTAGTTTTCCTGTATAAGCTCGGAAGATACAAATTTGTATCAGTAACCAGCGTTTTAAATACTGATTGATCAGGTGGATAAATCAAACAATAGGGCCATCAAATTATAGAATCGATACTTCTGGAGTATACATTTAAATGTGACGTCATGCCCGAACTGCCAAACAAATTGATCACACTCTTCGATCCGACAACAATATCTAAAGAACAAGCACCCTGGAGGAAATGAACATCAGAAGACATGGAACAGACACTGAACATTAGAAGTGTCCACGAGCCCAGGAATTGCCCATCATTCGAAGAACCCGAAAGTTCATCAGAGTATTTGTTAGTATATCTACCCTGTCTCCGCTGGCAGAGAAACTCCTCCAAACACCTTGGCTTCGATAAGTAGGTATAACATGTGAAACCAGTGGTTTTAAGTAGGTACCTAACTCTTTTATTCATTTTACCACTTTTTCGTCGTACTTTTAAACTCTATTTTAGAAAGAAATAACGGGTTCTTTACAAAATAATTCACATGGGTACATTTTTTTTAAAACGCTGCAAAGTCCTTGTCACATCCGTGTTTATTATTCTACTGGACATACCTACAGAAATGTTGGCTCTTCATTTACTGTTTCTCAGAAACACGAATTATGCTCCTATTTTTTTTTTAATTATATTCGATCATTGATAGTGCCATTTAACTGTCTTGATTCATCTGTTGATACTACTTCTAGTGTTGTAATACAATTTATAGTGATTTCAGAAAGTTACCCAGGTTATTGATCCATAAAAAATAAATATTGGGAGCTGAAACTTCGTTAGAACCTCAATTATCCACTCTTTGGTCAAAATCAACTTTATATTCGGTCTTCTCGCTCTAAAAAATATGGACAACTATACCTCATATGCTCAAGTTCACTAAAACCTCAAGAAAACCTCGAAACCCTATTTGTATACCAATTTTTCCCCCCATAACACCCCTGGGTATAATCCGATCGGGTTGCCGAGCTTTGGTGCACAACTAGGACCCAAATGTGTTTCCCAATGGGGACCCAAACACTGTGCGGAAGAACGACGATTTTAGACCAAAATTTAACGTAAATTTAAGGCTGAAACTTCGTGAACCTCGATTTTCCATTCTTTGGTCAAAACCGACTTCATACTCAGTTTCCTCGTCCTAAAAAACATGGGAAACGATGCCTCACAACCTAATGTTACTAAAACACAAAAAAACCTAATTTTACATCCAGTTTAGACCCATAACACCCCTGGGTAGGATATTCCGATCGGGCTGCAATGTTTCGTTCACAGCTAAGGCCCAAATGGAGCCCGTGTGCGAAAGAACGAATTTTTTAGACCGAAAATAAAGCAGATATGGATGATAGGGCGGACGGCGGACGGACATTGCATTTTTGGAATCTACACACCTTGAAACGTGAAAGAAAAAAATTTGAAGGGGTTGTGCAAAAACATTGTTGCTGAGCGAATACATGAATACATAGGTGTATTATTCACAGAATAATAAACCAAAATATGCCAGTCGAATGGCTACAAGGACATTCAAGTAGACGGACTGTTTTTCCTTATACCCCCTCCCTCCAACCCGGGTTCCCTTAAACGACGGTTTCTCGATCTCTATATTCCTTACAAGTAGTTTTTTGGGAATTCGTCTCGTCTTCTTCTGAATCCAGGGGTTCGGGCTGCAAGAACTGCTCGACAAAGGGGAATTTTCGTCATTTTTTTTTTTTTTTTTCATTTTCTTCTTTTTGGAAAAAATATTCATAACTCTTGGACAAATTTTAGTTTGAAGCCAGTCTTCAAAAATGAGCGGTATTTTTTAAATGAGGGTGATTAAATGTAAAAATGCGGCAAGAAATGAAGTATCGGGTCAATTGATATCTGATTGGTTGTTGGCCCAAGGAGGCGGAGCGAAGCTTTGGAGGGAAGGTTTTCAGTGCTGCCGACAATCCAAAATTAGAAATGGCAAACCTTTGTGGGAACTTTCAAGAACTTTTGCTGCGACCTTTCGTGAACCTCCCCTCGGTTCGGTTTTGAGGATGTGTTTTTCTCATTTATTTACCAATTTGCGGTGCCACGCATCCATCCACTGCGGTTCTGTACATCGTTTAAAGTGATGCAGTAGCGCTCTAAGCAGGATTTGAGTTGAACTACTCGGTAATTTACCTGATACCTACGTCATTTCTAGCGGGAACTCGGAAATTCTAATTTCACACTCGTTTTCTGCATAGACTTTCCGATATAAACACGTCATTATGTGGTCAATAAAATGTTCATTTCCTTTAGTGAACAGAATTTTGAGGAAAAAATGAGAAATTGTAACCCACGAAAATTGCCTATTTTCGCCATCCGTCTTCAAACCAGTAACCATTTCTTCGCAGTCAACATCAACGTAGTCCTCAAAGAAAGTACTGACTCTCTTCCGGTTGTCGGTAGAGAGAACAGTACCGTATTCCATTGATTTTCTGGGATGAAGTTGCTTAGATCGCGGAGACAACCAAATCCTTAAAAATTTCCTTACGCGATTTTCCGCTCTCAACTTGCTGAATTATTATTGATTTTTCACTCCGAGAAAGAAACGTTCTCTTAGCTTCTTGGCAGTTAGGTTGTGAACACGTTGAGAATGAAATGAAATATGAATCATGTACCGACCAAAGGTAGACAATTTCCGTACAAGGAAGCATCTGACCTGAAATTGAAGGGACCGAGAATTTTTTATTCCTTACATAGAGTTTTTTCTTACATCCAGGTTCGACTGTAGGTACAATAGCCCTTGAAAATTTCATCAAATTTCACGAGACTTTGATGAAGGCCGTTACGCGCATGCGTAATTCCGTGTTGGCGCACGCGTAGAAGCGACGAGTATTATCCTTCAAATCACCTTGAATTAGTTGGGGAACTTTATAAGTGCATGCAATCGACTACACAGCAAAATGATTCAATTTACTGGATTGATTATAGCAGTAGCAATGCCGTTCGTACGAAGATTGTCACTTAGATCATGTTTTAATGTATACGTACTGGCTCCGAGTAATGTTCCACACTGAATGTAACAAACACCTTGGTAGATGTCTGTCACCAATACGGGACCTCCTGTAAAGGGCCCTGTGAGTATAATTTTACTTCGACGTTTAAGGGCAATCTAACTGCGATTATCTTATTCGAAAATTACGACTTCTGACGCGTTTTGCTCCCCTTCGTTTGATTCATTCCGCTTGTCTCCCCCTAATTAATGTTCCCTATAGAAATTATTCAAAGGAGGTGCAATACCAGTTAGGGCTGTATTTCTTGGGGTTCGCACCCCTTTCTGAAGAAGGTTGCGCCCCTAAATGCGCTATTATCGGGAAATTGAGGTTTTGTCGTCGCTACCCCTCGTAATTATGCACTTACTGTATAAATTAATTGAAATAAATAGATTGTGCGAAGTTGAGATGAACAGTTGATCACCTAATTCAGCTGGGAGCAATGGCGGATCCTATATTTCTACATAACAAATTAAACTCCTACTATTATAGGTACACTACTATTATTACACGTTGTGTTCACTTATAAAACCATACTGTTAGCCCACTCACCAACTTGCGTGTTTATTCGGACAGTGAAATTGTTATAAATTCTTCGCGGTTTTCTGATATATGGTCATCCAGATCGACAAAGTACGTTGAAGCTCGGCATCACATTCGTCCAAATCCCCTGGAATAAGTGTCGAGCAAATCCCGTGTGGTGGTACAGATTCAAAATTCAGAAAAGCGTTGAGAAAATTGACCGCTTAAAATTTAGAAATCAAATTTTTCAGGTTAAAAAGGAAACTTGAAAATGCGCAAAAACCCCCTGTCGCACGTAATGACACTTTAGACTATTAAATGGGTACATGAGACAATGTTTCCTTTAAATTGACAATAAAAAATATTGATTCCTTATTCAAATGAGTAAATTTTCTGGGAGACGGAAAAGTCTGTCGAGTTGACTTCTAATCTGAGCGAAGACAGCGAACCAGACGAAGATTTTCAATAATTAATTTTGTGAAATGGGTTCGGAGAATAGCAAAAAGTAATCTCAGCCTTTTTTCGACTTTATTGATTCGCATAAAAGTCCGATTCGTTTCTCTCACCCCAAATTTGGTTAGAAAAGGTTACACACTTTAAAAGCTCTAGGAACTTCCTAACCTGAGGAAGTGGGTTTTCAATGGTGAAGGAATGTACCAACCTAGATGGAAACATGGTAGATAGTTCCTAACTAACTGAAAGGAGGAATCAGCTGAGAGGCAAATTTCACATTCGGGAAACATGAAGGGCAAATCATTAATTATTATCGAACGATAGAGTGAAAAAACTTGTTGAGATAAATAAAACATAATATTAGAATTCTAGGATAAAGGGAGTGCTAGGATTCCAATGTCTAATTAGAGCTGGTAGACAACAAGTCAGGTGGTTGGGCAAAGAAGTCTCATAATTACTGGAATATTGATATTATATATACATATGTATTATAATTCAGTTTAATATTAATCATTAGTATTAATTAATTACCAATATTAATACTATATTTTAATTTAATTTTTTTTTAATAGTAGGTATACATAGGCGTAAGTGGATTTTTGTGGGATTAAGTAGGTATGTAGCACCACTATTTCCATCATTATACGAATGGCTAAAAGTAAGAACCTTCGCGACGGTGATAGTAATACTAAAACGAAACTAGTATGACAGTTCTTGACAAAGAATCAATGTTATAACGACAACCAACGTATCGGTTGGGGAAAAAAATTATGTGTCAGGTGTGGGGTTCGAACCCACGCTCCCAGAGGGAACCAGAGCTTAAATCTGGCGCCTTAGACCGCTCGGCCAACCTGACCCCGTACACCTCAACGGCGAACAAACAATATACAAAGCACCCCACTTTTTCGCTTCCCTTTGGTATTATTGTAGGTACCATTCTTATAGAGACGGGGAACTATCGATAGTTTTGGACTAACGGGACTATCCAAAGTTTTTGACGATGCAATCGCTTTCGAAACAAACGAAAAATCATTATCTAGTTATGTTTCAGTTCAAAATCATATTCAGATTTTCCAAACCAATTTTTTTAAAATAATTAATTAATTAAAGGGCTACACTTTTTGGTTTATTATTTTCAATAACGAACCTTTGAAATCGAACATGAAAAACAAAATGCTAACCCCCCTCAAAATTTGATGGTTTACGTTTCAACGAATGTAGAATCCGAAAATGCAATAAAAATTGTCTGTCCGCTGTACGCAGTACTGAGCACTTTCTTGGTTACCATGAAAAAAAAAAGATGAAATTCGGGTTAGAGATTCCGTTCGGGGTCTAGTTGGTCCTCGAAGCCGGCGTTACTGTCAGTCATCTCTAAGGGGTTAAAAATAGGGGTTGAAATTTTCAGAACGCCGTAGCTCGAATTTAAGCAATATTTTACTCCAAAACCATCTATCTAGGCAAGATACCTACTGAACCTTTGGATCTATCATAGATGAAAATGCACCCACTCAAACTTTGATGGTTTTCGTTACAAGGTATGTATAATCCAAAAGTGGAATACAGAAAAATGTCTCCGCCCGTACGCCGTTCGCGGCACTTTTCGCAGTTATCACGAACCAAAATTAATGAAATTTAGTTCGTAGGTCCCATTTGGGGCCTAGTTGGTCCGCGCAGCTCGGCGTTACTGTCAGACAGGGGTGAAAAATAGGGGGTTGAAATTTCCAGAACGCCGTATCAGGAAACTCTGAATAGAATGTGAGAATGTAGGATCAATTTCAAAACGTTTTTAAATTGATTCCGAACTTGAGGATATATTGACACCATCCGGAGCATTGTACGTCCAGCCGTTCGTTCATAGCAAAACTCTGCATTAAGGCTCCGTTAATATGAGTGTGAATGGAAATAATGATGATACGGTATAAGTACATGCATCCCAGATATCATTGTTTGGGATGGGAACCGCTGGTTATAATCATGGATGGCTGTATGAAGTCGAGCTGGTTGTTCCGTAATATTATTCCATTTGAAAAATGATGGTTATTTTGCATTTTGCTGTTAGGTACTTTTGTAACTTGAACTATTTGGTTCAGTGTCTGTCCGTGTCTCCGCAAATACTTGCAACAACACAGACATCAAGGAACAAATTTGGTTCGGGTCTGTCTGTTCACAATAATTATTCCCAGTAACCATTAATCATCTTATCGAAAGAACAATCTGAACGAGCTGAAATTTGGAGGATAATATGAGCGGGTTGATGCTTTTTCCACTACCTCTGGACCTCTTTATAGTACGTTGGCACGGCGGCAGTCGGCAAAGTCTTTTTACCAAAGGTAAAGCTATTATTATACTACTTTACAATTATACATTTATACTTTATAATGGAAACAGGGGAGTTGGAGCGCAGGTAGCAGGAGCCTAAGGTTCGAGTGAGCAAGTGTCGAGGAAGTTGAGAAAAATTAAAAACCAAAATCAATTTAAAAACGCGTATTAGTAAACACTTCTAAATAAAATAAAATGTCAGTCCCTTCCCTTTCATATTTTCTGTTTTTCAGTTTCCAATTTGTATTTTATAAAATTTGTACAAACACAGTATCGGAAGTATATACTCCCAGACGTGCACACGTACATGTAAATCATCTCATGAGACACCCTCGGAACCGCCAACCTAGCATCAGGCTTCCAGGAAGATCAACGCCTCGGAGGAGTCGTGGGAATGCAAGCTCAGCACTTAATCTGCTGACCAACATCCTGGGCAGACCTTATAAATATCACCCCATCTCAATAACCGTCACTCTCGTCCGCAGCATCCAAGTCCACGCGTCCTAGCTCTGTAGATTATAATAAGGTTTCGTAAATAAAAGTTTTTAAAAAACTTAAGACCCCACATTCGTGACGTCTTTTGTATTTACCTTCGTGGGATTTGTACATAATTTCATTATAGTCCCAATATTAGCAAATTTTCACACAAAAAGAAGCTATTGCAAACGGGTCCAACATTTTCAGAATATGAATTTTTGAAAATTGTTCATACGCAAATCCGTTTCAGAGCATCCTGAATTCATTCCTAGAGTTTAACAAAAATAGTTGTGATTTGAGCGTTGCATACAGCTGTGTATTTGAAATGAACATTTTTCCTTTTACAATTTACAAAACGCGTTGATTTTTCTAAAACCTAAATGGACAAAATTATTATGGAATAATTCATGTGCATAGGTGGATGATGACAGGAGATCTGTCTTTTCTCATCACCTGGGGAACCACTAGCACCTCAGAGGTTCAGATAACGAACAATGAAAATATCGCATACATGGTGGTTACGTGGGTATTCGTTATTTCAGTAGGTAACATTTTTTTTTAAACCTAGGTACCAACATTTCTACTGATTATTATAAAATAACCTTTTTCGACGTAAAGAACGAGTTGTAACAACGTGGAATAGGGAATTCGCCAACTTAGTGGTTTAATAAAATTGCCCAAATATTTTCTTGTTGTATAACAAAAACAAATTTCTTCACCGTGAGGCACACACGTATTGGATCTTGAAAAGCCTACTCTGTACTGAACGATGGAAATTAAGTTTGACTCGAGAGCTTCACGGTGTCTGAATAAGCTCCTACAACGTCACTTCACTTCATGATAAGAGTATTTCCAAGTCTCATGCTCAAAGTTTCACCTTCAGCTTGGCCTGATAGGTGCTCCCAGCGACTTTGGCGTGAAATCATTTTCGACTTGAGAATCAAAAAGGTATAAACTCGCAGCCCACCTTTCACAATGAGCTTACATTGTAAACGGGTTCCCTCGCCTTGAAAAGGGAGTTTGCCGTTTTCGCTAAATCCACGGCTGACGGTTTGTGTACGAATTCCCACTTCCAAGCAATCCAGAGTGAGGAAATCTTGAAGCGGAAAAACATACCTATTGTAAAGTCTTGCATACATATTACAGATGACACACATGGACGGTTGTATAGCATTGCATTTAACCACAGTAACTTCCCCAAGTTTCTTATAATGTACAAAAACTTAGCAAATTTGAAGCCATCGCAAGCTGGGTGCGTTTATGTTTACCTCCACCCCCTATTCAATCGCCATGAGAACCACTTATTGTGTGAAAAATGAATCTGGGAAATGTTAGTCTCGACAGTAAGAGTAATGATTTACCAACCAATGACTAATACCAACCAGAAAACCAAAGTTTTGTACATCGGAAATTGCTATCATTGTATCAACCCCCCCCCCCCCCTTCACTCGGCAATTACCACCATTCATGGTTACTGACATTTCCAAACTTTGTTGCACGGATGTAAATGGCGGCACGGACATCGCAACCAATGTTCCATTCCCTCACTTTTAGAAGTTGTAACCCATCAAAAGGGAAAATCAGTTTTGACAGCCATAATCACCAACAATTAATGTTCGAGAGTAATCCATGGATTACATGGCTCCGGCCTTGGTACTATGGGTGGAATTAGTTGTCCGTGTTCTTAATAGGTAGGATTTTATAGGATAGTTCGAAAGAGGGGATTTTTTCTATTAACAATCCGGGCCATTGGGGAAATAAAGATTCAACAAAAGATCCTGTTCCGGGGGAGTAATTCCCAAATCCTCAGCAAAGAGGGAACAACCCAAGGCGACCCACTCGGGATGCTCATGTATGCTGTTGGAACGTTACCCTTGATTCGGCAGATGAAGGGGCCTAATACTCGTCAGAATTGGTACGCTGATGATTCGTCTTGTGTGGGATCGTTGGAGGAAATCAGCATTTGGTTTGATCAACTCAGGAGGGAGGGACCAAAGTGGGGGTACTATCCAGAGCCAGCAAAATGCGTCCTCGTTGTGAAGCAAGGGAGGGAAATTGCGGCTAGACAGCTATTTGAGGGACTGAATGTGATAATCACCAGTTCGCACCGGTTCCTTGGGGGAGTCATTGGAGCACCAATGCTAAATGCTCAGCAAGAGTACATCGAAGCAAAAGTAAAGGAATGGGTGAGCTGCGTCCAAAAGTTTTCAGTGGCTGCACGGAAGAGCCCCCAGGCCGCCCATGCAGCCTTCACGAAGTCCTTGCAACATGAGTGGGGGTTTGTGCAAAGGGTGGTTGAGGGTTGCAGCAGAGAGTTTCAGCCTCTTTTAGGGGTCATCCGAGAGGAGTTCACTCCAGCAATCATGGGGCGAGAAGTGCCAGAAAGAGAAGCTCTATTGTTGGAGCTGCCGGCACGAGTAGGTGGTTTGGGTGTGAAGAATCCAGTTTTCACTGCAGAAGGAGCCTGGGAGACGTCGGTTGCAGCCACCGAAAAGCTCACTGAAGCTATTCGCCAAGGTGCTGACCTGGATTTGGAGGAGCACAGGACTCACGCAAGGAGGATCCTTCTGAGCGCTCGGAAGAGGAACCATGAGGAGAACTCACGGAGGGGCAAGGAGTGCTTGGACAGGCTACCAGCAACGCAGAAACGTACTGTAGAAAGGGTTGTTGAGGGCAGGGCGTCACAGTGGCTCACAGCAGATCCCTTGGCTGCAGATTTTTTTGACCTGTCGGCAAGTCAGTTCAGGGATGCGTTGGCGCTCCGGTATGGTCATGACCTAGAGGGCTTACCGTCCAACTGTGATGGCTGCAATGCTCCAATGGACACAAATCATGTGCTCAACTGCAAGAAGGGAGGTCTCATCAAGCACGGACATGATTTCATTCGGGATGATTGTGCTCGCCTGTCATCCTTGGCGTGGAATGGTGTGTCCATAGAGCCAGTCCTTCGGGAGGCCTCAGAGAACACAACCGAACTGGTGGCAGACATGAAAATCCAGGGGGTCTGGGATAACGAACGGGTAGCGTTTTTTGACACCCGCGTGATAAACGCCAACGCCCCGTCATATTGCACCCTGGATTGGAGTGTGATATCCCATAGAGCCTCTGTCGAAAAGCACACAAAATATAACAGGGCAGCGGAAGATCTTCGAGCCTCCTTCACCCCTCTTATTGTGTCGTGCGAGGGAGTTTTGCACAGGGAGTACGACATGTTCCTTAAGGTGATGGCAACAAGGCTGGCCGAAAAATGGATGCGGCCGTATTCGTCTATTCTGGGGTGGCTCAGGATGAAGACTCAGTTCTCCGTAATCAGAGCGGTCTCCATGCGCCTTAGGGGAACGAGAAAGACCATTAAAGGCATCCCTCCAGGGGGGATCAACAGACTGGGGTTGGAGGATGGGGCAGCCCTCCCCAATGTGCGTTAAACTTCGTCCTCAATCGGGCTCCTTCCCATTTGATATCTGGGGCGGGTATAGGATGTTTGTTAAATAAAGTGTTTGCATTTCTTTAAAAAAAAAAAAAATCTAAATATATGGAACACTGGAGAATATTGGACTAGATTAAAGTAAGATGGTTTGTTTGGATCATTCGGTAGTGGGTTATGGCGGTACAACGGTTTTCACGTTTGAGCATGCGCAGTCGCTACTGCTGATAAGAAATTCATGTGGGACCAGGTAGGACTTGACCCTGAACTACCTGCAAAATTTGAGCCAATTTGGACCATTGGGCTGCAGCGGTTCAACAGTTCTTCACATTTTCGCATGCGCAGTCCTTACTGCTGATCCGAATGCGACAAAATTCGTACGGGACGAACTAGGACCAAACCCCGAACTACCATAAAAATTTGAGCCAATTTGGACCGTTGGGTCCAACATGAGTTATATGTTTGTACGCAGAAATACGTAAACACACTTACCTAAAGGAGCAGAAATCAGTTTTTAAGCGCGATCGAAAATGGGGCAGTCCGCTTTTCCCCCTCAAAATAATGAAAATTGTATAAAAATTGTACCTAAAAACGAAAACAAGCCATCGGCCTCTGAGGGTCCGAGCCTTTAAAAAGATAAGATTTGAGTACATAATCGAACATTTTTTTATTATCCGATCCCCAATAGCAACAACAATTATCAGCAGTATTATTAATGAATACCGCAAACTTTGCTGCACAGCTGAACTGCGGGACCTAAGTGTCCCAGCAACAAACGTCGATAAAAGGTAAATTTACGTTCACCAGTCGCCGTGGTGAGACAAACTTTCTAAATGATAGATTTCAATACAATCAAGGCGAGTTTGTTTTAATAACCATGTACAGACGAAAATAATCATTCCCGGTTAGGCAGTGCAGTGAAACTTGATTCTCAGCCGGGTTGAAAGTGTTAACCATTAAAATAACACGATAAATTCCTGCCAAAGCATCGCATGCAAATTTCGTCAGCAGGCACACTGAACGCACAGATAGCACACCGGTTTTTTCCCCTTCCTCACAGTTTTAGTTAGACCGGTCTGAAACGGACTTGTATGATACGCATCCATGGAAATTTGTTCTCATATCTTCATGAAGTTCCAGTCCCATAAAAATTGAAAATAGCAGGGCACCTCACATCCAGGAGCGCAGAATCCTTGGGCGGTACTTTTAGGCTCGCGGTTCCTGAGAAACAGAGTTCTTCCCCTCACAAATACCAATGTCCTCGAAAACGCTCTATGCATGTAATGCTTACATACTTTGGGAAGGTAAGTAGGTGTAATACTGGAATATTAATTTGGAGTGCTGTGGCACGCATCCCCCATTGGATGGCTTATCCAAATTTTTGTTTAACCTAATGCAGAGAGACATGTCTGTCACTTTTGAATATCTCTACATTGATTTCTACATTGCTAATCAAAAATATATGAAAAAATTACTCAATAATCAATCAGTCAAATCAAGTAATGAGGGATTCGGTAGGTCGCATGTATTCAATCGTTTAATGAGAGGTGTATTCGGGGTAGCCTAAAAATAATACCTGATTACTACCGTGCTGACCTTATCAGCAGTATCTGCACAATTTTCAAATTCCGGAAAGCCGACTTAAAATTTTTCGGTGGGCCCCCTGATAAAATATTCTTTTTGATTAACTTATTGTCATCTTCTCATGCAACTGATCACTAGGTACAAAGAAGTGGCATGAAAAATGACGTTTTTACAAAAATTACTAGTGAATTGGCGGATTGGCTGTTACTGCTCTTTAGCGCTGTAAACAATGGCCAAGTTTAATACATAGTACAAAACTAAAACGCAGCATCTATCAATTTTTGGCTTTTGCTGCGAAATAGGGTAGCGCTGAACCCCTTAATTGTCTACAACTATTCATTCTGACGGTATAATAGTGTGCAGTAAAACTCAAACATCAGCCCCTTTCCGATAGAAAAATGTGAGCACCAAAAGTGAAGAATTATAAAATTATTGCATACGACAACGTATCACAGTTTTAAAAACTATACTTTAAAATAATATTAACTTATTAAAACTATATCAAATCAGTCAAGTAACTAATTTTTTTGAATAAAATAATGCTAAAAGTGGGACATAATTCGTGAATTGTACATTTGAAAATAAAATTGCCTTGATCCAAAACAGGGAATAACCAGAAAAAAACGAAAAATCACAACTTCAGTCGCTGTCGATTACAATCCTCAAATCTATAGCTTCTTCGTTTACAGGTACGGTTTTCCAAAATGTGGTACAGTTGCATAGTTATTGCACCAGCTGTAAGCCCTACTAATATAAGAAGTAGTAAAACCCCAATTATTCGAAGCTGCTACATTTACGCTTAGCGAGAGTGAGTGACTGTATACTAGTTCAGTAATACCGGAACCCCAAGGCACTTACTGCAAACAAGTTTAATGATTTCGATGAGGTACCGGTGTCCGACAGCTATATATATATTCACCTTCATATGTTGTACTTATAGCTACTGGAGTGGTTGAGTGAAATACCTTAAAATCACCGAATCGTGGGGTTACTGCTGACTAGCTTAGCACGGCAGATTACTCATAGGAAATTTCAAAAACGCTGCAAAGTCCTTGTATCGAGGGTTTATTATTCTATTGGACATACCTACAGAAATGCTGGATGTTCATTTGTTTCTTTCACGCGAAATAATTTATTGAAATAGCTATTTCTGATGGTTTCCACTAATTTTGGCCCCCAAAAAACACAAATTACGCTCCTTGTTTCCAAATTATCTCATCATCATCTGATCATTGATAGTGCCAATTAATAGTCTTGATTCACTCTTTGGTAAAAATCGACTTCATATTCGGTCTTCTCGTCCCAAAAAACATGGAAAACAATGCCTCAAAAGCTCATGTTACTAAAACACAAATACCTATTTTCATACACATTTTCACTCATAACACCCTTGGGTAGGTATATTCCGACCGGGCTGCAAAGGTTCGGGACACAACTAGGGCCCAAATGGAGCATGTGTGCGAAAGAACGAATTTTTTAGACCAAAAATGAATAGCATTTTCAGAATCTACGCACCTTGGAACGTAAAAGAAACATTTTGAGAGGGTTTTATAAAAAATTTTTGCTGAGCGAATACATACCTAGTGTATCATTTACAGAATAATAAACCAAAAACATGGAAAACGATACCTCACAAGCTCATGCTCACTAAACCCTCAAAAATCCCTCGAAAACCCCTGTGTTTACACCCATTTTTCTTCCATAACACCCCTGGGTGTATACCGATCGGGCTTCCGTGTTTCGGAGCACAACTAGGACCCAAATGTGTTCCCAAATGGGGACCCAAACTGTGTGCGGAAGAACGAAGATTTTAGACCAAAATTTAACGTAAATTTAGGGCTGAAACTTCGTTAGAACCTCAATTTTCCACTCTTTGGTCAAAATCGACTCCATATTTGGTCTTCTCGTCCCAAAAACATGGGAAACGATACCTCAAAAGCTCATTTTACTAAAACACATTAAGTACTTATTTTTACACGCATTTTCACCCATAACACTCTTGGGTATATTCCGATCTGGGTGCAAAGTTTCGGGACACAACTAGGGCCCAAATGGAGCCTGTGTGCGAAAGAACGAATTTTTTAGACCGAAAATTAGGCCGGTAAATCGGGAAAGGTCCGAATTCAGTGGACGATTACCGAAGTAGGTATGGTCACTTCTAGTAATGTGTAGGTAACTACTTTCAAAGTAGTAGGTAGGTACAGTTGATTCATACTCAGTGTATCACGTATTTATAATTAATATCCAAGTAAAGTAATCGTATACATGAATATAGGGAAGATGAGGGTAAAAGCTAACCTGAAGCGAGGACGAGCGGCGTTGTTGCTCAACTTTGAGGAGACGAGAACGGAAACGAACTTCTCTGAACCCGTTATTTACTCAAAATACCGACTCGATTCAATCTCAACGCGATTGATTGTAATAATGAGCGTTAATTAGGAACACAAATGCACGTAACCGAAATGACAAGCTGAAAGGGAACGTAAGGACGAACTCCGAACTCCAGAATGACTTGTGGTTTGGTGGATGGGCAGCTGCGGGGCTTAGCATGGATACTCAAATAGTATCCACGAGGCGAGGGTTCGGGGGATGATGAAGCTGAAATCACGCAGACATGCATTTCTGGTGCTCCACCTCCGCCCACCGCTAGCGCTGCCGCTGCTAGCTCTACACGACTAGGGCCCGGTTTTTCAAACCTCAGTTAACTTTGACGATCGTTAACGCCGCGAAATGTCGTTTTTCAAACCATGGTTACGAGTTGACGCTCCGTCAGTTTGACGTAACCACAACCGCGCGTCGAAGTAAGGTTAACTACGCCGTCAACTGTCAACCACTGTTTTCCGTAGACAAACAGGACATGAAAGTCGAAATTATCATTCAACACGTGACTGTCTTTAATCATATTTACCTACCTACCTTCATCATTCAACTGTCTTTATTTATATCATACTTCCCTACCTTTATTTAATCATATTTACTTACCTGATCATAATTATTTATTTAATTACCTACCTACTTACCTATCAACTGTGTTGTCTACTGATTTTATCTACATTAATATCGGACACGACTCTTCTGCTGCTTCTTACCATCAAGGTAAGAAAAAGTTACGAATTCTGTTTGGACTTTTTATTAATTAAAAAGGTATGAAATCGTTAGTTTCCCCATCGTGTCTAATATGCCTGCTTGATTCCATAAAATGTATTATCTGTGTAATAGGTGTATTTCGTATAATCTTCAGATGAATCTGCTCACGAGTAATTGATGATCCCTACGGACGATGAGGAGTTCCTTGATTTTATAGCTCACGGGGCTTCAGCGGGAACGCCGGTTGGTTCCCCGATACGAACATTTCAGCCAGTGGAGCGACGACGAATTTGCGACAGTTTTCAATTTTTCTTCTGCCCTCGTATAATTAGTATAGGTAATCGATTTTGTAATTTAAACTAGGAGTTGAAATATATTTTTTGAACCCTGCATTTCCTCGGTTGTGCAATATAATTTCTAATATCCTCTGGACCTGGTGGTTCAATGTGGAGTAGGTACAATACCTCTTGGTACCATGGGTGTACCTCATTATTCAAATTACCATTCACACACGTTAAAACTTGTGGGTTACAATGAATAGGCCAATAATCTGGAAAACTGGGTTAAATATAATTGAAGAAAAAACATTTGAATGATAGCCCAATGGGTTTGGTCAGAAATAACCAAAACAATACAAAGTACTTGTCACATGGGTTTATTATTCTATTGGACATACCTACAGAAATGTGGGCTGTTCATTTATTGTTTCTGTCATTTGAAATAATTGAAATAGCTATTTCTGATGGTTTCCAACAATTTGGGCCCCCAAAACACGAATTAGGTAGGCTCCTTTTGGTTTATTGTTCTGTGAATAATACACCTATGTATTCGCTCAGCAAAAAATTTTTATAACACCCCCCTCAAACTTTTTTCTTTTCCGTTTCAAGGTGCGTAGATTCCAAAAATGCAATGTCCGTCCGCCGTACGCCGTATCACGTGTACAGGCTTCATTTTTGGTCTAAAAAAGTCGTTCTTTCGCACACATGCTCCATTTGGGCCCTAGTTGTGTCCCGAAACTTTTCAGCCCGATCGGAATATACCCAGGGTTGTTATGAGTGAAAATGTGTGTAAAAATAGGTACTTTTTGCGTTTTAGCAACATGTTAGTAAGATGAGCTTTTGAGGTATCGTTTTCCATGTTTTTGGGGACGAGAATACCGAATATGAAGTCGATTTTGACCAAAGACGCGGAAATTGAGGTTTTACCATTGGTTCAGCTCCCAAAATTGGGTTTTTTAAGTCAAAAACCTGGAAAACTGTCTGAAATCACCATCAATGTGTATACTAACATTAGAAAAAGTGTAAACAGCTGAATCAAGACCATTAAATCGCACTACCAATGAAAAAAAAAGTGTACCTATTTCATGTTTTGGGGGCCAAAATTGGTGGAAATCATCAGGAATAGCTAATTCAATCATTCCACATGAAAGAAACAATAAATTTAACTGCCAACAAGAATCTCTAGAACTCCAATAGAATAATAAACCCATGTGACAAGGACTTTGCAGCGTTTTTTTTTTTTTCAAATCATCTTTGATCATTGGTCCTAGTGCCATCGTCTTGATCCACGTGTTGACACTTTTTCCAGTGTTATTATACAAACTGATTGTGATTTCAGACGATTTCCCAGGTTTTTCACTCATAAAAAATCAATTTTGGGAGCTGAACATTTGGTAGAACTCAATTTTCCACTCTGGTCAAAATCGACTTCATATTCGGTCTTTTCGTCCCCAAAAACATGGAAAACGATATCTCAGAAGCTCATGTTACTAACATGTTGCTAAAACGCAAAAAGTACCTATTTTTACACACATCTCCACTTACAACACCCCTGGGTACATTCCGATCGGGCTGAAAAGTTTCGGGACACAACTAGGGCCCAAATGGAGCATGTGTGCGAAAGAACGAATTTTTTTGACCGTAAATGAAGCCTGTACACGTGATACGGTGGACGGCGTACGGCGGACGGACATTGCATTTTTGGAATCTACGCACCTTGAAACGGAAAAGAAAAAAGTTTGACGGGGTGTTATAAAAATTTTTTGCTGAGCGAATACATAGGTTTATTATTCACGGAATAATAAACCAACACAACTCGAGATTGAAGGCAAAAACAAACGTAAATTGAAATCAAAATCAAATCACAACAACTACCTACCTACCAAACACCAAACACTGAAACATGAAACTTTCATGATCGGAAAAGCAGGAAACACGCAGGCGGAAGAGGCTAATAACCCGCAATGATTGCCAGAATATCATCTGGGGAAAATATTTGGATGCTGTGAGAGAACAGGCGAGGTTAACGGCGTCGTTAGCTAACAACGCCTTGACTACGATTCTGTGGACTCGTCAAGTTGACGCTCGTCAAAAGGATTTTGACGGTCGCTAGCTGACAGCGTGATCTGTTGAGGTTTGAAAAACCGGGCCTAGTTCTAACAACAATCGTAATGAATGTATGCTGTAGGTATTCAGGTAGGTTGTTAGTAGGTAGGTGGGGGGGTAGCAGTAGATATAGCATTTCCAAGCCAAATTCAACCTTTTCCAAACCAAATTCGACTTCTTCCATTCCAAATTCAACTTTTGGTTTATTATTTTCAATACCTAATGAACCATTGGAATCGAGCATGAAAAAAAAATTCTTACCCCCCTCAAAATTTGATGGTTTACGTTTCAAGGTATGTAGAATCCAAAACTGCAATAAAAATATTTCTGTCTGTCCGCCGTACGCCGTACGGCGTACGGGCCACTTTTCTTAGTTACCATGAAAGAAAATTGATGAAATACGGGTTATAGGTTCCGTTCGCTGTCTAGTTGGTCCTCGAAGCTCGACGTTACTGTGAGTCATCTCTAAGGGGTTCAAAATAGGGGTTGAAATTTTCAAAACGCCTATACCATTTTTTTACGTGGATATTTTTACGGTTTTAAATAGTTCTTGAACTTGCGAGTTTTTTAAGACCATCCGGAGCATCGTACGTCCAGCCGTTCGTTCACAGTAAGGCCCCGAAGTTTGCACCGACAGGCATTTTCGACTCCAGTGTGAATGAAATTGTACTTATACAATTCAAACCAAATCTCGTAACCAGAGACGCGCCCACAATAGGAAATTTGGCGGAGATGAAATCATTGCTAGGGATCACCTGATTATATTGGCGGAGTATGAAGTCGAGTTGGTTGTTCTGTGATATTATTTCATTTGAAAAATATTTATACAAAAACCAGTCATGCAGCATGACTTAATGAGCGAATTTTCAAAGAAATATTCGAATTAATGGCTATGGTTTTGTTTTGCTTCGAACTCTCGTCTTCAATTAATACTTCTCACATTTTTCAATCTGACCACTCTAAGGGGGTGGGGGGGGGGGGGGGGGTAAGAGTTTAAAGATTATCCTAGTTTTGGGTAATTTTTGCGCACTTTAAATGCTCTAATTTAAGAACGGATTTAGATATCTAAAATCCGATTTCACCATCGTGTTCAGCGTGCAAAAACCTTTAAAATGAGGGGTCACTTGTTAGAAAATAACATTTTGGGGATTTTTGGGTAATTTTTGCGCACTTTAAATGCTCTAATTTGAGAACGGATCAAGATATCTAAAATCCGATTCCACCATCGTGTTCAGCGTGCAAAAACCTTTAAAATGAGGGGTCACTTGTTGGAAAATAACATTTCGGGGATTTTTGGGTAATTTTTGCGCACTTTAAATGCGCCAAAACCCTCCTTAGAGTAGGCCAATTTCGCCCATCTTCGAACTTAGCCTTTCGATTGTCAAGATAGATTTTTTGTGCAAATTTGAGCTGTTTATCTCAATTCCATCGAGAGTTATCGTCTGGAGTGACACATATATATATATATACATATAAAAAAGTGTTAAATTTCAGGAATCGTTTTAGAATGGTCTGAAACGGATTTCTATGAAGAAAATTTCCAAAAATTTATATTATTTAAATTTCGAAGCCATTGCAATAGCTTCATTTTCTTTGAAAATTCGCTAATGATGGCTCTTTTGGAGTTGTTGGTAGGTAGTGAAACTTGAACAAACGTTGAAGTATTATTGATGAGTAAATTATTACTCAACGGTAAATTATTACACAACGGTTCATTATACCATCTACGTAGAAGAGGCTGGAGTTTGTTGGTAGGTACTTTCGCAACTTTTTTCACTCCTCATCAACAATTTCTTTTCAGAACTTCATGATGTGTGTTTCTTTTTGTTAGGTACTGTTTGTCATCGGCAGAATTATTTTAGCAACATTTAACTCGTGATTTAGGTAGGTACCTAGTAACGAGTACGGGGTTAGGTACTAACCTACGGAGGGTCTGCGATCTACATAATATGCATAGAATAGTACATATCATATTATATAGACGGGTTATCTATACATAGAGCTGTGATCTGTAACGGAAGGGTATTCTATACAAAATAGTAAACCGTTGTGCAGGGATTTGCAGCGCTTTTCCAATTCAAATTCAACGAATGTGAGTGATTTAGTTCGTTTCAAATTCAACCTTCCCCGACTTCAGCAAAAAATATAAATTTTAATAAACTGAATTGTGAACCCCATTACCAACTGTTTGTTGCATTATTTAAGGCTTAAATTGAACGACACAATAGCGGTTCAGTGCAGGTATTAGGTACAAAGAAATAATTTACAGTGCCGCAGGAGGAATTACAATTTATTAAAACAACTGAATTGAAAGAAAATGTGATTCTTCTGACAGTTTTATAAATATAGGAATCATATAGTTAAAAAAACGCTGCAAAGTCCTTGTCACATGGGTTTATTATTCTATTGGACATACCTACAGAAAGGTTGGCTGTTCATTAATTGTTTCTTTCATGCGTAATAATCGAAATAGCTACTTCTGATGGTTTCCATTAATTTTGGTCCCCAAAACACAAATTAGGTACGCTCTTTTTTTTCTTTTTTTTTTAACTATCTTTGATCATTGGTAGTGCCATTTAATCGTCCTGAACCACGTCTTGACACTTTTTCCAGTGTTATTATACAAACTGATGGTGATTTCAGACGATTTCCCAGGTTTTTCGCTCATAAAAAATCAATTCTGGGAGCTTAACATTTGGTAGAACTCAATTTTCCACTCTTTGGTCAAAATCGACTTCATATTCGGTCTTCTCGTCCCCAAAAACATAGAAAACGACATCTCAGAAGCTCATGTTACCAATATGTTGCTAAAACGTAAAAAGTACCTATTTTTACACACATTTTCACTCATAACACCCCTGGGTATATTGCGATCGGGCTGAAAAGTTTCGGGACACAACTAGGGCCCAAATGGAGCATGTGTGCGAAAGAACGATTTTTTTAGACCGAAAATGAAGCCTGTACACGTGATACGGCGGACGGCGGACGGCGTACGGCGGACGGACATTGCATTTTTGGAATCTATGCACCT
This sequence comes from Leptopterna dolabrata, assembly GCA_954871275.1. Taxonomy (NCBI): domain Eukaryota; kingdom Metazoa; phylum Arthropoda; class Insecta; order Hemiptera; family Miridae; genus Leptopterna; species Leptopterna dolabrata. The sequence continues at coordinate 4,708,273 of OX940976.1, read as the reverse complement.
TGAAACGTAAAAGAAAAAAGTTTGAGGGGGTGTTATAAAAATTTTTTGCTGAGCGAATACATAGGTGTATTATTCACAGAATAATAAACCAAAATGGTTTTTCTTCCTGTGACTCTGTACAGTTTTTATTTGTACCTAGTACCTGCACTGAACCACGATAGTGTCGTTCAATTTAAGCCTTAAATAATGCAACAAACAGTTGGTAATGGGGTTCACAATTCAGTTTATTAAAATTTATATATTTTGCTGAAGTCGGGGAAGGTTGAGTTTGAAACGAACTAAATCACTCACTTTCGTTGAATTTGAAATGGGAAAAGTTGAATTTGAAATGGAAGAAGTTGATTTTGGTTTGGAAAAGGTTGAATTTGTTTTGGAAAAGGTTGAATTTGGCTTGGAAAAGGTTGAATTTGACTTGGAAAAGGTTGAATTTGGCTAGGAAATGTACATAGGTAACATACATAAGTACTTTCATACTACATAAGTACCTATTTAGTAGTAGCGCATAGGTACTTTCATTACATAGGTACTTTCATACGATTATTACACATAAGACGCATGTTATAGGTACAAGTACCTACCTGTTTGCTTTTCTGCAGTTTCACCTACAAATTGATAAACCTACCTACAAACTGATTGACCTACCAACCTAAAAAATTGATAAAATAAACCTTTTAAGGTAAATAGTTCCATTCATGCAGCATGGCCATATGAGCAAATTTGCCAAGTAACGCAACTAATTGGACTCGAGCGTGCCATTATTAGTGAATCGGATGCAGTTTTTGGTAATTTTTAGGAACCTACTTTTGAAGATATTCATCCATTATGATCCACAAAAACCCATATTTGAACTATGTGTGAAGTACCATTTATCACGTCTGTAATAAGTACCTACCTACAAAATGGATAAAATAAACCTTTCCATGTAAAAATTCCATTCATGCAGAATGGCCATATGAGCAAATTTGACACAACTAGGGCCAAATGGTGCATGTGCGCAAAGGAACGAATTTTTTAGACCGAAATTGAATTAGATATGCATGATAAGGCGGACGGATATTGCATTTTCTGAATCTACGCACCTTGAAACGTGAAAGTGTTATAACCCCCTCAAAATTTTTTCTTCTACGTTTCAAGGCGCGTAGATTCCAAAAATGCAACGTCCATCCGCCGTCCGCCGTATCATGCATATCATGCTAAGTGCAACGAGTTTAGTTGCATCCACCACCACATGGCAGCACCAAGATGAATCAATTTTACTCTACTTCTCATTTGAGAATGGAGCGAGATACTTCAATTCGAAAAACGGATTTCTCATCAATATTCACGTAGAATTCCGGGTAACTGGTTCAAAAAGTGTGCAAATTTTTTGCTAGCTGTTCCTACAAATGTATGTTAAAATGTTGAATATTTATAAAATTTTGAACATTTGGTTTATTATTTTCAATAATGAACCATTGGAATCGAGCACGAAAAAAAAATTCAAACCCCCCTCAAAATTTGATGGTTTACGTTTCAAGGTATGTAGAATCCAAAACTAGAATAAAAAAAACGCTGCAAATCCCTGCACAACGGTTTATTATTTTGTACAGAATACCCTTCTGTTACAGATCACAGCTCTATGTATAGATAACCCTTCTATATAATATAATATGTACTATTCTATACATATTATGTGAATCGCAGACCTCCGTAGGTTAGTACCTAACCCCGTACTCGTTACTAGGTACCTACCTAAATCACGAGTTGAATGTTGCTAAAATAATGCAGCCGATGACAAACAGTAACTAAAACGGCAAAAAGAAACGCAAATAATGAAGTTCTGAAGGAAAATTGTTGATGTGGAGTGAAATAGATACCCCTTCTGCATAGATCACTGTTTTCTGTGGTCTACCTATAGTGAACCGTTGTGTAATAACTTGCCCATCAATAATACTTCAACGGTTGTTCAAGTTGCAAAAGTAACGCTCAACAAAATCCAGCCCCTTTTTGGTACATACCTACATGAACCGTTGTGTAATAATTTGCCTTTGTGTAATAATTTACCCATCGTGTAATAATTTACCATTGTGTAATAATACTTCAACGTTGGTTCAAGTTTCAGAAGTACCTACCAACAAAATACAATAGTCCGCCACTTATCAAATGAAATAATATCACAGAACAACCAACTCGACTTCATACAGCCGTCCTTGATTACAATCAGGTGCTCCCTAGTGATGATATCCGGGCCGGATTTATACCGTTTGATTCACGATCGTGTTGACGAAGCTTTTTGGTGCTCACGAACGGCTGGACGTACAATGCTCCGGGTGGACTCAAAAAATTGTTTAGCTCAAGACAAATTTAATAACGTAAAAAAAACCATACCCATCTATCGGAAGTTTTCGAGCTACGGCGTTCTGAAAATTTCAACCCCTATTTTGAACCCCTTAGAGATGACTGACAGCAACGTCGAGCTTCGAGGACCGACTAGACCCCGAACGGAACCTATAACCCGAATTTCATCAATTTTGTTTCATGGTAACTAAGAAAAGTGGCCCGTACGGCGTACGGCGGACAGACAGAAATATTTTTATTGCATTTTCGGATTCTACATACCTTGAAACGTATACCATCAAATTTTGAGGGGGGTAAGAATTTTTTTTTTCTTGCTCGATTCCAATGGTTCATTATTGAAAATAATAAACCAAAATTTCTGTCTGTCCGCCGTACGCCTTACTGGCCACTTTTCTTAGTTACCATGAAACAAAATTGATGAAATTCGGGTTGTAGGTTCCGTTCGGGGTCTAGTCGGTCCTCGAAGCTCGACGTTACTGTCAGTCATCTCTAAGGGGTTCAAAATAGGGGTTGAAATTTTCAGAACGCCGTAGCTCGAAAACTTCCGATAGAAGGGTATGGTTTTTTTTACGTTATTAAATTTGTCTTGAGCTAAACAATTTTTTGAGACCACCCGGAGCATTGTACGTCCAGCCGTTCGTGTGCACCAAAAAGCTTCGTCAACACGATCGTGAATCAAACGGTATAAATCCGGCCCAGATAATCATCACTAGGGAACACCTGATTATTATCAAGGATGGGGGTATGAAGTCGAGTTGGTTGTTCTGCGATATTATTTGATTTGATAAGTGATGGACTATTGGATTTTGGTGATAGGTACTTCTGAAACTTGAACAAACGTTAAAGTAAATGGGTAAATTATTAAAAAATAGTAAATCATTACCCAACGGCAAATTAGTACACAACGGTAAATTACGAGTAGTTCATAACGGTAAATTATTACACAACGGTAAATTATTACACAACGGTTCATCTACCAAGAAGGGGCTGGATTTTGTTGGTAGGTACTTGTGAAACTTGAATAAACTTTGATGTACCTGTTATTGATGGTCAAGTTATTACACAATGTTAAATTATTACACAACGGCAAATTATTACCCAACGGTAAGTTATTACATAACGGCAAATTATTTCACAACGGTAAATTATTACACAACGGTAAATTATTACACAACGGTAAATTATTACACCATTCATCAACCAAGGGGCTGGATTTTATTGATCGGTACTTCTGCAACTTGAACAACCGTTGAAGTATTATTGATGGGCAAGTTATTACACAATGGTTCATTATACTTGACCACGAAGGTATTCTGTACAAAATAATAAACCGTTGTGCAGGGATTTGCAGCGTTTTTCTAAATTGACTGTAGCCGTCGGATTCTCGTTTCCAGGATTCTTGGGACAAGGGTCAAGTTTCGGAGCTTCTGACTGTGTGTGGGGGTGAAGTGATCTTGGCCACCTCAAACCTTCCCATTTTTCTACTTCCCTGTTCTTATACTGAATGAACTGGATGTAGTAATAAACTGGCACTGGAAGTTGATGAAGTTTTGTCCGCCATTCCAAAAACGTATAGCTAATATGTTGGAAGTTCGACCATTATTGAAAAATGACCCTGTACCTTGTTTTTACACTTGAACGAGTTGGTTCAAGGTGTGCACATTTTTGCCCGATTTTTATAAGGGATGAAGGTAGTGATGGTTGTTGGAAAATTACCTTATACCTAGCCATTTTATTAGGTACCTAGACATTCGTTGCACGTTGTGTTGGTTGCATCAGTTGGTTCGGAAACAACAACAAGTTTGTTGCCGTCTTTTCCAATATCCGTAAGACATTTGTTCAAATTTTGAACATTTTTGAAAGGTAGCTAGCCTCTTAAATACCTAGTCACTAATTTCTCCTAAGAGCCTTTACAAAGTACAAAATCGAGTAGGTACAAAATTTTAAAATTTGAATTAGTTCAAGTAAACTAGTTGGTTTGGAAAGTTGACATTTTTTGCCTCCTGTTCAATGAACCGTTGAGTAGGAAAGTATCGGTTCAAATTTTGAACATACTGGAAAAGATGCCGTAAACAAGTAACCAGCTTCTATAATACGATTTATGAAAGGTACTAGAATTATTATTAGTTGTACGTAATTGTAAATAATGATAACCAGAATACGAATAATTCCTTCTTAGTTGAAGAGGGTTCACCGTGCCTCTTCCCAACCGACATTTCTTCCGAATTTTTCTCTTCAGGTTGTTTCGAAGCGTTCTCAGAAGGGCACAAAGTCCTACAGTTTGTTCTTTTCAACCCTCCCCCTCCACCTCAAACGCTCTCTCTGCAGCATAGCTGCTCGTCCAGGACTCAGTTCACTAGAGGCGGGCGCGGGCGCGGGCGCGGGCGCGGGCGCGGGCGCGGGGCGCGGGTTACGCCAGTAATTCTTTTGCGGTTAACGCGATCTTGGTTTTTCTGCTGTATTTTAAATTGATTTGTGTTCGATTATAAGTTCACGAGTAAGGCGTGTTTCCGATAAAAGGAGAAAACCAGGGCCGAAAAAGAAGAAGAGGCACAGAAAGTGAGTACCCAATTATTTCGGTCGTTTGATAATAATCACAATGATTTCATCTCTACCAGTAGATCAAATTGGACCCTCGTGATAAATATGCGTAAAACTGGACCCACAGAATAAATATGTGTTGCGGTGCATATTATTTTGTTGTGGCGTGGGGTCATCCACAATCAGCTCCCTAGGTGCATACATGGTTATAAACCATTGTGGCTCCCTCGAGAAAACCGTTGCATGTCCATCAGGGAACCACCCGTGGAGCAATTTACATCCTAATAATTCTTGTCCTAAAAATACACATTATTTTTCACTCACATGCAAATATTTTATTGTTATAATAATAATAATATTAAAAAAACCACAGTCATGCAGCATGGCTACAAGAGCGAATTTTCGAAGTTTTCGGCATCTTCCTCCTCCGCCTAAAATTTTCTGAAAATTAATTTTCGGCCAATGTTTTCCCAACTTGATACCATACAAAATTAAAACAGGAGTAGTTTTACGCAAAGTAAAATTTGGGATGGAAGGAGGGGGAGGGGAAATCAAAAATGTTTTGAATACCAGAAGAGTAGGTATTGGATACGTAACAAATTTTTTGTTCCATTTTTTGCCGAGTAACACCTCGGTTTGTAGATTTTTCAACGCTGAACACGATGGTGAAGTCAGAATTGCGATATCCCATTCCGTTATCAGATTAGAGCAGACGAACCAGGAAGAACATCTCAAGAAATAACCACGTTCCTTCATCTTCAAAGTGCTCCAGTTTGAGAATGGAATGAGATATCGCAATTCTGATTTCACCATCGTGTTCAGCGTACAAAAACCTTTAAAATGAGGTGTCACTTGTCAGACTTTTTCATTTTGGGAATTTATGGGTAATTTTCCCCCCCTAAAATGCCCCAAAACTCCCCCTTAGAGTGACCCGATTCTGCCCATCTTTGAACTTAGCCTGTGGATTGCCAAGACAGATTTTTCGTGCAAATTTGAACTTTTTATCTCAATTCTTTCGAGAGTTATCGTCTGGAATGACACATACATATATAAATATATAAATATGGTGATGGTGGTTGTCGACCGTGTTGATAAATATCCGAATTTCAGGTTGTTGAGGTTCCCCAAACGAACTCAGTTGATAAATATCCGAATTTCAGGTTGTTGAGGTTCCCCAAACGAACTCAGTTGATCAGCAGCCACCAAAACAGTCAACAGTGCTCTACCTTTTTCGAATCTCGATCTCTCGAATATCCTGGTGCATTTTGTGTTGGTTCACCTCGTCTAGCTCAACTCAACAACTGTGAGTACCACCTAAACATAGTTTTCAAAAAAAAAAAAAAAGGTTTCTCGGAGATCTCATTAGGTACTAGTGTAGGTTGTAGATACAGTTTTATTAGCCTAATTACTGAACCACTATTGTTCCTGCTGTTTGTTGTAGCCCTTGAAAATGACGGAATAAACCGTTGAAACGTCGGGACCCATGCATTTTATTATGACCGAACCTCAACAACCTGAAATTCGGATAAATATATAAATATATATATAACTATATATATATATATATATATACATATAATTTTTGGTGTCTTTCGGCAGTGAATTCAGGATGGTCTGAAACGGGTTTTGGTATAAAAATCTTTCGGAAATTCGAGTTTTAAAAATTTTGGACCGAGAACAATAGCTTCCTTTTCTTCGAAAATTCGCTAAAACCATTTATTATGCCTTGGACTCGAGGTCCAAAAATGCATACAAGAACGTAATCCTCGAGATGTATAATATTTGACTGACTCCTTGTGATTACTTCAAACGTGCACAATTCCATTCGGCACTCGACCTACAGTGAGTTTATTTCTTTTCGTTAAATTTATAGGGCATAGGCATGATGAGTCCGAGCATTATTACTAGTACGTATCTACCCAAACGCCTTCCGTTTCAAATATGTACGGACGTGACTATTCGCCATAGGTACTTTCCGAACCAACTTATTGCGAAGAGTGATTAGGTTTGTAGCCACTTTTCAAGAATGAAAATTAATACCAATAGGTAGAGGTACGTACCTACCTAACAGTTTAAACCCATTTCTGAACAGAGGGCGAAAATTAGCAGTTTTTCTGTGCAAATTTACTACTGCATCAAATTCAATGGGCGGTCAGGGAGGGAAGTTGAAAATGGGAATGTCTAAGGTTTCCAAGAACTCTGAAATGCCCTCATTGAGACATCCACAGACCAACGCTCCAGTTCACGACCTTTGCCACCAAATCCTGGAGGGCGATTCTTATAACGTAATAACATTTAAATAAAGCCACTTCTGGAAATCTCAAAATTTAAAGGAATTTTCAACAAAATAATTTAAAAATTTTAAGGAATTTAAAAATTGATTTCAAAATTTTCAAATTTTTTCAAATTTTTACAATTCGAATGAAATTTCAAAACTTGAATGAAATTTCAAATTTTAATGAACACCCAACAGTTTTTTGAGCACTGGGCCAAAATGAGTATACTTTCTGAACCTACTATTCCTAGTGCAACTATGAACTAGGTGAAATACCAGTTTCCAAAAAAATTATTGAAATTTGAACAATCACCCACTACTTAAGAGTTCTTGAACAGTGGACAGAAATTTACACACTTCCTGTGCCAGTTTATTACTGCATCCAGTTCATTCAATGTAAGGACAGGGAAGTTGAAAAATGGAAAGTTTTGAGGTGGCCAAAGTTTCTCAACCCCCACACACAGTCAGGAGCTCCCGATCTTGACCCTTGTCCCCAAAATCCTGGAATCGAGAATCCGACGGCTACAGTCAATTTAGAAAAATTCTGAAAACGAGTTTGTATTCTCTAGAGTCCAATGCACCCACTTCCAAAGCCACTTTTTGAAAATGTTCAAAATTTGAAGGCCATTGTTTTGGAACAGTGAGCAAAAACATTTTGCACACGTTTTAACCAATTAATTACCCGGAATTCTATTCTTGATGAGAAATCCGTTTTCCGAATTGAAATATCACGCTCCGTTCTCAAATGAGAAATAGACGAAATTTGGCACCGATGGTGCTGCCATCTCTTATCACAGATTCTCACCAAAACGTCGTGACATTTAGCCGTGACTTTCGGGCTATAAAATTCGTTCTTTCGCACACATGCCCTAGTTGTGTCCCGAAACTTTGCAGGCCGATCGGGAAATACCCAGGGGTGTTATAAGTGAAAATGGGTGTAAAAATAGGTATTTTTGTGTTTCAGTATCATGAGCTTTTGGGGTATCGTTTTCCAAGTTTTTTTGGGACGAGAAGACCGAATATGAAGTCGATTTTGACCAAAGAGTGGAAAATTGAGGTTCTAACGAATGTAGGGTTAAATTTTGGTCTAAAATCGCCGTTCTTCCGCTCAAAGTTTGGGTCCCCATTTGGGAAGCCCGATCGGCATGCACCCAGGGGTGTTGCGGGAGAAAAATGGGTGTAAAAATAGGGGTTTTCGAGGGATTTTTAAAGTTTTAATGAACATGAGCTTGTGATGTATCGTTTTCCATGTTTTTTTAGGGGAGAAGACCGAATATTAAGTTGACTTTGACCAAAGAGTGAAGAATTGAGGTTGTAACGAAGGTTGAGCTCCCAAAATTCATTTTTTATGAATCAACAACCTGGGAAATTGTCTGAATTGTCTGTTGGCTGAACTTTCGTTAAAACCACAATTCTTTACTCTTTGGTCAAAATTGACTTCATATTTGGTCTTCTCGCCCTACAAAACATTGAAAAATATACCTCAAAAGCTCATTTTACTAAAACACCAAAATGCCTTATTTTACACCAATTTTTCACCCATAACACCCCTGGGTATGTTCCGATCGGGCTCCAAAGAATGGGGACACAACTAGGGCCCAAATGGAGCCTGTGTGCGAAAGATCGACTTTTTTAGACCGAAATTGAATTAGATATGCATGATACGGTAGACGGTGGACACAGCATTTTTGGAATCTACGCACCTTCAAACGAAAAAGAAAAAAAATTCGAGGGGGTGTTATAAAAATTTATAAAAACTTTTGGCTGAGCGGTTACATAGGTGTATTATTCACAGAATAATAAGCCAATAGCCATTTCAATTATTTCACATGAAAGAAACAATAAATGTATTTCCAGTATTTCTGTAGGTTCTCCAGTAGAATAATAAACCCAAGTGACAAGGACTTTGCAGCGTTTTTATATTTTTGTAAATTAGGGCGGTAACCACCCATTTATCTTCTGTCCGTCATTACAGTTTTTGGATGTTTGGAATTCTGAATCTCATAGCCGAGGTCAGAAATATCGTCTTCAGCGGCGTAATATTTATCTGCCATTACCTACCTACTTATTTTTGGGACTTTTCATTCCTACTTACGAAGTATGGTTTAGAACCTACCTATGTTACCCACAGTGCCCGCTCTTTATAGTGTCAACTTCAGATTCTTCACAAAAAGGATGAGAAGTAAGTTAGGAGGTTCCTAAGGTTCGGCCAGTGAAAACTATTTTCATTATGCCAACGTTTCGTCGAATTTATTCAACATCTTCAGGGCAGTAGATCCAGAAACGTGGTGGATTCGCTGAAAGACTCCTACCTTACTTATTCCAGCGGTCAAGAACCTCATCATAGTACAAAAAGGATAGGTAAATGAAAAGAAGGGAGGACGCGCTCGCCAAACTTGCGGGAAACTTTTTTTTTTACCCGTTTTCTGCGCATTATTTCTTGATCCATCTTGTTACCTGTTGTTATCCTCCGTATCGGGGGTACTCGAATGTTGGTAGATTGGGGTATAGTCATCCGGAGACCGTTACTAGGAGGAGGTGAGGGAAAAGGAAGGAAATTCCATGTTTGATGCAGCATTCATGGGGGATTAGCCGGGGCAACCTTTCAGAGGTTTTTTTCTTCTCTCGGCCTCGGCTGTAGCTTTGCCCTACGACGCGCCCTTGTGTGGAAGATGCGAGTTGGCAAATCCACGAAAGTGGGTAGGCTTTACTTTGGGGATTTCGACCTTTAAGGGAAGGGCAATATGAACATTTGAGAAGGTCCCTCGACCGTATTATAATGCATGCCTTCTATGCCTACTTGGCTGACTTCCAATTCCTCCATACATTCACCTCTACTTCCTTACCATCTAAGCCATATTCTTTCCTTTCTGTAGGTACGTAGGTGGTTTAAAGGTCTGTCATTTCCTTTATGCGCTATTTTATTTGTCCTCCATAGGAGTGTCACTCTTTTGACTTCGGGGTCTATCAATTATTATTACCATTAGCATTGTGACATTAGGCTAGGCGTTGCACACCCCAATCTTGGACAATATAGGGTTAGTTGGGGTGATTATGAAAAATATTTAAAAAGTTTGAAGTAGTTGACAGGTTTAGGTTTTAATTAGGTACTTGAGTATTTTTAATTGATATCCACCAAGTGATCGGTTAAATCTGCCCAGAGTCTGCCAGTGGCATCCAGTGACAGCATTAAATCTTAATCAATGTTTAATGAAATATCTGCGAATGTCTGGTACAATCCCATAGTTTGTATTTCAATCAGTTGCACTGGAATTCCAGAACAGAATATTTATATATCAAGTAGTGTAATTTTGTAGCCAGTCAGTGTTGTCAAGTGCAAGTTACAGTTCCACACCCCACATGCACCACAGAACCTTGAGTGTCAAACCATCTGGAAGCAACCGAATCGATCCGTTGTGTCTGCGGGGTTTTCAAATTTTCTGTATTCTTCGCGGGCGGGAATTTCAGTACATGAAACTCCAGTTTAGCTATTTATTGCAATTTATTGTAATTTGGGGGGCCATTACTAGCGCCCTGGTGGTACTAGAAAATATACAGCGCGGATTGATGGTCTAAGGAGCAGACCTCCACATTTACTGAAGCAAAAAAAAAAAACTGCAAATTATTACACAACGGTTTGTTATTCACCTGTATAGATGCCACTTCTGCGTAGATCACTGTTATCTGTGGTCAATACCCTCGAGCTCCGTCCAGGAAAGCCCTAAATCGAGTACTGGAGCCGGCCCGGGAATTGAAGTTTCATACAAATGCGCGGGATTCAATAATTAAATCATTAATTATTTGCAGTTATTCATGAAGCATAAGGTAATAATTGACCTGTATAGACCTGTATAGACGCCCCTTCTGCCTAGATAGTATAATAAAACGTTGTATAATATTTTACCGTTGTGTAATAATTTACCCAATAATGCTTCAACGTTTGTTCAAGTTGCAAAAGTACCTATCAACAAAATCCAAAACAGCCATCATTTTTCAAATGGTATAATATCACAGGGCAACCAACTCGACTTCATACAGCCATCCGTGATTATAATCAGGTGCTCCCCAGCAATGATATCTGGGCTGAACGTATACAATTCGATTCACCCTCCTGTTGAAAATGCCTGTGTGCAAATTTCTGGGCCATACTGTGAACGAACGGCTGGACGTACAATGCTCCGGGCGGTCTCAAAAAACTGAAGTTCAAGAACTATTTAAAAACGTCAAAAAATTCGAGGTAACGGCGTTCTGGAGATTTCAACCCCTATTTTTCATCCCTTAGAGATGACTCACATTGACGTCGAGCTTCGCGGACCAACTAGACCCCAAATGGAACCTACAAACCAGATTTCACCAATTTTGGTTCTAACTAAGGAAAGTGCGAAGTACGGCGGACGGACAGAAATTTTTTGGCGCGTTTTCGGATACTGCATACCTTGAAACGGAAACCATCAAATTTTGAGGGGGGGGGGGGGGGGGTTAATTTTTTTCTATTTTTTTATTTATTTTTTCATGTTCGATTCTGAAGGTTCATTATTGAAAATTATAAACCAAAAAGCTGTGATTTGCCAAAAAGGCAATAGGTAATTTGGGGATTGATGATGGTCGGACCTACCTACCGAAAAACTAGGATACTTTGCCCTCGGAAGATAACTGCACCAAGAAGTGAAAATGTCGTCCCCTGAAAGGCAGAATATCGTATGCGCCATTTTTTTCGATTTTGAGTTATTGTAACAGTTGGAGTTTTTGGTATCGTATCCACCATTCATTCAGAACGTAAGCGCCACGAGTCAAATGTAAATACCGAGGTAAAAATTGCCCATTGTCGTAAGTGCCCCATTCTCACTATAACTTGCGATAAAATGACGGTATGTAAGCGCCGGGGAGCAGCGTATCGTATGCACCTATCGAATTTAAGCGAAGTATTGGAGTGCGCGCGAGTGGAGATACGCTAGTTTTCCAAGTAATTCTTTTCCAGCAAGGCATCAAGAACATCATTAAGTGTCAAAATGTGATCGTACCTACAACTATTCTCCTAGTTCTTCGAAATAGCAAGAATAACGTAAGGGCCTTTTGGTTTATTATTCTGTGAATAATACACCTATGTATTCGCTCAGCAAAAAATTTTTATAACACCCCCTCAAACTTTTTTCTTTTACGTTTCAAGGTGCACAGATTCCAAAAATGCAATGTCCGTCCGCCGAACGCCGTCCGCCGTCCGCCGTACGCCGTCCGCCGTATCACGTGTACAGGCTTCATTTTCGGTCTAAAAAAATCGTTCTTTCGCACACATGCTCCATTTGGGCCCTAGTTGTGTCCCGAAACTTTTCAGCCCGATCGGAATATACCCAGGGGTGTTATGAGTGAAAATGTGTGTAAAAATAGGTACTTTTTACGTTTTAGCAACATATTGGTAACATGAGCTTCTGAGATATCGTTTTCTATGTTTTTGGGGACGAGAAGACCGAATATGAAGTCGATTTTGACCAAAGAGTGGAAAATTGAGTTCTACCAAGTGTTCAGCTCCCAGAATTGATTTTTTATGAGTGAAAAACCTGGGAAATCGTCTGAAATCACCATCAGTTTGTATAATAACACTAGAAAAAGTGTCAAGACGTGGTTCAGGACGATTAAATGGCACTACCAATGATCAAAGATAGTTAAAAAAAAAAGAAAAAAAAGAGCGTACCTAATTTGTGTTTTGGGGGCCAGAATTAATGGAAACCATCAGAAGTAGCTATTTCGATTATTACGCATGAAAGAAACAATTAATGAACAGCCAACCTTTCTGTAGGTATGTCCAATAGAATAATAAACCCATGTGACAAGGACTTTGCAGCGTTTTTTTTTTTTTAATCGAAAAAGACTTCCCAGGGCTTTTATGCAATTTTTCAAAAATGAATCGACAGAAAACCGTTCAATTTACGCTAAAATATCAAGTTTTAACAGGTTAAGCAATAAAAAGATCTTTCAAAGTTTTTCGTCCCTCCTGTAAAATTCGGAAAATGGCGCTTACCATATTCTGCCTTTGAGGGGACGATGCGCTCTCAGGAGCTCGCATAGAAATATTCCGTTGATTTTCGTAGGTAGGTAGTAAAAACTGCACTAGGTCCTACTAATAATCTTAATAGCAGTCAACTAGGTACATCAAATTCTAGAGAAAGTGTGAAAAACAAGGTTTGTTCACAGTGACCATCTGGCGGTTATCTGACCGTCAGAAAGGCGTTGGCCGTTCGCAGTGATTCTAGCACACCTTTCTGACAGTGTAGAATCCATGACCGGGCTGTTTGCAGTGTTTTCCTGAATATCCAAAGCCAGTTTTCTGATCGTCATTCCACTACACAGAAGATAGGGCGGACGAGAAACTGTCCATGCACTGCTTTCTCGATTCCAAACCAATATCAGACTCCAACCCTTATCAAACGCTTATCAAGACGGTATTGGTTCCTTACGGTTTTCTAGCAGTCAGCTAACCGTCAGAAAAAGCCAGGGCGAACAAACCTATTACTGGCATAGTAGCTACCTACTAGTTGCAAAAGCGAAGAAATGCTGCTATGAACTGAAAGGGAGAAAATTTAAGAGGCAAACAGAAAGAGTGAAGCGACCCGAATAATACGTGCATAATTACACAGAATATAGCTCCCAACCTTCCTCTCAAGATCCACCCTTGAATGCATGTCATTATTATTGCTACGACGTTACATTATTATGCTCGTGGAATTGGAGCGAAGTTAGCTTTGTGCATATCAAGTTGCAGACAACTTCCGCCTCCATAATAAACATTCCACTAAACTCGCTAAATTTGAAATAGTAGATTTAGGTGGAGAGCTCCGCTCCTTACCGTCTCGCTAATGACTCTGTTGTTTCAGTAGTATTTACGTATTTATGCGCGCCAACTCATTAAATCCTCATTCACTGGGACTGATCCATAATGATTGATGGAGTTGAATTAATGGTGGATTGGGTGATGTTCCTAATGACTCCCAACACTCCAAACTAAATCAGAACTGAAGTTCGAACTTCCTTCCTGTCCACCAACAACGAATTTGAGATCTAGAGACTTTTCTTAAATTATTCCTCAAGTCGGGGATGTCATTGAGTTATCATCATGTATACATGTGTGACTGGTGTTGAACATTGAATTACGATGAAAAGAAAAACGGAGTTATTGAAAAAATAGTCTATTTCCACTAATACACGAAAAAACGCGAAAAGCACTGTTATACCGGTTTAGGTGATCAAACCATCGTCAGTAACAAATAATAACTGAAGGCACATTGGAGAGGTGACCTTATAAGTAGTCAAAAAGTGAAATGTGGTCGATTGGGATTGGGTGAAGAAGAATGGTGAATGGAACAAAGGAAGGGGGGTCGATTCTGATTGGCCCAGGAAGAGAATGCCAAAAATTGAAAGAAACATCAGGAGAAGGGGGGGGGGGGAGGAACCAAGCTGTTATAGAAATGAACGCAATAATGGAGAAAAACTTGAAGAAATTACATCATTCAAAGATTTACTATTACTCGCCGCTATACTTTTAATAGTTAACTTTTCTTTAGCTAAATTATGTTCACTCATTGGTATAGGTAGATAAAGCTCTGTTAATCATACTGTGGAAACCAGCATGTTTGTGGACTACTGGATGATTTGAAGTACTATGAATGGTAATATCGCTACAAGCATCTATCCTATAATATATGGAAAACTCATATTTTCCATTCAACGAAATGGACAGATCAAGAAAATTTAGGCGATTACATCCGAATTCTAAGGTGAAGTTAACGAATGGATCTACGTTATTAATTTTTGTATAATATGAACCAAGTTTTCTTTCAGTCCCTTTCCAAAGAATGATGATATCGCCTACTTATCTACACAATAAAGGAGGATATCTGATTTACACTTTCGGAAAATTGGTTTTTCAAGAAAATCCATATATAACTATCTGCAAGCAATGGAGATAATGGAGATCCCATTGCAACCCCTGGTTGAGTATAGTATTTCCCATCGAACAAGAAATAATTCTGATCCATACAGACAGACATTAAATTACACAATTCATCTTTTTCAAACAAATTTAAATTAGAATCGTGAATCATCTTTACATCTATCAACATTAATGTTGGCGAAGAGGCTTACCACGTCAAAAGATGCTAGTTTAGCATTTGGAGGCTCTTGAATATCCATAACTTTGCTAACCAAATCGTAAGAATTTAGAACAGTATGTTGTGGACGAAATTGAATTTTGCTTCTGAACAAACTATTCAACTTTTTCGCCAACTTATAAGCAGGAGCACCAATGTATGATAGGAACTGGTCTCATTTACAACTGGGCCTCCTGGCAAACTACAACACCAGACGTTCAATAGAAGAGCCTTTGCGCCTTCGCAACGAACTCTGTAACGTTTTTCGACCGGTAGATAATTGCAAAAGCATGTTCCAGAGCGGCCCTTGGCCAACAACCAACAATATTGAACCAAGAAGGAAAATCGGTTAGAATTGGCGCCCCGATATTCGGGATATTTACTTGGTTCCCGCAATAAACCTACTAGCATCCACATCCAGTAGCGTCATACTGTGATGATGTTATTTCTTCTCGCCCCAGTTTGGGTGTGTAAACCCCAAACAGGTTTACAGACCCATACAGGTTTAACGACTGTCGTGAGTCCCTCCCGGAACCACTCCTACTACAATTAAGTTCTCGCAAATAATCTAACAGCCAACTTTAGTTCTTGTCAATAAACGGTACGAGTGGGGACACAAGCCGCAGGATCCAGTGCACAACCTGGAGCCCCTCCATCCTCTCCCAACAAGGAAGTTGGAAGGAGAAGGCTTCCGGGTCTATAAAACCCCGGATCCTGCGACTTTTTACTCATTCTACGTCTCCTCTAGCCGCTGGCTACTCTCTCTCTCTCCTTACCACATCTCTCTCCTAAAACCCAAAAGATCCAGAACATGGTGGAGGTTCGCCCTTAACCAGAACTGGCAAATCACCCTAAAAGATCGGTGGAGGTCCGCCCGCACAAACATCCAAAAAGATCCAGAACATGGTGGAGGTTTCGCCCTTAACCAGAACTGGCAAATTCCTTAAAAGATCGGTGGAGGTCCGCCCTTAACCGCATAAATTCATCCAAAAAGATTCGGCTTACGGCCATCTCGCCTCTCGTGGTGAATTTTACGCCAATTTTAATTCATCACAACGACCAAGCAGGTTCAGACGGAACACCCATAAACTGGGTGGGCTCCAGAAAAAACCTTTTCAGGGTGGTTGAAATAGTTTTTAATACAATTTAAAATATTACCAAGTTGAAAATGCGAGTGAGCTAGTACGGTTGAGGTAAAAAGAGGTTTCGGTTGAAAGAGGAAGCAAAGCAGAGCTAGGGAAAGGATAGGCCGTTCTCAGATTACCCTTGGGCCTCCTCTGACACTTATCTCTCCGCCTTTTCTTTTTCCACTTTCCTCACGGAATTAAACTTTCCAAGGGACAAGCTGTAAATCTAATATTGGACAGAGCTCTAGAACCCCCCCCCCCCCCCCCATCATCCTCACAATCTAATGGGTCCTCTATCACGTACGTCTTCCCGCTTTTCACTTTTTCCGTCGCGCCCTGTCGCTTTTTCTCTTTTTCCTATCGTTTTCACAGGAACTTTCTTCTCCTGCAGTCTTGGGAAGGGCTTTTCTATTAATTGCTCGAAGAAGGAGAAAATACAATGAATTAAATGTCACCAGGTGCACCAACCGACCTCCCTATTCCCAACGCAATTACGTCCTGCTGCCTGCTTTAGTTCCTTCTTTTGTCGATACCTATAAAAAATACATGCGTGCCATCAGCGATATTTGATATATTTATGTGTTTTCTTTTCTCAACAGTAAGTTGGTCCTAAATATGGTCGAGGGGAAATGTATGGAGGTGCATTTTGGTTGAAAGGAGAATAGAGGGGACGGAGTGAGTGGAGATGAAAGGCAGCTTGGGAAACGGCTGTTTCTGTGCCCTGTCTCCTGCTTGCCCTTTCACTTCACCTTTCACTCCTCCTGTCATCATGACCATATGAGGCTGCGCTCTCACAGGAGGCGACTACAAACGAATACTGAGCTGAGCAGTATTATCGCGACGGACTGATGATGATGATGTCCTAACGTGGAAAGAGTTGGTAATCGACTTGCTAGCATGATGACTGATTCCTTCGTAATTTATACGTATATTATCTTGGAATTCGTGAGGAGGTTTCCTAGTTTTTACATAATCTCCTTTGCCAGACCTAAAAGGCGACTATTTGTATGCAATAATATTCTTCTTCATCAATCTCTTCTATGAGGTTACTACTTAGCGTTCAGTCGATTATACAAAAAAGTTAATAATTAAATGCAGAGGAGCCTATTGGGGGTGTTGACTTAGTTCCACGCTCCTTCAAGGACGCTGTTCGAGACAACCAGAGGTTTTGGGTTCGACTCCTGCCCAAATCATTTTTCTGATTGCTGTTTTCCTAATTTTTACATACGTTTCGCTGTCTGTTCCAAATGATGACTATTTGTTTCTAGCTACCGGAAAAATATGTTAAGAATATTATTAGAAATTGGAAAAGTTCAGCCCAGTACTTACATGTACCAACTGCATGTCAGGATCTGTGATGCACTTGTTAGCTTCGAATATTGTGAACGAAGCAATTATCCTTCGTTATGTTTCTACCAATCACAGAATTCCTTGGCTCTAACAGGACGTTCACCCCTATTTCACAGTGGTGTGAATCAAAACCACTGCTACCGGATGTGAACGTAAAAACGCTGCAAATTATTACACAGCGGTTTATTATTTACCTGTATAGATGCCCCTTCTGCGTAGATTACTGTTTTCTGTGGCCAATACCCTCGAGCCCCCTCCAGGAAAGCCCTAAATGGAGTACTGGAGCCGGCCCGGTAATTGAAATTTCATACAAATGCGCAGGATTCAATAATTCAGTCATTAATTATTTGTAGTTATTCACGAAGCATAAGGTAAATAATAAACCGTTCTGTAATAATTTACCTGTATAGATGCCCCTTCTTCGTAGGTAGTATAATAAACAGTTGTGTAATAATTTGCCGTTGTGTAATAATTTGCCGTTGTGCAATAATTTACCGTTGTGTAATAATTTACCCAATAATACTTCAACGTTTTTGTTCAAGTTGCAGAAGTACCTATCACCAAAATCCGAAAGATCTATCATTTTTCAAACGAAATATCACAGAACAACCAACTCGACTTAAAAGCCATCCGTGATTATCCCTAGCAATGATATCTGGGCCTGATTCATACCGTTTCATTCACAGCGAACATCGTGACATTCAGTCACAGTCATGTTGACGAAGCTCTTCGGTGCAAACGAACAACTGGTCGTACAATTCTCCGGGTGGTCACAAAAAATTCTTTTCAAGATCAGTTTAAAAACGTAAATAAACCATACCCTTCTATTGAACGTTTTAGAGCTAAGGCGTTCTGAAAATGTCAACCCCTATTTTTCACCCCTTAGAGATGACAGACAGTAACGCCGAGCTTCGCGGACCGACTAGACCCCAAATGGGACCTAAAAACCACATTTCGTTAATTTTGGTTCATGGTAACTAAGAAAAGTGCGGAATACGGCGTACGGTGGCCGGACAGAAATTTTTTTATTGCATTTTTGGATTCTACATACCTTGAAACGTAAACCATCAAATTTTGAGGGGGGTTAAAATTTCTTTTTTCATGCTCG
The DNA here is from genome assembly GCA_954871275.1 of Leptopterna dolabrata. Taxonomy (NCBI): domain Eukaryota; kingdom Metazoa; phylum Arthropoda; class Insecta; order Hemiptera; family Miridae; genus Leptopterna; species Leptopterna dolabrata. The sequence goes on along the minus strand of OX940976.1, from coordinate 4,689,394 downwards.
ATTCCAACGGTTCATTATTGAATATAATAAACCATAAAGTGGGGTCCTTACAAAAAAATCCATCAAAGTAATCTAAATTGTACAAAATGTACTGTAAATTAAATGTGTAACTGAAATTAAAATACCTACTTGTTGTATAAATATAAGGTGAAATCTGTGGAAATAAATATACTTCCACATCAAGTTACAGATTAACATTGAATTCTTAATTACTGTTTTCTGTGGTCAATACCCTCGAGCTCCCCTCAGGAAAGCCCTAAATAGCGTACTGGAGCCGGCCCGGGAACGTAGGAAGGTCTAGTTTACTGTGAGTCCCATTTTCTGGGGCACTGACGCCAAATTTTATACAACTTCCTTCGATGTAACACAAATTGGCGGGTTAACATAAATATATAACATGTGATATGCCCGCGAGAAGCCAATGCCCTCCTCGGCTTGGACTTTTTCGGGGATTCCCTCCATAGTCTTATAGGATCACACTGCGCAACTTCGCACATCGACCTGTTGCCTAATTCACCTGCTAACTCCGAGCCTACTTACTACCTCAGTTAACAGATAGTATAGTCTTCAACATTCTGTCCAATGTCTACAAATTCCGCAGTCATCAAACCAACAATAAGATCACCAAAATCATATTTAATTTCCTCACTTCCATTGCCTGGCAAGGCGACTGTATTATTTTGTATTCATTACATGTATATTATTATTTATAGCTTGTACATTGGCATCAATGCCGTTCTATAAATAAATAAATATAACAGAAATAATGTTACACATCAAGGTTGTGTAACAAAATGTTATATAACATTTTTACTACGATTTTCTAACTTCGTTACAAAACTTCTACATAACATGTTATATAACTCATGTTTTGTTACATAGCATGGATGTGAAACTTGCATCAATCTGTTCAACTCATGCTACCTTTTTATGGATTCCACTGGTAAAGTCAGCTGAAATCTGGAGTGGCTAATCAAACATCTGAATTCAGCGGCAACAGCCTAAATGTTCCCATGAGCCCGAAAAAAGACCGAAATGTTCCCTTAAGAAAAGGTCGCGAATGTTCCCGACATACCAGAATGTTCCCGTTCAGAAAATGCCCTGATGTTCCCAAGGTACCAAAATGTTCCCAACGCTTCCGAATGAGGGAGATACTGGAGGGCAGTCCTCACAACCTATAAACGGTTTCGACTTGTTAGTATGTTCTTAAGAATTAGAAAATTCGCTAACATCGAAGCAAAGTTACAAAAACATTGTAACGCCTAAAAGCGGCTTTTACAAATAAATCAATCCAAGTAGGTCTGTCGATCTATCTATCTTCGTACCTATCTAACCAATATAGACAACTCACTGTCGACAGACGTGCTGAAAATTCATTTGTGACCTTCCTTTTCACCTTTGCAGTAATTCATGTTTCTTGTTCCACTGTGGGTTCGTGGTTTTGGTCCATCTCCTCAACAACTTCACTGCCTTTGGTTTTTAAATATGCCTTGCCCTTGCATTTATCACCCTTCGCCGAAAATGACCACGTAATGGAACTTAAATTTAAAACCTTTATCAAAAATTGGGAGTTCCTTTTGACTACCACCCTTCACAATATTGAGGCAAGATCTTGGAAGGTAAACGTAAAACTGGAAGTGGTTGGCCAGGAGTAAGCCCATCTCCTACCAAGCCTTGGATTTCATGTCCCTATGGCAGAGAAGGCTGAAGCAGGTAAGAAAAAGGGAAGGAGATGCTCAGACGATAAGCGGAAAACGTCCAGTAAACCTGATGTGCAAGTCCTTTCACCTTCTTCTCACCAACAAAGGGGTGAACTCGTCCATGGCTTCTGATTGGCCGGGAAGACTCAAGTTGGACAGCTCCCCACGAACCTACCTGTCTCTCACCACTTCTGCGTATCTCAGGTCTGAGAAACCCAAGGGCCCAGTGGCCTTTCAGACGATGCCAAGAACTGTGGGGAATTGAGGAACTCTACCTGCAGCGTCTCACCTGCTATCGACACTTCCCCTTGGAGCCCCCAAAACTATTCTTCCTCATCCTCAACTTCCTAACTGAAAACCTGTCCATCTACAAAATAGTTACTTACTTACACTAATCTACATAATTTTAGGAGTCAAAAATATTTTTCTTCCCCCTCATTATGGCCTTGCCAAATTGTCCCTTTACTTCCTGGAGGTCTTTTCACTAATTTTCTAAGAAGATGTTTGTTATAATCCCACAAAACTTAAATACTTTCTCTGACAGACTCCGAACATTGTACAAAAGTGACTCTAAAAAAACACTGCGAAGTCCTTGTCACATGGGTTTATTATTCTATTGGACACACCTACAGAAATGTTGGCTGATCATTTACTGTTTCTTTCATGTTTAATAAATTAAATAGCTATTTTTGATGGTTTCCACCAATTTTGAGCCACAGCAACACGAATTCGACTCCTTTTTTTGTTTTTTTAATTTTAACAAATTATCTTTGATCATTGATAGTGCCATTTACTTAATTGTATTCACTCAGCAAACATTTTTTTATAACACCCCCTCAAGATTTTTTTTTCACGTTTCAAGGCGCCACCGTAAAGTAAATATATCTACTTTATTTTCCATCTAAAAAAAATTCGTTCTTTCGCACACAGGGTCCATTCGGGCACTAGTTGTGTCCCAAAATTTGCAGCCTGATCGGAATATACCCAAGGGTGTTATGGGTGAAAATGCTGCGAAGTTCTTCTCAAGTGGGTTTATTATTCTACTGCACATACCTACAGAAATTTTGCTGTTCACTTATTGTTTCTTTCATGAGCAATAATTTAACAAGCTATTTTTGATTGTTTCCACCAATTTTGGACCCCTAAAACACAAATTAGGCTCCTTTTTTTTTAACCAAAATATCTCTGATCATTGATAGTGCCATTTAATTGTCTTGATTCACCTTTTGATTACTACTAGTGTTATTATACAAATTTATAGTGATTTCAGACAACTTCCCAGGTTTTTGACTCATAAAAAATAAATTTTGGGAGCTGAACCTTCGTTACAACCTCATTTCTTCACTCTTTCACGTCAAAATCAACTTCAAATTCGGGCACTTGCCCTACAAAACATGGAAAACGATACCTCACAAGCTCGTGTTCACTAAAACCTCAAAATAAAAATCCTCGAAAACCCCTATTTTTACTCCTATTTTTCACCCATAACACCCCGGGTGCACTTCGATAGGGCTGCCTATGTCGGAGCACAGCTAGGACCCAAATGTGTTCCTAAATGGGGAACCAAGCTGTGTGCGAAAGAACGACGGCTTTATACCAACATTTAACTTAAAATTAAGGCTGAAACTTAGTTACAACCTCAGTTTTCCACTTTTTCCACCTTCCTTTTCCACTTTTGGTCAACATCAACTTCATATTCGGTCTCCGTCCTAAAAAAACATGGAAAACGATACTTAAGAAGCTCATGTTACTAAACACCAATAAACCCCATTTTCACTCATAACGCCCCTGTGTATATTCTGATCGGGCTGCAGTTTCGGGGCACAACTAAGGCCCAAATGGAGCCTGTGTTTGAAAGAACGAATTTTTTAGACCGAAAATGAAGTAGATATGGATGATGGGCGTACGGCGGACGGACACTGCATTTTTGGAATCTAGGAACCTTGAAACGTAAACGAAATATTTTTGAGTGGGTGTTATACAAATTTTTTGCTGAGCGACATATTATTCACAGAATAATAAACCAAAATGGGTGTAAAAAAAGGATTTTCGTGTAAAAAAAAAGTATCGTTTTCCATGTTTTTTAGAGCGAGGAGACCAAATATGAAGTTCCAGCCCTACATTTACGTTAAATTTTGGTCTAAAATCGTTGTTCTTCCGCACACAGTTTGGGTCCCAATTTTGGAACACATTTGGGACCTAGTTGTGCTCCGAAGCTCGGCAGCCCGACCGGAAGGTAGAAAAATGTGTGTAAAAATAGGGGGTTTCGAGGTTTTTTTTAATGAGGTTTTAGTGAATATGAGCATGAGAGGTATAGTTGTCCATGTTCTTTAGGGCGAGAAGACGGAATGTGAAGTTGATTTTGACCAAAGAGTGAAGAATTGAGGTTGTAACGAAGGTTCAGCTCCCAAAATTAATTTTTTATTGATCAAAAACCTGTTAAATCTGAAATCACCATAAATTAGTATCAACATAGTTGGAGGTTGAGGGATTAATTCCCGGCTGATTGTGAATGTTCATCGTGTTGGTTTTGGATTCAAGGAATACCACCTTATAGCAGCCAAAGTTGTTTATTAGTCGGCGACGTTTCAATCCCCAAGTAGTGGGATCCTAATCATGCCTATAATGATAATTACTAGGTTAAAATACATGGGGGAGAAGACCTTAAAAGACATACAGTAGACATACACTGATAATGGTAACAAAAGTGCCTTACATTTACGTTAAATTTTGGTCTAAAATCGTCGTTCTTCCACACAAAGTTTGGGTCCCAATTTTGGAACACGTTTGGGTCCTAGTTGTGCTCCGAAGCTCGGCAGCCCGGCCCAGGGGTGTTATGGGAGAAAAATAGGGGTTTTCGAGGTTTTTTTTAAATGAGGTTTTAGTGAATATGAGCATGAGAGGTATAGTTTCCCTTGTTTTTTAGGGCGAGAAGACGGAATGTGAAGTTGATTTTGACCAAAGATTGAAGAATTGAGGTTGTAACGAAGGTTCAGCTCCCAAAATTAATTTTTTATTGATCAAAAACCTGGGAAATCTGAAATCACCATAAATTAGTATAATAACACTAGAAGTAGTATCAACAGTTGAATCAAGACGATGAGATGGCACTATCAATTATTATTATCAGAGATAATTTGTAAAAAAAAAATAAAAAAGAGCCTAATTCGTGTTTTTGAGAAACAATAAATGATTAGCCAAAAATTTCTGTAAGTATGTCCAATAGAATAATAAACCCATGTGACAAGGACTTTTTTTAACCTACAATTTTTTAGAACGGGGAATCTGGTAACTCTGTAGTTGAGTGGAGATGGAAAACGGTGGCGGCGCATATGAACGTTCCGCCTGAGAAGAGCGAAATAGTTCGAGGCTGTAATGACAGGGCAGTAAAGGCTATCTAGAGCGCGGGCTTGTTTGGATAAATATCACGGGAACGGCCATTGAAAGCAGAGCAAAAAGAGAAAAAAAAGGTTAAGGGCCCGAAACGGTAAGTGAGGTCTTGGGGGGGTTCTGATAAGAAAGTGGGCGCATATATCGGAAACCCATAGAAGAAACCTCGAGCGTCTTCCATCGGCAAGTAGCAGAGGCTGCACGGACCCCGCCTGCCGGAGTAAAGGCGCGATAGACGTTTGGGACGGGGGCTACCCAGCTCCCAGTCATTGATTCGACCTCCCAGAAAATCACGCTTTTCCCTTATCAGCTTCAGGCAGGTGGTGCAGACGGGGGTATTGAGAGCTTCCTGCCCGGGTTCCACGTGATGAGAGGCCCCGATGCACTTACTCGTTCTGGTTTTCGCCTCGCTAGACTCCAACATCCATCACGTGTTCGCATTCAGAATCCACGGGGAAGCGCTTTTGGTGTTGAAGCAAACACAACGCAACGAACGGGAGTAGCGGTTCAGTACTTTACCCTGATACGTATGCTACTTGTCCTACTTGAGTGGGATATATAATATATTAATTGCTATGCAATTTTAACGCCGGGGGTCATGTGAAAAAAATGTCCTGTCACAATATCCTGTCACAAAAACGCGTCACGCAAAGAGGAATGTGATGAAGATGAGCACAAAGAGGAATGTGATAAAGATGAGCACAAAGAGGAATGTGATAAAGATGAGCACAAAGAGGAACGTGATAAAGATGAGCACAAAGAGGAATGTGATAAAGATGAGCACAAAGAGGAATGTGATAAAGATGAGCACAAAGAGGAATGTGATAAAGATGAGCACAAAGAGGAATGTGATAAAGAATCGTTTTATTTTTTTGTGTGTTGGTGGTGTGGGGGGGGGGGGGGGGTAAATTGCATAGCAAATACTCCTTTGTTATACGAAGTATAAGAACACATCCTTCGGGGGTGAGGAACGGCGAAGCTGTTCCGAGGGGGCGGAGCCCCCTTTGGGGGTCCAGGGGGCTTGCCCCCTGGCGAGGCCCGAAGGGCCGAGTATATATATATATATATATATATATATATATATATATATAGGTATGTGTCGTGAGTCCCTCCCGGAACTCCAACTCAAGTAGATTTAAGTTCTCGCTAAAAACAACCTGTAGAAATAAGGCTCTGGGAATAAACGGTAAGAGTGGGGCAACCGACGCAGGATCCGGTACACAACCTGGGACCCCACCACCAGGGTGGTGGCTTCAGGGTCTATATAACCCCGGATCCTGCGCCATTTTCGCCATTCTACGTCTCCTCTAGCTGCTGGCTACTCTCTCTTCATCCTCAAACCTCCTCTCTTAAAATTCACTTCTCAAATGCTCACCTAGTAAATTCACACACAGTAAATTCACACTCACCCATTTCATCAGAGTTAGGTGGAGGTCTCGCCCTTAACCAACCCTGATGAAACACACTACACGCTCGGTGGAGGTCCGCCCTTAACCGCACCAACACTCACTACACAAATTCATTCTCAAATTCACTCACACACATTTCATCAGGCTCTGGTGGAGGTCTCGCCCTTAACCGATCCGGATGATACACACTCGCTCGGTGGAGGTCCGCCCTTAACCGCACCAACACTCACTATTACATTCAAACACACACATAAATTTAGTCAGGTATGGTGGAGGTCTCGCCCTTAACCAACCTGACGAAATTTATCACACGCTCGGTGGAGGTCCGCCCTTAACCGCACACACACACACACACAACCAAATTTCACGCACTTCATGCAATCAAATTCTCTCACTTAAATTAACTTCAATCAACCTTTTCACCACACTCTCGGTGGAGGTCCGCCCTTAACCGCAAACACACCAAAAATTAACACACACCAATTTTAGCTGTAAATTCACTCCTATCCAACATCCAACTACCTCCACCTCTCATGGTGAATTTTACATCAACCTAAATTCACCATAATATGAAAGACATAAACTTCTCTGTCAGACTGTAACCGAAATGAGCCCCAAAAGTTGTATAGCCGGACGAAATGAGCGCCGGTCTGAAATATGTAATTGGAGTCAAGAGGACGAAATGAGCCCCGGTGTGAAAAATCTAAGTGGGGTGAAGAGGACGAAATGAGCCCTAAAAAGAAGGTTGAAAATTTCTTATAATTGCAAAAAATTCCAAATAGTCTAAATCAGCATGAAAAATGAAGATATCATGAGATCACCAAATACAAATTAAATCAGCATGCATCGTCATATAAATAATCAACAATGTTGAATGTTCAGATACGGTCAAACAAAGGGCTGATGGCAGTGACGAAGGCCATTCTGTCGATCCTACCTAACCGATACTCCTGGATAAGCAAAAATGATGAACGCCCGTTTCTTTTTCTCTCTTCTTTTTGTTGTGGGGATGGGTGGTGGTACTCAACAGTTTGATTCAAGCAATGTGTCGATTAGTATAAGAATGTTGGGGTGAGCAGAGTAGAATTATTCACCGTTCAGTTTGCTGTGAAAAGACTCGCAGCAGCTGGTCGTACGATGAAGCGAAGGAGTGCACTCAGCCTATCAACATGCTACCAACATTTCATTAAAAACACAGAAATTCCCTCAGGAAAAACCGGGGCTCATTTCGTCCGGCAGTGCGATTTCTGGGGCTCATTTCGGAAACTCCCCTCTGTCATACGAGTATAACCTTGGCCAGTGTCTTGGAGACAAAAGAGCAGATTTCTTTTTGATTTTTCCATTTTGATTTATTATTCTCGGAATAATACACCTATGTATTCGCTCAGCAACAAAATTTTTATAACACCCCCTCAAAATTTTTTATTTTACGTTTCAAGGTGCGCAGTTTCCAAAAATGCAATGTCCGTCCAAAAAAATTAGTTATTTCGCACACAGGCTCCATTCGGGTCCTAGCTGTGCTCCGTAGGTCGGCAGCCGGATCGGAATACACCCAGGAGTGTTATGAGTGAAAATGTGTACAAAAATAGGTAGGTACTTTTTGTGTTTTAGTAACATGTTAGTAACATGAGCTTTTGAGGTATCGTTTTCCATGTTTTTGGGGACGAGAAGGCCGAATATGAAGTCGATTTTGACCAAAGAGTGGAAAATTGAGGTTCTAACGAAGTTTCAGCCTTAAATTTACGTACAATTTTGGTCTAAAATCGTCGTTTTTCCGCACACAGTTCGGGTCCCCATTTGGGAACACATTTGGGTCATAGTTGTGCTCCGAAACACGGCAGCCCGACGGCATACACCCAGGGGTGATATGGGAGAAAAATGAGTGTAAAAATAGGGGTTTTCGAGGGATTTTTGAGGTTTTATTTAACATGAGCTTGTGAGGTATAGTTTTCCATGTTTTTTAGGGCGAGAAGATCGAATATTTGGTTGATTTTGACCGAAGGGTGAAGAAATGAGGTTGTAACGAAGGTTAAGCTCCCGAAATTCATTTTTTATAAGTCGAAAACATGGGAAATTGTTTGAAATCACCATACATTCGTATAATAACACTAGAAGTAGTATCTACAGGTGAATCAAGACAATTAAATGGAACTGTCAATGATCAAAGATAATCTTTTAAAAAAATGCCGAGCCTAATTCGTGTTTTTGGTGGCCAAAATCGGTGGAAACCATCAAAAATAGCCATTTCAATAATTGCACATGAAAGAAACAATAAAAATGAACAGCCAACATTTCTGTAGACATGTCCAGTACAATAACAAACCCATGTGACAAGGTCTTTGCAGCGTTTTACCAAATAATGCAAAATTGAGATTGTAGGTAATTCGTTACAACCTTAATTCTTTACTATTTGGTAAAAATTGACTATATTCGGTGTCCTCGCCCTGAAAAACATAGGTACATTTTTTGATAAAAGGAGCCTAATTCATGTTTATGGGGGCAAAAATTGGTGGAAACCATCAAAAATCAATTATTGAAAGGAACAATAATGAACAGCCAGCATTTCTGTAGGTTTGTCCAATAGAGTAGGTAATAAACCCATGTGACAAGGACGTCGCAGCGTTTTTTAAGTTTTTAATTTTTTTCTTTTCTTTTAGCGAATTTTCAAAGAAAATGAAGCTATTGCAATGGCTTCGAAATTTAAATAATATAAATTTTTGGAAATTTTCTTCATAGAAATCCGTTTCAGACCATTCTAAAACGATTCCTGAAATTTAACACTTTTTTATATGTATATATATATATATATATATATATATTTATTTATATATGTGTCACTCCAGACGATAACTCTCGATAGAATTGAGATAAACAGCTCAAATTTGCACAAAAAATCTATCTTGGCAATCGAAAGGCTAAGTTCGAAGATGGGCGAAATTGGCCTACTCTAAGGAGGGTTTTGGCGCATTTAAAGTGCGCAAAAATTACCCAAAAATCCCCAAAATGTTATTTTCCAACAAGTGACCCCTCATTTTAAAGGTTTTTGCACGCTGAACACGATGGTGGAATCGGATTTTAGATATCTTGATCCGTTCTCAAATTAGAGCATTTAAAGTGCGCAAAAATTACCTAAAAATCCCCAAAATGTTATTTTCTAACAAGTGACCCCTCATTTTAAAGGTTTTTGCACGCTGAACACGATGGTGGAATCGGATTTTAGATATCTTGATCCGTTCTCAAATTAGAGCATTTAAAGTGCGCAAAAATTACCCAAAAATCCCCAAAATGTTATTTTCCAACAAGTGACCCCTCATTTTAAAGGTTTTTGCACGCTGAACACGATGGTGGAATCGGATTTTAGATATCTTGATCCGTTCTCAAATTAGAGCATTTAAAGTGCGCAAAAATTACCCAAAAATCCCCAAAATGTTATTTTCTAACAAGTGACCCCTCATTTTAAAGGTTTTTGCACGCTGAACACGATAGTGAAATCGGATTTTAGATATCTAAATCCGTTCTTAAATTAGAGCATTTAAAGTGCGCAAAAATTACCCAAAACTAGGATAATCTTTAAACTCTTACCCCCACCCCCTTAGAGTGGTCAGATTGAAAAATGTGAGAAGTATTAATTGAAGACGAGAGTTCGAAGCAAAAAAGGGGGAGGCAAACGATTAGTACAACTCCTTGAATTTACCCACAGCGATCAAATAAATAAGCACTTAGTACAATTACGTAATAAACAAACGGTAGAATCAGGATGGACAAAACGTACAAATTAAAATAAATACGAAGAGAATATACATAGAAAACCAAATTTTAGACCGAAGTTTTCCTTTATTCAAAACCATAGCCATTAATTCGAATATTTCTTTGAAAATTCGCTCATTAAGTCATGCTGCATGACTGATTTTTTTTTAAACAGTTTCGAATTCTTTCAAAATAATTCAAGTGGTTCCTGTGTTTTGTATGCTACACTCACGAAATGCCCATCGCCACACAGAAGGATACTGGTCTCCAGTCGGTCTCATGCTTGTAAGCTTCGTGTACTCGCGGAAACATCTCTTCGAAAAACCGGACCCTATACCTCCTTAGGCTCCTGAGTACCCGTTGAAAGTAGGTAGTTGGGATCTGGCTCACGGGTGGGTTCGTTAACTCACCAAATATGTTACGAGCCATTCATGGATTGCAAGGCTCAATAATTTTTATTATTGATACTGAAAATTATCTATCTAACTGTACCGCCGATCCCAACCTAGAAAACGCTTCAAATTATTACACAACGGTTTATTATTTACCTGTATAGATGCCCCTTCTGAGCAGATCGCTTTTTCTGTGGTCACTACCCTCGTGCTCCCCCCAGGAAATCCCTAAATCGATTACTGGAGCCAGCTCGGCGTTACTGTCAGGGTACTACTACGGGGTTACTAAGGGGTTCAAAATAGGGGTTGAAATTTTCAGAACGCCGTAGCTCGAAAACTTTTGATAGAAGGGTATGGGTTTTTACGTTATTAAATTTGTCTTTAGCTGAACAATTTTTTAAGACCACCCGGAGCATTGTACGTCCAGCCGTTCGTGTGCACCATAAAGCTTCGTCAACACGATCGTGAATCAAACGGTATAAATCCGGCCCGGATATCATCACTAGGGAGCACCTGACTATAATCACGGATGGCTGTATGAAGTCGAGTTGGTTGTTCTGCGATATTATTTCATTTGATAAGTGACGGACTATTGTATTTTGTTGGTAGGTACTTGTGAAACTTGAACAAACGTTAGAAGTATTATTACACAATGGTAAATTATTACACGATGGGTAAATTATTACACAATGGTAGATTCTTACACAGCGGCAAATTATTACACAACGGTAAATTATTGCAGAACGATAAATTATTACAGAACGGTAAATTATTACACAACGGTTCATCTACCAAGAAGGGGCTGGATTTTGTTGATCGGTACTTTTGCAACTTGAACAACCGTTGAAGTATTATTGATGGGCAAGTTATTACACAACGATTCCTTATGCTTGACCACGAGGGTAGGAATTGACCACAGAAAACAGCATCTATTTCACTCCACATCAACAATTTTCCTTCAGAACTTCATTATTTGCGTTTCTTTTTGCCATTTAGGGTACTGTTTGTCATCGACAGAATTATTTTAGCAACATTTAACTCGTGATTTAGGTAGGTACCTAGTAACGAGTACGGGGTTAGGTACAAACCTACGGAAGGTCTGCGATCTACATAATATGTATAGAATTGTACATATACACATATATATTATATTGTATAGACGGGTTATCTATACAGAGACCTGTGATCTGCAACAGAAGAGTATTCTGTACAAAATAATAAACCGTTGTGCAGGGATTTGAAGCGTTTTAATACTGACTTAATAATTTTCTGATGAATCACCTCGTTCCTGCGACATACATCTACGTTCATCACTACAAAAATGGTGAAAAGGGAAAAAACAATTATTCTTCCCCCTTTTTTTAAATTCCTCCTTACATGATTGTCAGCGATGCCGGTTAAAAGAGAAATGTTTAATAAAAACAAATTAGACGCGGCTGGTCTGAGATAACAAAGGAGGATCCAATCCCCGGCGGCTAGGAAAAAATTGTTTGAAACCCAACTCCCCCACTCTTTTAGGGAGCTGTATTCATTCTTTTCCCTTTTTTTCGATCATTCAACCCTCTACGGTTCGCTTCGTCTCCATGCTAATGCCGGATTGTGCGGGTGTTATTGTGAGGCGGGCAGAACAGATCCTCGGGATAAAGCAACTCAAAATATTTTCGTTCTTTTCCGATTCACTCGTATTATCAACAATATTATAGAGTTGTAGTAAATGGCTTGTGTGCTCGTAATAAAACAAGGCACGTATTTGAAAATGTCACCGACAAAGTATGCACAGTATACAAGTGACGAGTGAACATCAGTGATGGGCAAAAATTAGATATTGCTAACGGCTAAAAGCTACAGCTAAATTAGCTGAAATTTAGCTCAACTACCAGCTAAATTTTTAGCTATTAGCTGCTGAGGACCTTCTAAATTAGCTGTCAGTAGAAATGTACAGCTCATAACTTTAGCTACAAAAAGTTAGCTGTTGGTAGCAGCTAATAGCTTTAGCTGTAGCTGTCAGCTTACAGGTAACAGCTAACTTTTTCTTAACAAATCGTATTTGTCCTCACAAACAGCTAATAGCTAACAGTTTTAGTTTTAGGTAATAAGTACATTAGCTTTAAAAGATTTTTTTCAACGAATTTAATCGTTCAGACAATTTTACCATTTTGAACAATTTCTGGCTTTTTTGACCAAGTCCAGAGAATTTTCTCGGGTAAAAAGTAAATTATTGTTGTTAGCTGTTATTATTATAACTGTATTGTAGATGTTATCTGCTATTATTATATTTCATTAATGTATGAATAATAATATAATAGCACATTTTTGGAAGCCGAAAATTGATGGTAAGGTATAAAATACATAGGTACTTAACAGTAATTCAGCGTATCTGAGGGAGCAAATTTTCCCATAAATTATAACAACAAATTAAAATTCTGTGTTATTAAGATATTTTCTCATTATGAAAGATATGGTAATCCGAAAATCAATCAATAGACCCCAGGGTGGGAGGGAGCCCCAGGAACTCAGGGGTGGCCAGAAGTAGTGCGTATATACCTACGTCAGATTCACTTTTACCCGAGAAAATTTACTGGACTTGGTCAAAAAAACCAGAAATTGTAAAATTGTCAAAACTGTTAAATTCGTTCAAAAAATGTGTCAGCTAATATTTACTTATTAGCTAAAAGTACAGCTGTTAGCTATCAGCTAAGAAAGCTTTTGCTATTAGCTGACAGCTACAGCTACAGCTACAGCTAAAGCTATTAGCTATTAGCTGCTACCAGAAGCTAATTTTTGATAGCTAAAGTTATTACCTGTACATTTCAACTAACAGCTAATTTAGCCGTCCCTCAACAGCTAATAGCTAATTTCGTTGCAGCTAAAAAATAGCTGCAAGCCAATTTGGCGATTAGCTGATT
>OX940976.1:4545850-4670850 GCA_954871275.1 Leptopterna dolabrata | reverse complement strand
AGGTCTCCGTATAGATAACCCTTCTATATAACACACATGTACTATTCTACACATATTATGTAGATCGCGGACCCTCTGTAGGTTAGTACCTAACCCCGTACACGTTACTAGGTACCTACCTAAACCGTTGTGTACTAATATACCTGTATAGGTTCACCTTCTACGGAGATATAATAATGAACCGTTGTTTAATAATTTGCCCATCAATAATACTTCAACGGTTGTTCAAGTTGTAAAAGTACCTATCAACAAAATCCAGCCCCTTCTGGGTAGATGAGCCGTTGTGTAATAATTTACCGTTGTGTAATAATTTGCCATTGTGTAATAATTTACCCATCAATAATACTTCAACGTTTGTTCAAGTTTCAGAAGTACCTACCAACAAAATCCAATAGTCCATCACTTGTCAAATGAAATAATATCGCAGAACAAACAACTCGACTTCATACTGCCATCCTTGATTATGATCAGATGCTCCGTAGTTATGATATCCGGGCCGGATTTATACCATTTGATTCACGATCGTGTTGACGAAGCTTTTTGGTGCTCACGAACGGCTGGACGTATGATGCTCCGGGTGGTCTCAAAAAATATTTTAGGTCAATACAAATTTAATAACGTAAAAAAAACCATGCCCTTCTATCGGAAGTTTTCGAGCTACGGCGTTCTGAAAATTTCAACCCCTATTTTGAACCCCTTAGAGATGACTGACAGTAACGTCGAGCTTCGAGGACCAACTAGACCCCGAACGGAACCTATAACCCGAATTTCATCAATTTTGTTTCATGGGAACTAGGAAAAGTGGCCCGTACGGCGGACAGACAGAAATATTTTTATTGCAGTTTTGGATTCTGCATACCTTGAAACGTAAACCATCAAATTTTGAGGGGTGGTAAGAATTTTTTTTTCATGCTCGATTCCAATGGTTCATTATTGAAAAAAGCTGCAAATCCCTGCACAACGGTTTATTATTTTGTATAGAATACCCTTCTGTTACAGATCACAGCTCTATGTATAGATAACCCGTCTATATAATATAATATGTACTATTCTATGCATAATTATGTAGATCGCAGACACTCCGTAGGTTAGTACCTAACCCCGTACTCGTTACTAGGTACCTACCTAAATCACGAGTTAAATGTTGTTAAAATAATTCTGCCGATGACAAACAGTACCTAACAAAAAGAAACACACATAATGAAGTTCTGAAAAGAAATTGTTGATGAGGAGTGAAAAAAGTTGCAAAAGTACCTACCAACAAACTCCAGCCCCTTCTACGTAGATGGTATAATGAACCGTTGTGTAATAATTTACCGTTGAGTAATGATTTACCGTAGTAATAATTTACCCATCAATAATACTTCAACGTTTGTTCAAGTTTCACTACCTACCAACAAACTCCAAAAGAGCCATCATTTTTCAAATTAAATAATATCACAGAACAACCAACTCGACTTCATACTCCGCCAATATAATCAGGTGATCCCTACCAATGATTGGCCGTATTCACAAATTCCTATTGTGGGCGCGTCTCTGGTTACGAGAATTGGTTTGAATTGTATACAATTTCATTCACACTGGAGTCGAAAATGCCTGTCGGTGCAAACTTCGGGGCCTTACTGTGAACGAACGGCTGGACGTACGATGCTCCGGATGGTCTTAAAAAACTCGCAAGTTCAAGAATTATTTAAAACCGTAAAAATATTTACGTAAAAAAATGGTATAGGCGTTTTGAAAATTTCAACCCCTATTTTGAACCCCTTAGAGATGACTCACAGTAACGTCGAGCTTCGAGGACCAACTAGACGCCGAACGGAACCTATAACCCGAATTTCATCAATTTTTTTTCATGGTAACTAAGAAAAGTGGCCCGTACGGCGTACGGCGTACGGTGTACGGCGTACGGCGTACGGCGTACGGCGGACAGACAGAAATATTTTTATTGCAGTTTTGGATTCTACATACCTTGAAACGTAAACCATCAAATTTTGAGGGGGGGTAAGAATTTTTTTTTTCATGCTCGATTCCAATGGTTCATTATTGAAAATAATAAACCAATAATAAACCAAAATTCTGTCTATGTCCACCGTACGCCGTACTTCGCACTTCTCTTAGTTACCATGAGCCAAAATTGACGAAATTCTGTTTATAGGTCCCATTTGTGGTCTTGTTGGTCCTCGAAGCTCGGCGTTAATGTCAGTCATCCCTAAGGGGTGAAAAATAGGGGTTGACGTCTCCAGGAAGCAGTTATCTTGAATTTCTTTACGGTTTTGAATAGTTCTCGAACTTGGGAGTTTTTTAAGACCACCAGGAGCATTGTACGTCCAGCCGTTCGTTCACAGTAAGGCCCAGAAGTTTGCACCGTAAGTCATTTTCAACAGCAGGGTGAATGAAATTGTATACATTTAACCCAAATTCCATCACTAGGGACGCGCTAACAATCTGGAATTGGCCCGAGATCATCATTGCTAGGGAGCACGGAGTATGAAGTCGAGTTGGTTGTTCTGTGATATTATTTCATTTGAAACATGATGGCTCCTTTGGAGTTTTTTGATAGGTAGTGGAACTTGAACAAACGTTGAAGTATTATTGATGGGTAAATTATTACACTATGGTAAATTATTACTCAACGGTAAATTATTACACTACAGTAAATTATTACACTACAGTAAATTATTACACTACTGTAAATTATTACACTACGGTAAATCATTGCACAACGGTTCATTATACCATCTACGTAGAAGGGGCTGTAGTTTGTTGGTAGGTACGTTTGCAACTTTTTTCACTCCACATCAACAAGTTCCCTTCAGAACTTCATTATTTGCGTTTCTTTTTGCCATTTCAGTTACTGTTTGTTTTGAATTAATTTAGCAACATTTAACTCGTGATTTAGGTAGGTACCTAGTAACGAGTACGGGGTTAGGTACTAACCTACGGAGTGTCTGCGATCTACATAATATGCATATAATAGAATAGTACATATCATATTATATAGACGGGTTATCTATACGGAGACCTGTGATCTGTAACAGGAGGGTATTCTGTACAAAATAATAAACCGTTGTGCAGGGATTTGCAGCGTTTTTTATAGCATTTTCGGATTCTACATACCTTGAAACGGAAATCATAAAATTTTGCGGGGGGGGGGGGGGGGGAAGCAATTTTCATGCTCGATTCCAAAGGTTCATTATTGAAAATAATAAACCAAAAATTCTGTCCGTCCGCCGTACTGCGCACTTTTTTTAGTTACCATGGACCAAAATTAAGGGGTTGGAAGGTCCCATTTGGGGTCTAGTTGGTCCTCGAAGCTCGGCGTCACTGTCAGTCATCTCTTATAGCTGTGGTTTCCTGGGGTAGCGGGGCCGTTTCCGTAAGGGTCGTGAAATGAAGGGAAATAATCTCAGTGTCAATGAATGCGAGTGGTTTCCTTGGCAGCGTTGAACCTCACCGTCACGTAAAAATGCGACCTTTTTTTTTCTAACGTCTGTCATAGGAGAACCGAACAGTCAGGTGAACGTTTTCTCGGTCACAGAGGACAACAAGTACTTTGAGAGTTTCCTCTTCACAGGGTGTTTGGAGGGGGGGGGGGGGGAGATGAAAAAATACCTAATCGATTTTCTGAAAAATAGAGTACTAGCATTTTTTTTTCAATTTCATACAATTTTCATGTATTTCATACGATTGTATGAAAATTTCATGCAATCGCGATTTTAATTTCATGCAATCAATTGTATTTTCATACAATCAATTATTTTCATACAATCGCGATTTTTTAGAAAATCGAATACTAATATTTTTTAGTACTAGTATTTTTACTTTAATATTTTAGTAGGAAATTCTATGTAGATCTGTCTATAACTGGGGTCTTTACCCTACTAGTATTTTTAGTACTAGTATTTTAGTACTAGTATTTTACTAATAGTATTTTAGTGCTAGTATTTTTCAGAAAATCGAGTACTAGTAAACTGAATATTTTTTAGAAAATACAACCGCGATATTTTAGAATAAGGAGTATAGAAACAGTCAGCTTACGAAGAAACTGAGGTGTGAGATCAGCGAGATGCTCAACAGAACATGTGAGAATATTCATTTATTATATTATCTTAAATCAAATGCAATAAATGTTGGTACATTTTGAAACAAAAATAGCTACCTACGTCTTTGAAGAAACGAGTCACAATTTTTTTCTTACTTTTACTTTTATCTATTAATTGTATAATACGTTTATAGGTTTACCTAATAGTGCCTAGCCAAAATATGGACCAACCTGTGTTTTTACTTTCAATCGTATGTATTCCCTCCCTGAACAACAGGGTGCGAAACTGGTCAGAGACACTCATGCGAAACTACACCGGTCTCTAACTAACTTTACACCGTCATCACGTGGTTGTTATATGGCTGTTACGAATGTTTTTCCGCTATCCTAGGAAACCAAAGCTTAAGGGTTGAAAAATAGAGATTGAAATTCCCAGAGCGGTTTCATATCGAATTTTTTAACGTTTTGGTTTATTATTTTCAATAATGAACCATTGGAATCGAGCATGAAAAAAAAAAATTCTTACCCCCCCTCAAAATTTGATGGTTTACGTTTCAAGGTATGTAGAATCCAAAACTGCAATAAAAATATTTCTGTCTGTCCGCCGTACGCCGTACGGGCCACTTTTCTTAGTTACCATGAAAAAAAATTGATGAAATTCGGGTTATAGGTTCCGTTCGCTGTCTAGTTGGTCCTCGAAGCTCGACGTTACTGTGAGTCATCTCTAAGGGGTTCAAAATAGGGGTTGAAATTTTCAAAACGCCTATACCATTTTTTTACGTGAATATTTTTACGGTTTTAAATAGTTCTTGAACTTGCGAGTTTTTTAAGACCATCCGGAGCGTCGTACGTCCAGCCGTTCGTTCACAGTAAGGCCCCGAAGTTTGCACCGACAGGCATTTTCGACTCCAGTGTGAATGAAATTGTATACAATTCAAACCAAATCTCGTAACCAGAGACGCGCCCACAATAGGAAATTTGGCGGAGATGAAATCATTGCTAGGGATCACCTGATTATATTGGCGGAGTATGAAGTCGAGTTGGTTGTTCTGTGATATTATTTCATTAGAAAAATGATGGCTCTTTTGGAGTTTGTTGGTAGGTAGTGAAACTTGAACAAACGTTGAAGTATTATTGATGGGTAAATTATTACTACGGTAAATCATTACTCAACGGTAAATTATTACACAACGGTTCATTATACCATCTACGTAGAAGGGGCTGGAGTTTGTTGGTAGGTACTTTCGCAACTTTTTTCACTCCTCATCAACAATTTCTTTTCAGAACTTCATTATGTGTGTTTCTTTTTGTTAGGTACTGTTTGTCATCGGCAGAATTATTTTAGCAACATTTAACTCGTGATTTAGGTAGGTACCTAGTAACGAGTACGGGGTTAGGTACTAACCTATGGAGGGTCTGCGATCTACATAATATGTATAGAATAGTACATATCATATTATATAGACGGGTTATCTATACATAGAGCTGTGATCTGTAACGGAAGGGTATTCTATACAAAATAATAAACCGTTGTGCAGGGATTTGCAGCGTTTTTAAATTTGCCTCGAACTGAGGAATTATTTGAGACCACCCGGAGCATTGTCCGACCAGCCGTTCGTTCCAGTTATTTTAAATTTCATTGATAGGTGCCTACTTTTGTAACTTGAACGAGGCACGTTTTGCTTCACGAATAACGATACAAAATTAATTACAGAATTCTTGAATCTACCGTTTATTAGTTGTGAAACTGTAATCCCCCTGCCGGCCCCGTACTCGATTTAGAGCTTTCCTGGAGGCAGCTGGAGGGTATTGACCGCAGAAAACAGTTATCTACGCAGAAGGGGAATCCGCAATCTATTTTCATGTAAATAATAAACCGTTGGGTACAAGTATGTTATAGCCCCGCCAATATCGATTGTATCGATTATCTCAAATACATCGATCCTTGTGGTATCGATGACGGCTCAATATGGCGTCCCGATGCCTACATCCCGGGTGCCGATATCAACTTTCAAAATGAATACGGGAAGACCATTGTGGGGACACCAAAAAATAAGAGTGACTATAACATACTTGTACCATCTATTCAGAAGTCCCAAACAACCTGCTCATTCACGGGATAGTTTCTGGGATTGTTTATCTTTGTTGAGATGCGAGCGCTAGCGAGCATCCAGATCACTTGACAATGCGAGCGGCGGAATGGGAACTAAACTTCTTGTACACCCACCGTCTTGTCTGATACACGTCATCGATACCACAAGGATCGATGTATTTGAGATAATCGATACAATCGATATTGGCGGGGCTATAACATACTTGTACCAACCGTTGTGTAATAATTTCCTGTTTTTTTGCAGGTATAGATGTTATTTTCTTGAAATATCTAACAAATTTTAGCGAATTTTCAAAGAAAATGAAGCTATTGCAATGGCTTCGAAATTTAAATAATATAAATTTTTGGAAATTTTCTTCATAGAAATCCGTTTCAGACCATTCTAAAACGATTCCTGAAATTTAACACTTTTTTATATGTATATATATATATATTTATTTATATATGTGTCACTCCAGACGATAACTCTCGATAGAATTGAGATAAACAGCTCAAATTTGCACAAAAAATCTATCTTGGCAATCGAAAGGCTAAGTTCGAAGATGGGCGAAATTGGCCTACTCTAAGGAGGGTTTTGGCGCATTTAAAGTGCGCAAAAATTACCCAAAAATCCCCAAAATGTTATTTTCCAACAAGTGACCCCTCATTTTAAAGGTTTTTGCACGCTGAACACGATGGTGGAATCGGATTTTAGATATCTTGATCCGTTCTCAAATTAGAGCATTTAAAGTGCGCAATAATTACCCAAAAATCCCCAAAATGTTATTTTCTAACAAGTGACCCCTCATTTTAAAGGTTTTTGCACGCTGAACACGATGGTGGAATCGGATTTTAGATATCTTGATCCGTTCTCAAATTAGAGCATTTAAAGTGCGCAAAAATTACCCAAAAATCCCCAAAATGTTATTTTCCAACAAGTGACCCCTCATTTTAAAGGTTTTTGCACGCTGAACACGATGGTGGAATCGGATTTTAGATATCTTGATCCGTTCTCAAATTAGAGCATTTAAAGTGCGCAAAAATTACCCAAAAATCCCCAAAATGTTATTTTCTAACAAGTGACCCCTCATTTTAAAGGTTTTTGCACGCTGAACACGATAGTGAAATCGGATTTTAGATATCTAAATCCGTTCTTAAATTAGAGCATTTAAAGTGCGCAAAAATTACCCAAAACTAGGATAATCTTTAAACTCTTACCCCCCCCCCCCCCACCCCCTTAGAGTGGTCAGATTGAAATATGTGAGAAGTATTAATTGAAGACGAGAGTTCGAAGCAAAAAAGGGGGAGGCAAACGATTAGTACAACTCCTTGAATTTACCCACAGCGATCAAATAAATAAGCACTTAGTACAATTACGTAATAAACAAACGGTAGAATCAGGATGGACAAAACGTACAAATTAAAATAAATACGAAGAGAATATACATAGAAAACCAAATTTTAGACCGAAGTTTTCCTTTATTCAAAACCATAGCCATTAATTCGAATATTTCTTTGAAAATTCGCTCATTAAGTCATGCTGCATGACTGGTTTTTTTGACTTGACTTTACTATTAAGAATATCCTAGGTAAGTAGGTACTTATTTTGATTTTTCTGTAGACATTCCTAGTTATTTCATTGAAAATTCGTTTTTTTAATTCTTCCGACGTATTATTTCGTCCTTGGTTAAAAAAAAAAAAAAAAAATCTAGCATTCATCAGATTTGAAAAGCAGCAGAAAGAGAGAGGCGCATGAAATTAATATTACTTACAGGCAGAGTGAAGACTGGAAAGAGCGAAACCAACAAAATGAGTTATGTCCCTCCTTACTGTACCTGGTTTGCTTGAAACCTGTTGTGGGGTTCGGAGTTCTAGGAAGAGTGATCTTGAACCCGCACCAAACGATGGATGACGAGAGGGGAAAGGACAGGGCTGTTTTTCAGGTAAACAAATATCAGGCCACACCAGCCCTCATGATTCTCTGATAGTTAGAGAGCCAGTGGCCTCCTAATTTAACCGGAAGATGTATAGCTGCAATCCCCCTAAATCGAAGGGGCTTGATGCCCTGAAACGAGATCCGCGAGTCAGCCACTCCCTACCCGGGGCATTATTATAGCAATTTTGAATTCAATTTTCAAAATTTTGGCTCCTAATTTAACCGAAAGATAAATGGTTGAAATTTGTTTCAAAATGTAGGTTTCTGATCACTGGTTTAGGATTCAGGGCGACTGACGACCGATCCTGGGCCAATTTACTAACTGACGCGTTCAAATTTGGTTAAAATGTGCATCTAATTTAACCGAGAGATAAATGGCCGGGGTTTTTTTCAGAAAGACCAGCATGCAGCCCTAAATAACATTGTGCAACGACTGACGGCGCCAGCTGGGCAGATGTCATAACTGACGACAATTTAAATTTCGGTTGACCGAAACTTAACCGAGAGATAAATGGTTGAATTTTGTTTCAAAATGTAGGTTTTCTGTTAGTGACCCAGGATTGAGGGCGACTGACGGCCGATCCCGGGCCAATTTAGTAACTGACGCGTTCAAATTTGGTTAAATTGTGCATCTAATTTAACCGAGAGATAAATGGCTGGGGTTTTTTTTCAAAAAGACCAGCATGCAGCCCTAAATAACATTGTACAACGACTGACGGCGGTAGTTGGGCAGATTTCATGACTGACGACAATTTAAATTTCGGTTGACCGAAACTTAGCCGAGAAGTAAATTGTTGCATTTTGTTCCAAAATGTAGGTTTTCTGTTAGTGAACCAGGATTCAGGGCGACTGACGACCGATTCCGGGTCAATTTAGTAACTGACGCGTTCAAATTTGGTTAAGTGTTCAAATGATTTCCCACTGATGTCTGAAATGGATGCAATTGTATTCAATGACAGTTTAACATTTTCGTACAGGGGAACAAATGAACACTATGGAACAGAAGAAGATTTTTCTGCTCCTCATCCAATGATGAATCATCTGAAACAATAAAACCAAAAACTTTTAGTTGGAAAAAAATACATTTAGCGTGGTTGTTCATGGGCACTGTTTGAAATACTACTTCCAGTGAACCTGCAGGGTCATCCTTCGAACGTTAGGCTTAGGTACTTAGTCCTCAAAAAATCCGTGCAAAAATGCCAAGTTTTTGTCGACTCGAAACGATAACTTCCAAAGACAGGATCCAGTTTTTTTTGGAAAGCAGAAATGTCTGCAGTACCTACTAAAATTTCGTTCATAAATTCTCGAAAGATTTTCCTAAAAAATTAGTATAATGTATAACACTTATCACATTTTATTGTAGTAATGAAAATTACCTGAGTCAGAAGTATGTTCTCCAATATCGTCATCGTCATTGGCATCTTCATCGTTAACATTATCGTCATTGTAGTTCCAGCTGGCATCAATTTCTGTTTTCCAAGATGTCATCAATGTTGGGAGGTCCCATCCCTCCGCAAAACCGGACTGCTTCTTTCCATGGCTATATCCACCCATGATTATCTGCCTTGCTTGTAGGTTCAAACTTGCAATGCCCTAGAATCAATGCTCCACACCCCTCCCAGAAGAGCTCTTTTGATTTTTTCGTTCAGTTCAGCCTGGTCGGGGGGAATGGTGCTAGGACTGAAGGACTTGTCAAATTTGAGTTCCGGTTCATTTGAGTTTTTAGGCAAAATAGCTCTGCAAAATAGCTCATGTCGGGCTTCATTGACCTTTTTTGTCCCCCGCACTCAATACATTCTGCATACGAATTCATGCAGAATTTCATATATATGTCTTTCTCAATGATACTGTCTGCAAGATTTTCGAATACACGAATGAAGCGAGGATCACTCGCAAGGAAAGAGAGTATTTTCCCTTTTCTGAAAAATGCTGGAATATGGCCGCAACCAGTGAAAGTATGAAATGCTGTCAATGCCCTAGATAATTCATTACCTTGAGTATTTTACAGAGAAGTGACGTTAATGAGAATTTTCGAGCCTGAAGTGGCAGTTCCTATTTGGACCAGTGCGTTGCTAACATTCGCCTGTATAAGACACATTATTTGAAAGTAGTACGACCAACTTGTCTCTATCAGAACAACGGACTAGCATATTCTCATGGTCTTGCATGTGAGCAAGGTTGAAAATAATGCGCTCATAGCCTCTTCGTAGTCGGATTTGAGTTGTCTCTTCTTTCCTGAATATTGAGCTGTTATTTTTCTGAAACAGTGCCCATGAACAACCACGCTAAATGTATTTTTTTCCAACTAAAAGTTTTTGGTTTTATTGTTTCAGATGATTCATCATTGGATGAGGAGCAGAAAAATCTTCTTCTGTTCCATAGTGTTCATTTGTTCCCCTGTACGAAAATGTTAAACTGTCATTGAATACAATTGCATCCATTTCAGACATCAGCGGGAAACCATTTGAACACTTAACCAAATTTGAACGCGTCAGTTACTAAATTGACCCGGAATCGGTCGTCAGTCGCCCTGAATCCTGGACCAGTAACAGAAAACCTACATTTTGGAACAAAATGCAACAATTTACTTCTCGGCTAAGTTTCGGTCAACCGACAATTAAATTGTCGTCAGTCATGAAATCTGCCCAACTACCGCCGTCAGTCGTTGTTGTATTGTGGTTTAGGGTTGCATGCTGGTCGTTTTGAAAAAAAAAAAACCCCAGTCATTTATCTCTTGGTTAAATTAGATGCACAATTAAACCAAATTTGAATGCGTCAGTTACTAAATTGGCCCAGGATCGGCCGTCAGTCGCTCTGAATCCTGGTTCACTAACAGAAAACCTACATTTTGAAACAAAATTCAACCATTTATCTCTCAGTTAAGTTTCGGTCAACCGAAATTTAAATTGTTGTCAGTCATGAAATCTGCCCAGCTGGCGCCGTCAGTCGTTGTACAATGTTATTTAGGGCTGCATGCTGGTCATTTTGAAAAAAAAAACCCCAGCCATTTATCTCTCGGTTAAATTAGATGCACAATTTAACCAAATTTGAACGCGTCAGTTACTAAATTGGCCCGGGATCGGCCGTCAGTCGCCCTCAATCCTGGGTCACTAACAGAAAACCTACATTTTGAAACAAAATTCTACCATTTATCTCTCGGTTAAGTTTCGGTCAACCGAAATTTAAATTGTCGTCAGTCATGAAATCTGCCCAGCTGGCGCCGTCAGTCGTTGCGCAATGTTATTTAGGGCTGCATGCTGGTCGTTTTGAAAAAAACCCCAGCCATTTATCTCTCGGTTAAATTAGATGCACATTTTAACCAAATTTGAACGCGTCAGTTAGTAAATTGGCCCAGGATCGGTCGTCAGTCGCCCTGAATCCTAAACCAGTGACCAGAAGCCTACATTTTGAAAGAAATTTCAACCATTTATCTTTCGGTTAAATGAGGAGCCAAAATTTTGAAAATTGAATTCAAAATTTTTATAATAATGCCCCGGGTAGGGAGTGGCTGACTCGCGGATCTCGTTTCAGAGTATCAAGCCCCTTCGATTTAGGGGGATTGCAGCTATACATCTTCCGGTTAAATTAGGAGGCCACTGGCTCTCTAACTATGATGGGTAGCCCGAAATTCCACATCTTGAGTCTTCCCAGCTTAACCCCCCAAACCAAAGTTTATTATTATGTGAATAATACACCCAGCAAAAATTTTTTATAACACCCCCCTCAAAATTTTTTTTTTCATTTCCAGGTGCATAGATTCAGAAAATGCAATATCCTTCCACCTTGCGAATCATGCATACCTGCTTCACTTTCGGTATAAAAAATTCGTCCTTCGCACACATGCTCCCCTAAATTATTTTCTATTAACGTTGTAATGAAACAAATACCTCATACCTTTGTTCAAGAGGCCAGTAGGCGACAATATCACTGATAATTATTTGTTGAAATAAGTCTTTATCCTTAGAATAAGGAATAAGTCTTTATCCTTAGAACTAATAGAAAATAATTTAGGATTGCTGACACATAACGGAAAAGATCCCATTTGGGCCCCAGTTGTGTCCCGAAACTTTGCAGGCCATGGGTGTTATGGGGGGAAAATGGGAGTAAAAAATAGGGTTTTTTGTGTTTTTTTGTAGCATTAGCTTGTGAGGCATCGTTTTCCATTTTTTTTGGGAGGAGTCCGTATGGAAAGTCGACCTTGACCAAAGAGTGGAAAGTCGAGCTTCTAACGAAGGTTTCAGCCTTGAATTTACGTTAAATTTTGGTCTAAAATCGTCGTTCTTCCTAGTTTGGGTCCTAGTTGTGGTCCGAAGCTCGGCAGCCCGATCGAAATACACCCAGAGGTGTTATGGGAGAAAAATAGGGGTTTTCGAGGGATGTTTGACGTTGTAGTGAACATGAGCATGTGAGGTATCGTTTTCCATGTGTTTAGGGCGAGAAGACCGAATATTAAATTGATTTTGACCGATGGGTTAAGAATTGAGGTTGTAACGAAGGTTAAGCTCCCGAAATTCATTTGTTATGAGTAAAAAAAAACCAGTCATGCAGCATGACTTAATGAGCGAATTTTCAAAGAAATATTCGAATTAATGGCTATGGTTTTGAATAAAGGAAAACTTCGGTCTAAAATTTGGTTTTCTATGTATATTCTCTTCGTATTTATTTTAATTTGTACGTTTTGTCCATCCTGATTCTACCGTTTGTTTATTACGTAATTGTACTAAGTGCTTATTTATTTGATCGCTGTGGGTTCATATTAGGTAGGATAGGGTAGTTAGGACTTTTGACTTACCTACTCAAGAGAGTGCAGTAGGTAAAGGAGTTGTTATAGAAAATCATGAGTGCTTCAAGTGCAGGTTGTTTTTCATGCAGGCTCAATCTTGAAATAAACTATGAAGGAAGGATGTGGTTTCTGGAAGGATCACTTGGAAGAACATGTGGGTTCTCTTGATTGATCTACAAATTTGAACTGCAATGTGAACAATTCAAACACAAAAAAGTATGATGTAATAGAGTTTTTTCGGGCTAGTGAAAGCGTTTGCATAGAACGGGATCAGGCGATCGAGTGAATGAAAGAGAAAAGGAAGCTTGGATGCCGCCGCCATGCAGAAACACAAAGAAGGAATGCCTTTTTAAATTCCCGTCAGCTCAAGAAAACTAGTAGGTAGGCAACGGAAAATATTGTATTAAGTAGGTTCCTTATAATACATAAATTTAGTTAATTTATTGTTAAAAAAAATCACATGATCGGTAGGTAATTACCAATATTGTGATTTTTTCAAAAGAAGGTCAGTACCTATTGGTAGCTTTGGAACATAATTATTAGGTATATTCCTACTAGATGCCCCTGTTACTAATATTTTTTTATTACCTTGATTTCTAATTTATCCATGTGGTTATAATTTGTTATTAACTGCTACGAACTCTTTACACAATCATTTTGTACGTAGGTATTAATTTCATATAATTACCTACGTAATAATTATAAACTGTTATGAGTAGATTCCTTGTTCCTTCTGAATGGCCTTTCCTCTTGACTACGATTTCAGGCCTGGTATCTAAAACCAGTTCAAGATTTGCTCTACTAGGTAGGTAGATCCTTCCTTCTTCATTGATATTATTTTTATCATGTTAAGTACCTACCTACCTTTGAATATCAAATATTCGTATGATACTGATAATAAATTGATAAGATACCTACCTAACCTTCTTCCTCCTACTGTTAGTACCTAAATTGAATAATTTGAAATAGATTCTTTCTTTCGTCTTCCTTCTAGTAATACGTGGGCCGGTACTTGTCTATCTATGAAGGTATCATAACAATTATATGTCAAATGGGAAATTCAAGGAGTTGTACTAATCGTTTGCCTCCCCCTTTTTTGCTTCGAACTCTCGTCTTCAATTAATACTTCTCACATTTTTCAATCTGACCACTCTAAGGGGGTGGGGGGGGGGGGGTAAGAGTTTAAAGATTATCCTAGTTTTGGGTAATTTTTGCGCACTTTAAATGCTCTAATTTAAGAACGGATTTAGATATCTAAAATCCGATTTCACCATCGTGTTCAGCGTGCAAAAACCTTTAAAATGAGGGGTCACGTGTTAGAAAATAACATTTTGGGGATTTTTGGGTAATTTTTGCGCACTTTAAATGCTCTAATTTGAGAACGGATCAAGATATCTAAAATCCGATTCCACCATCGTGTTCAGCGTGCAAAAACCTTTAAAATGAGGGGTCAATTGTTGGAAAATAACATTTTGGGGATTTTTGGGTAATTTTTGCGCACTTTAAATGCGCCAAAACCCTCCTTAGAGTAGGCCAATTTCGCCCATCTTCGAACTTAGCCTTTCGATTGCCAAGATAGATTTTTTGTGCAAATTTGAGCTGTTTATCTCAATTCTATCGAGAGTTATCGTCTGGAGTGACACATATATATATAAATATATATATACATATAAAAAAGTGTTAAATTTCAGGAATCGTTTTAGAATGGTCTGAAACGGATTTCTATGAAGAAAATTTCCAAAAATTTATATTATTTAAATTTCGAAGCCATTGCAATAGCTTCATTTTCCTTGAAAATTCGCTAAAAAACTGGGAAATTGTCTGAAATCACCATAAATTTGTATAATAACACTAGAAGTGGTATCAGCAAGTGAATCAAGACAATTAAATGGCACTGTCTCGGTTTGGGGTCATGTAAAAACACCAACTAAACGTCGAGTAAGTACCTGACCAGTCAGAATTATGAAGAATTCGTCGTCATTCACTTCCACGACAAGTTGGTTCGTCAGCAACATACTTTTTGTAGGTCATTTTTTGTAGGTCTAATTATGATACGTTTAATACTAGTTTAGTTTTATTGACTTTTAATTTTAGTTAAGATTTATTTTAAATGTTAAATATCTGCTTCCCTACAAAAGAATAGCCAGTAATAGTTTGGTTGTTTAATTTACTTCTAGTTTTAGCTTCCATTTGATTTTAAATGTTAAATACATTGGTACCTTTGTTCGTGCTCAGTATCTTCAATTCGCCTTCTTTCTTTAAGATGTATATTGGCCGAATCTCTGAATCTGAAATTACAACAACAGTTATTCACCTAATCAAACATCAAACCGCTCTCCCTCGGAATGTCCCTTCCCTCCCTTCTTTAGTATTATTGTAGCCAGGGTCAGATGTATATGAGAGGTCAGAGCTGCATGTCTTGAGTGGCACATAATATACATCGATACGTGAATCGCGCATCAACACATATGGAAATATGTTTCAGTTAGAAACTGGTGATGAGTTCAAGGTGCTCTAAAATGGGTTTGTAACAAAAATGCACACAAATTCATGTAGGTGCTGACATTTTTGACGTAGGTAGGTATTGAAATACTTGTTTTTCCGAAAACTAGCTGAAATGCACTTTCTCCTATAAAAATTAGTTTAATTCGTGTTTTTGTGGGACAGAAAGGGGTTCGAATTCACTAAAAATAGTACAGGAGTGTGATTTGACACATCCGCTACATAAACCGTACTATTTCACTGCATAAAAAGTTTTTTTTTTCTCTAAAAGGTCAACATTCGTTTATTCAATTTAAAAACAGGTTACTTTAGGAAAAAAACCACAGTCATGCAGCATGGCTATAAGAGCGAATTTTCGAAGTTTTCGGCATCTTCCTCCTCCGCCTAAAATTTTCTGAAAATTAATTTTCGGCCAATGTTTTCCCAACTTGATACCATACAAAATTAAAACAGGAGTAGTTTTACGCAAAGTAAAATTTGGGGTGGAAGGAGGGGGAGGGGGAAATCAAAAATGTTTTGAATACCAGAAGAGTAGGTATTGGGTACATAACAAATTTTTTGTTCCATTTTTTGCCGAGTAACACCTCGGTTTGTAGATTTTCCAACGCTGAACACGATGGTGAAGTCAGAATTGCGATATCCCATTCCGTTATCAGATTAGAGCAGACGAACCAGGAAGAACATCTCAAGAAATAACCACGTTCCTTCATCTTCAAAGTGCTCCAGTTTGAGAATGGAATGAGATATCGCAATTCTGATTTCACCATCGTGTTCAGCGTACAAAAACCTTTAAAATGAGGTGTCACTTGTCAGACTTTTTCATTTTGGGAATTTATGGGTAATTTTCCCCCCCTAAAACTCCCCAAAACTCCCCCTTAGGGTGACCCGATTCTGCTCATCTTCGAACTTAGCCTGTCGATTGCCAAGACAGATTTTTCGTGCAAATTTGAACTTTTTATCTCAATTCTTTCGAGAGTTATCGTCTGGAATGACACATACATATATAAATATATAAATATATATATAAATATATAAATATATAAATATATAAATATATAAATATATAAATATATAAATATATAAATATATATATATATATACATATAATTTTTGGTGTCTTTCGGCAGGGAATTCAGGATGGTCTGAAACGGATTTTGGTATAAAAATCTTTCGGAAATTCGAGTTTTAAAAATTTTGGACCGAGAACAATAGCTTCCTTTTCTTCGAAAATTCGCTAAAATAGGAAAAATCAACGTAAACAGGGGTAGGTGATGATTTGACACGCTGAATCATTTTTAATAACAAAACATTTGGAGAAAGGCGTTCAAATTTGTGAACAAAATCGTGGGAAATGTTCGGTTTAACCAACATTATTTCGGAAATTTGCTGTTATGGTATTGCAGCAATTGGAACTTAAATAACATGTATGTTATTCGCCCTTTTCAAAATCCTCAACGCTGCTCTCCCGAAACGACAATTAATTAATTAGACGATTAATTAGCAGTGTTTTCCTCATTTTGGGGTTGGAGAGAAACAGTCGAATGACGGATTGGCACCAACAAAACTCCTCCCTAAGAAAGTTTCTCAGTTCCATCCCAAGTTTCACCAGTAAAACTCTGCAAAGGGGAAACTGAAAGGAGCTCATCCTCGCCAGCTTTTATTCCTCTCGTTCTACTTACACAACATGAAATTAGAGGGAAACAAAATAGGAGTTGAAATTTCCAGGCTGCAGTTATTTCGAATTTATTTACGTTTTTAAACTGATCTCGAAGTTGGGAATTTTTTGACCATCCGGATCATTGTACGTTCACCCGTTAGTTCACAGTAAAGTCCTGAAGTTTGCACCAAAAAGCTTCGTCAACATGATCGTTAATGAAACAGTATACATTCCGCACAGACATCATCGCTAGGGAACACCTGATTATAATCTCACATGGCTGTATGAAGTAAGTTGGTTGTTCTGTGAATTGTTTCATTTTTTGAAGAATGATGGTTATTTAGGATATAGTTGATAGGTACTTTTGTATCTCCAACAAACTTCATGCTTCGTGGATCACAACAAATAATTAATTATAGAATTCTTGAATCTCCCGCATATATTAGTTATGAAACTGTAATCCCCCGGCCGGCTCCAATACTCGATGTTAGGCTTTCCTGGAGGGGAGCTTGAGGGTAGGAGGTATTTACCGTAGAAACAGTCATCTACGCAGAAGGGGCATCCAGTATAGGTAAATAATAAACCGTTGTGTAATAATTTGCAGGGTGTTTTTTTTTTCAAGTTATATCTACCATCTGTTTGGCGATAACGGTATGAAAGGAACACTGTTGGTACCTTTAACTGAATGTCTCGGACCATTTCGTCCGACTTAATTTGGTAAAAGCTTGAAGCCAACATCAAACACAAATATATTATGGGTAGTACGTTCCTTCGCGACAGTCGAGGCAATCCCGAATAGTTGGGTGAAATTGATATAGAAGTCACGGCACTGAAGTTCACGAACTGGATTTAAAATTCGCGCATGCGCCTGTTACTCTGATCACTCTGCAATTCAAAGTGGTAGATTTTTGCCGGACACGAAAAACCCTGACGTGATATTTACGTAGGTGTGCCATTTTAGGGCGGTTTCCGTCCTCCACCCACTCAATGTTATTCAAAAATCGATCTTGAAAGTAATCGCTGGTAAGCACCGCAGATTCCCTACTGCTGAGTTGTTTAATCAATTTCAATTTTCAATTTCAAATACCTTTATTTGTCCTATAAGACATCAGGCTGAGTTACAAACGGAAAAGCGTATACTGCATTGTACAAATTAATAAGAAACGAGAGTTTCATTCAAGTGTTCATTGAATAAAGAAAAATAAAATACTGATTCACTTTGGGAAAAAAAAATTAAAAAGTTTGTGTGCTCATAGTAGGTAAAATGCGCGTAGATAAAGAGAGATAATTAAAGCCATTTGGCGCTTTAGCCCATCTTTAGATAGTACATAATTATCTTCAAATTTACAGATCATGAGGCAAGTTGAACAATACAAGCCGACAGAGCTGTTTAAGAGCTAATTGTTAATAGTCAAACAGACAGAGTTTTCTGATATTGAGCACTGCAATTACAAAATGGTGAAGCCTCTGTAAGTCAAGTTCGTTTGGCGAGCGAATAATTGGAATGGCGTGTTCGGGACGAAGAAGATATGGACATGTGGCTTCTCTTGCGCTTTTGTACATCGGGCACTCGAAGAGCACGTGAAAGAGAGTCTGGTCTTGATGGAGAGGGCAGTCCGGGCAGGTTTCTTTCGGGGATAGCTTGAAACGTCTAGATTTCCCTGACTTGAGAGTGGCCTGTGTTGCCCCATCATTCTTATTTGAGCTATGAGCCTCTTTTGGTTGAACGGGACCTTCAAGTGCAGATAGTCCTGGGGGCCTGGACGTGGGATGTAGAGGAAGGAATATGCATCACTGAATCTAGACTTATCCAAGCTGGCCAAGTCGATGTCGAGAAGATTCATCCTAGCTAGGTCCAGAATCGCTGGGATTGAAGCGAGGACAGCTGTTGCTTCCGTTTCGATTTCGACACCCTGTCCCGCACACTTGCTAGCCAGGTCCTTCAGCTGCGAAAACCAGTTAAACCTTACTTTATTTTTTGGCTGGTTGTCTAGAGCAATGAGTGCCACGAGGCAGCGTTTCGGGTACCGGGTATCATCCATCGTCAACACTTTTGCCAGGAACTTGAGGGCCCGCTCAAGGACAGCACAGGCGAGTGGGGGTTCCCCTATTTCGAGTCTGAGCATGTGTCCTGGAGTGCACTGCGGCAAACCCAGGACGCGTTTAAAATATTGAACCTGTACGCATTCAATCTCCTTGGTGTACCTGAGAGCCCAGACAGCGGAACTGTAGAGCAAGGTGCCAAGCACCGAGGCCTTGAAGATTCTACAGATAGACGACCAGGAGGAGCAGGAACCTCGGGATAGGGTGTCCACAGCTATGCCAGAGGCGACTTTAGCCTTACTGATACGGGATTGGCAGGCTTTGCTGAATAGAGTCGAGCCACTCAGTTGAATCCCTAGGTAGCTCACCGAGTTCTCCAGTTTGACTGTTTCTCCATTGTAGGTGAAGGGAATCCTCAATCTTAGCACTCGCCCCGACTTGTTGAAGTGGACCACGACGGTCTTGTCAGTGTTCAGTGAGAGCTGGTTCCTGCTGAAGTATTCCTGAAGGGCTCTCAGCTTGTTCCTGGCGTCGCAAGGAGAATCTGCAAGAATCAGCTGGTCATCGGCATATTCGATGGTAATTATTTCCGAGTTCTGGCCAATCCTTATGCCAGGGAGGCCCTTTGACAGTAGGAAGGAGCCCATGTCTGAGACGAAGATGTTAAACAGTAAAGGGGAAAGAATTTCGCCCTGTAACACTCCAGCTGTGATCTTCACTTTCTCCGAGTACATATTGTTTGTCCTAACTGCCATAGAAGCTGACTCGTATATCGCTCTCACCACCTCGACAAATCGTGAGCTGATCCCCAGGCCAGTCATCTTTTCCCAGAGCAATGAGTGACACAGGCTATCGAAAGCTCGCCTCAAATCAACAGCAACTCCATACATTGTCCTGTCTCGGCCGAAACACAGTTGAGCAGCACTGGTGACGACGAATAAGTTCTCCTCGCATGATCTCCCCCTCCTGAAGCCCGCCTGCGATTCGGGAAGAACGTTCCTGTCCTCAACCCACCTCTCCAGACGCGCCAGCAGGACCGAAGTAAACAATTTCAGTGAGGTGTTCAGGAGGGCTATGAGACGGTAATTCATGGGATCGTTTCGCTCTCCCTTCTTGAAGATCATTGTGGCGACAAGACTTGGCCAGTCTGGAGGAATTTCCCTCTTCTCTAGAATAAGATTGAAGAAGTTCACTAGCATGTCTATCCACTCAGTGGGAAGGTACTTGAAGAAATCGTATTGGAGGCCATCCATTCCTGGGGATTTCCCTTTGGGTGCACGATTAATGGCCCGGGTCACCTCGTCTATTGTAATCGGGGCGTCCAGAGTTGTTTAATCTTGTGCCTGTTTTCTCAATCCAGCAATTGTACCTAAAATCATCCCTGACCTTTTTTCATAAGCACCCCGAATTATTTATGTATCAGAGAAATAGCCCATACTTGGT
Organism: Leptopterna dolabrata; assembly: GCA_954871275.1. Lineage (NCBI taxonomy): Eukaryota > Metazoa > Arthropoda > Insecta > Hemiptera > Miridae > Leptopterna > Leptopterna dolabrata. The sequence continues at coordinate 4,650,352 of OX940976.1, read as the reverse complement.
TCGCCTCACCTCCAGTGCGGTGAGACCGGCTCCCCAGACTCGTCTGTGGTGTACATCCAAACATATATACTTCAGCGTGCCATTTCTGCTGAGACCCCTCCCAGTTGATATGACTTTTCCCACCAATTTCTCTCGCTCTGCCTACAAGAAAAAGATATTCTCGTGGTTGATTGTTAAAGGGCCTACTTATTGTATGAGCGTTCTTTCTAGTATTTATACATGATACATATACACTATTCCTTCTACTCTGTATTGATGCTTGTAAGATTTACCTGAATTTGTTACACTATTAATTACTTAAGTTCTCAACTCCCCCAAACCTCACAGGACTAAGTCCTATATGGTTTTGGGGTATATTCCACTGCATAAAATTGTATTTTTTTGTATTTGTCTATATATGTTTTAGGAATAAAGCTTTCATTCATTCATTCATTCATTCATTCATTCATTCATTCATTCATTCATTCATTCATTCATTCATTATTTATATAATGTGTTCAGCGCGAGTGCTACTAACTGAGGTCGACCAAAACCCATAACACGCTCGATTGGTTTTCTACCACCAAATACACAGGCAAATTGTCATGAGAGACGTCGGTGTCACCAATGTCGTGAGAGGTGTTTTTGTGTCTCTCATGAACGGTTGAATGGAGGGTACGGGTCACCAGAGGAGTCGTGAGTTACTTCACTAAAGAGGAGCGGAGTGGAAGAGAGTGTGGTGGAGGAGAAGAGTCTGAGGAAGGGGTCCTATGGGATGTGTAGACTAACTCCCCGCGCTTTTCACCTACAGCAGGAGTTAGCGAGCTCCCCGCGGCTTTCACCAACAGCAGGAGACCTTTCGAGGGTATGCTCTCCGCGGTTTTCACCAACAGCAGGAGATCTTTTAGTATGTGGGAGAGAGGACGAGAGGGAGCGAGGGATTCGAGAGAGAGGTTCGAGAGAGAAGTCGCAAGTCGGGGGTCCAGTCGTTGAATGCTGAGCTGGGCCAAAAGGGTGAGTATTTATAGGGACTTTTCCACCAGTCCCCGGTCCACAATCGACCGTTAAAGTCGGTTGAGGCGGATGGCGGTTGGGGAAACCTCAGCTCGGTGTTCTCCGCATTTATTTGGTAAAACCGTATGATATTTTTTACAGGAGTGGATTCTGAGAGGGAATCACGACACCAAATATTATACTTTCCTGTGCAAAAGGAGTGAACAGAATTATGTCGGAATAACGTCACATGAGAAGAGTAACAGAGCAGTTGTCAATAGCCCTAAAATGGAAATGTTGATAGTATACGCGAAATAACTCATGTTGATTGGGGATAAGGGAAAAGTGAGAACGAGAAAAATCGTGAGGGAACTGTTTCAAAAACCGAGAAAAAGACAAGAAAATATCGGTGTAGGAGGGAGTGAATACAGCAACCCCCAGGCGAATGTGACGCCTGACATTTCCAGAGCAATAACTCAACGTCGGGGGCACAAGAGCGCCAACGAACTTAGCATGAACTATACGGTCACAGTCTTTTTTATTTTGCAAGCGCGCGCGTGTGTGTGTGTGTGAGTGGGGGGGGATGTTTTCTTTTGGGAAAGATTATTGTTGAATTCAGCATTTCATCTTGCGGCTTGGGGTAAACGTCGGAGCTCTGACAGAAGGGCGTGCGGTTGGCGTCTGACACTCATTGAATGCTGAGAAAAATATTACTTATTGAGAAATCACCCTATTATGGCGTATGATGGAAAATGTACCACCGAGAAGTTTGATACCGAGGTGTTTCGAGTTACTTTCGATCGAGTTATTTTTGATTTGAGCATTTCAGTGTATCTGCCTGAAGCTTTGATCATTTCACGGAAGGGTCGATCCTACACTTGGGTCGCTGCCGTTCCAACCTGGCAAACTGAATTTCGTTCGATTTTGAAGTTTTTGTACGACCTGATTCGGTATTTCCAAGGAGCATCCAATGAAGTAAAATTAGTGTCATGAGCGGGTGTGTGGTGCTCACGAAAGGTCGGATGGAGAAGGGGTTACCTGGAAGTCGTAAGTGAATCACGATGTTCGGATAGGAGCGGAAGAACGATGAAGATGAGAAGTGAGAGAATGGATGTGGTAGGATGCGCTCCTATGGAGTCTTTGGACTAACTCCCCGCGGTTTTCACCTACAGCAGATACTAAGGGAGAGGGATGTGTCCCGCGGTTTTCACCAACAGCAGACACTGGAAAGACGGTGAAGTCGCAAGTCGGGGGTCGGATCTCGTCGAATGAAGAGCTGGGCCAGAAGGGCTGTTTTTATAGGGACTTTTCCACCCGTCCCCCGTCAAGAATCGGCCGTTACGGTCGTTTTGGAAGTTGAGGGTTGTTTGTCTGGAAAGGACCCTTCGCCTACTTTCCCTTGCGGTTGCCCCAGCTCAGCGTTCGTCGTGTTTATTTGGTTAAATCTTGAATATTACAGGAGTGATTTCTGAGAAGGAATCACGACAATTAGTTAATTTTTTTTTTAAATCCACATCATTAAAAAGGACTAAAACGTATAAAATAATTTCTTGTAGCAATAAAATAATTTCGGCATTAAATAGAAAAGCAATAAATAGAAAAACGTTGGGCGCACGAAATAGATAATAGAGAATCCCTAATACACTCCTCGCTGTTATCTACTGCATGTCCCACAAGCTTTTCTATTTATGGCTTTTCTGTTTTATGCTCAACTTATTTTATGGCTACGAGAAATCTTTTATACTTTTCTGAAACTTTTATTAAAACAGAGAAATGCTCCAGTAGGTACACTTATATTGAAGACTTTCACTGAAGACTCTGGAAGGCTTGTATTGAAGACCAAAATATCGTGAGCTATCTTTCGGGTGTGAGCACAATCTGTAGGTATGGAGCCCCCGAAGACCATGAATGAAACGGATATGGTTTTTCTTAATGATTCTGACTATTCTGGTATCTATTTTCATTCATGAGTACTATTTTCTTCTTCTTTTTTTGTTGCTGTTGTAAACAGGGCACCAGCCCGTGTCATAACAAATAAATAAATCTGTTCATTTTAGTAATTATAGTAAACACATGCACTTATCGGTGTTTCATTATGAACCCAACCCCGTCTGGTTTCCAATTTCTGATGAACCCGAAGTCGTTGCGCTTCAGTCCCAAACCCGTCGTCGCCTTTTGGCTCGATGATCCCAAACCTGGCGCCCCCGGATTTTTACTCGATGGACCTCGACCTGTTAGTTAGAAAGACCGTTCCACTCCGCTACTACTATTCACCATATATCGACCCTGGCCAATAAACCATGAGGGCCTGTGAAGAGCGATTGAATTTCCCCGCGGGATTTGTGCGGAAAGTGCAGGATGGGGGTATGCTAGGAGGTTCGGATTAAATATTAAGAATTCATACATGAGCGAAGGAAGTGCGAGCGGTGGTCGAATGGTAGGGGCATGGGGAGGGGGATGGATATGGAAAGGGGATGAAGAACAGAATCGCAGTCGTGGTATGAATACTGCAACCTTCAACCAGCCTCCACCGACGCAGCAACCCCCAGCTCTCATTATGGCTCTGCTCACCTAAGAGGGTGCTATCATAGGTACTCAAAATTCCAGGGGCTTCCCCAACCCTAGCATCAGTTATTTAAATCGTGGGTAAAAGCTCATATTAAAAGTGAAGTTACTTGTTGAAGTATTCAAACGGTTCGGGAACAACCAAACTGGCATAATACTTAACCAAGTTCGTCAAGTGACGGTTCAAAAGAGTTGTTGTTGATAATGTTTACCGGTTGACCTCATAACTGTAATTTCATTTATAGGACTAGTCCACGCATGATTATACGCAAAAGATCAGCAGAGTATAGCGGGGGGGGATTTTGTGAGGAATAATTTATAGATCCACTCGCAAGATGCATTCTATATATGTTTGGTTTTATTTCTATTTTATGTTATAATCCTATCCCATAAATATCTTCCTCCTGCGCGTCCCTCCAGCGTACTACATTAAGAGATATTCCCGAATTTTCCCAGTTGTTTTCCCGGTTTTTGCGTTTTGATTTCTTGCGTTTTCGGATGATAAATGATACTGGATGGGACCTTGGCTGACGCGAGTGGTTGATGATCCCAAAACCTCCTCTCGGTTATGACGAATTCGGTTGGCTATCCCCGAGGCCGGGACAGCAAGAGGGAAGGCGCCAGCCGATGGCCAGGCGATTCCTCTTTCAACAGCACAGCACAACAGGACACTACGACCATTCGCTCGGATTAATATAATTTCCCTCGCTCCTCCGTTCTTCATCTTCTAATTTCATTGCTAATCAGTGTTTATGCCAAATTAGGGTCTTCAGTTGCTGTTACTTGGAGTGAGGTAGAGGAAAATGCTGCTGAGTTTGTGTTATATGGAGACGTGAACAGTATTCTTCAGCTAAGATTAGGACGTCCTCACTTCCCTAATGACCACAAAACTACATTGTATAGTGTAGTGAGCGTTTTTTGGTCAGGACATTTCTTTTGAAAGTTGGGGTCACCAGTGAGTGATTTTTGGGTAGGTTCATTCAAAACGTAGCGGAGAAGTTAGTGGATGGGTAGAGAGGTAAAGAGGTAGTGAGGTGAGAAGATTGAGAGGTTGGAAGCCCATGGATGTGCTCCTATGGATTCTTTTGGCTAACTCCCCGCGGTTTTCACCACACCAGGCGCTATAGGGTGAGGCTCCCCGCGGTTTTCACCACAGCAGGAGTTAGATGAAGGGAAGGTTAGCTCCCCGCGTTTTTCACCACAGCAGGCGCTATAGGGTGAGGCTCCCCGCGGTTTTCACCACAGAAGACGCCTGGGATGTGGTAGCTAGTACCCTGTGGTTTTCACCACATCAGACACCTGGGATGAGGAGCTATTACCCCAGTGTTTTCACCACAGCAGATACCAGGACGGAGTATCCCGCAGTTTTCACCACAGCAGGTACTAGGAAAGGAGGGAGGGAGGACGAGAGAGAAGTCGGGGGTCGGATCGTCGAATGCCGAGCTGGGCCGGAAGGGCGAGTTTTTACAGGGACTTTTCCACCCGCCCCCAGTCCGCAATCGGCTGTTACGACCGTTTGAGGCGGTTGGCGATTGGGGAAAACCCTTGTTGTTGACCAGCTCAACGTTCTCCGCTTTTATTTGGTAAAATCTCTCTTAATATTACAGGAGTGGTTTCTAAGAGGGAATCACGACACATAGGTTGTTGTAATACGCGTAAATTTTAATTTCCAGAACCTGTAGAGTAAAGGTAGATCAGTTTCTCAAGGCGATTATACGTAGTTGGGCGACGAAGCGTACTTGGAAGCTATCTCGTGTACTATAATATAATATCCTTCATTTGGATGTAAAACAAAGCAATTGAAACGATTTCTACCTTTCCAGGAATTAACTGCCAGCAAAATTCTGTTTTTATTGGGCTATAAACACGTTGGACCAAGCATTGTTCGCTGGCCGCCCCGTATAAACACGTTCTGAACTTCTCACACAGCCACAGCCGAGAAAACTAGTTTCAAGAAGTTTCAATTGTTGAACGTAAACCTTAGCCAGCAGACAAGTCTAAATGCTGCCTACAATTCGTTTCTCGTTGTATCTAAAGTATAACCAAGTCACCGTTTCATAATGGTTGGTCCTCGTGCCACAAAATAGTCAGCATTTTAAGTATAAAACGTATGTTGAATATGAAAGTTCAGTTGTTTCAATTTGCAGCCCTCTGTCTGTCGTTGTCAACTCTAAAAGAACAAACCGATAAGTGACTATAGGTAACAGTAAACTGTACTTTTAGCTAGGTACCACTGATTTTCTTCCTACTGATGATAGGATTGGCAAAATAAAACGAATATCAAAGGAAAAAGAATGTAAGTAGGCAATCTGTTAGCAGATGGTGGTCCATAATCACTAGCAAAAGCACCAACCACCCAACCCCACATCGAGTCCCATCCAGGAGCTGCTGGTAAATACAAACTATTGCCTACATCCTATTTAAAATTAATTGAATTCATGTCCTGGTTAACGTGAAATGCTTCCAAAATTTTGTGTTTACGAAAATGTGACTTTCTACTAATAATTTTAACACGCTGGAAACCAAGAGAATGGTTGTATTCTACAGCATGGGTCTATAGTGCTGTGGAAGTTCTTTTTTTAATCATCATCATACTAATGCTGGTATATTCTCTTTTTCAACCACTAACAGGTTTCACCTAAGTAGTTTGATGAGCAGTCCTGACAGTCAGTTTCATAGACCAACCCAGATTTATATTCACTTTCAATGGTGTCCTTCTTATTGCCAAAAAATTATTTAGTGCTGTTATTGCAGCTTTTATGACCTAATTTCACATACGGCATCACATCTTGGATTGTCTGCTGAATTTTATGACTAGCTTCACTTAAATGTGGGTAAGAGAAAATTGTTGAGGGAGGTTCATTGTTCCGTGGCTGCTGATTGGCATTTCCATCTTTCTCATTAGCGAATTTTCAAAGAAAATGTAGCTGTTTGGCTCGTTCCATAATTTCAGAGGTTCTCTGTGAACCGGAAACCCCTCCAAAGACCGTTTCATGCAGCGGAGATCTAAATTATAGATTTTCACTTTTTCGTGTGTGGTGTGTGTGCGCGCGCGCGTGTGCGTGCGGGCGTGGGTGCGTGTGTGTGCTATCTCTCAAAATGTGTTCCATTTTTTGAGTCAGTCAAGATGTTTCATCATTACAGTGACAATCTTATGCAGGTACCTGTCCTTTGTCAGCTCTTGTTAGTATCTGGGGATTATCCTTTAGAAACTTTCTTGTACTGTAAAGAGCATTTTTGCCAATCAAAGGGCTGTGATTACTCTATTTTTGGGTCTTTACTTTTTCACTTCCCTTTTCACCTTTCACCTTTTCACTTTTCACTTTGATTTTCCCTGTTCCATTGTTCTTTATGTTATCACTATGGCCAGAGTTTTTTTAGAATATTCTGTATTTTTTAGACAATCTTATGCAGATACTTCATCTATTGGTAAGTTGTAAATTATGTTGTAGCTTGTATACATACTGTACTCTAACGGAACTGATACTTGTGTGAGGTTTTTAAACCACTTTTTTGTAACTTTTAAAACTAATAAAAAATAGTATTTTATGGATCTATGATATGATAAGAACCATGCAATCCATTTTAACCGTCAGAACCGCGGCATCCAGAAATGTGCACCTAATAACTCCACCGGGATTGTCAGATCCATATTTAGTTTTGAAAGCTCGAAGATTCGATGGTATCAACCGAGAAAATTTCGCGTTCCCCCTAAAAATAGCGAGGCAGAAGGAGTCCTTCGACGACACGGAAGCCGGCCCTGGGGACCGAGGAGCGCTAAGGTATGTCGGCATCTTGAAGCATCCCAGGGTTCCCATCTTCTCCTAAGGAATCTCGCCAATGTGAATAAATCCTTCGGCCTTTCCTTAGCTCTTCTTTCTCCTTAGAAAATGTGATTGAAGAAACGAAGAACTCGTGTGGGCAAGGGAAACGGCGGTGGCGCTTGTTTCAATCTGTATGCAAAAAAAAAAAATCGCCCTCACTCCTCTTCACCGAAACTGTTTCTCTTCTCCAGTTTTCTCCTACTCGCCTTTCGATTAAGCAAAAACGTAATTTATATCTTCCACTGTATTTACAATCAAAATTTCATGAACCTAACTATGAGTACGTACAATTATACATTCTCAACTACAGGAGTATAAATTTTGAGGCCATCAATTACAATCAAGTAGGTACATCAATCACATTTACTAATGGCGTAAAGAACCATATTTTAACCTCCAAAAATGTAAATTCACTCCCGCGCCTTGAATTTTTGACATATTGCACAGGTTTGTTTCCGTGTCTGTCCCTGTGCACTGCACAGATTTGTTTCCGTGTCTGTCTGTCCCTCTGTCCGCACACCCTTGTAACGCGTAGCCTACCCAAGATAATAATGGTTTCATAATAATGAAATATGGAGGATAGTTGCGGCTTGGATCTAAATGGTCCCTTGTGAATTCACCAACCCATATAAACTTATTGAATGTTTTGGATTGACCAACCTAGTCATCCAGTTTGTATTAACATGGTCATGAAAATCAGTCAGCAGGTCGTTTTGTACCCCCCCCCCCCCACTTTCTTCTTGCCTCACGCTTTCTGATTTTCCTTCTTTTTGGCATGGCAGTACACCTGAGGCCCCTATCGTGGAGAATAACAGAATATGGGGATTAAAGGTCGATGCACACATGTCCGTGGGGTGACGGCAAAGTAGCCTTCTGTGTTCAGTGGCATCCGTGATGAATTTTTCACTGTCATCCTCACAGGACCGTACCTTTCCGTGTCAGTGTTCTCCCGTGATCAGAGGTCTCTGCGAGATGGGCCTTCTTTTTCAGTTTGGATGTGGCCTTCTGTTTGGATGTTCTTGTGCATCATGAATTTCAGTACACGAGGTCTTGCTGTAATAGCTCTGCTTTTAGACGAGGAAGAAGACAAGAAAAGAAGACACTGGGTTCATACCATATGGGTGCTTCGAGGAACTGAAGGAGAGTTTGTAACTTTCTATAGAGGGTTGGTGGACGACGAGTGTAAATTTTATGAATATTTTCGAATGAGCCAGAACGCATTTTGTGATTTGCTAATGAAAGGTCAGAAGTAAGTACATCACAAAAAAAGGCACGTTCTGGAGACTGGCTATTTATGCAAGAGAAAGACTCCTCCTAGGTATGTCACAACCAAGAATGCCGTTTTCACGTCAGTGTAAAAATGAAAAATATCGGCGGCGACGGATTTTTCTATTCCATCGCGGAAGCCTGAAGGGCACTGTGAACGCCTGAGCCTCACCGCGTCAGACACGTCTGAACACAAAAAACACGCCTTTCCCGCTTGGTTTACGTGGTGCCGATATATATATATATATATATATATATATATATATATATATATTTTTTTTCACTGAAGTTCACTGTATGGTACTTCACGTCTCGTCACCTCACGGATATGTGCGGATCGACCTTAATAGAGAGACCCCTTTATGGGGCATAATGGTCCCATCACCATCTCGGCACCACCATCGTTGTGGTATCTCGGTGGGCGTAGTTGTTGCTGGTCTCATGTCATCATAAAAAACATTCCCAGTGATCTTTAAATAAAATAATATCCAATTGTTAGAGAAATAGATAATACTGTTGTAAAGAAATGGAAAAAAACACTGCAAAGTCCTTGTCACATGGGTTTATTATTCTATTGGACACACCTACTATTATGTTGGCTGTTCATTTATTGCTTCTTAAATGTGAAATAATTGAAATAGCTATTTTATTATGGTTTCTACCACTGTTAGTGCCATTTAATCGTCTCGATCCACTTTTTCTAGTGTTATTATACAAATTTATGGTGATTTCAGACGATTACCCAGGTTTTTGACTCATAAAAAAATCAATTTTGGGAGCTGAACATTTGGTAGAACCTCAATTTTCCACTTTTTGTCAAAATCTACTTCATATTCGGTCTTCTCGTCGCAAAAAACATGGAAAACGATACCTCAAAAGCTCATGTTATAACATGTTACCAAAACACAAAAAGTACCTATTTTTACACACATTTTCACTCATAACACCCCTGGGTATATTCCGATCGGGCTGAAACGTTTCGGGACACAACTAGGGCCCAAATGGAGCATGTGTGCGAAAGAACGACTTTTTTAGACCTAAAATGAAGCCGGTACACGTGATACGGCGGACGGCGTACGAAAATACAAGTTTACCTCATATATAGAACTCTCAGTTTAGGATAATTTGTTATTAACAAAGGAAATCCGGTTATGTTGTGATGATAATATTTTTTATAGCCATTAAATTTTCCAAGATGTCTGGAAGATTACTATATAGGATTGTTCCCATCCATGTTTCTTCGTTATTGTACTGCTTCGCTATGAGAAGCTGTGCACCGACAGAAACCAGGAAGGCAATGGATGATGGCGTGCGGTTTCTGCATATGCCGTTGCATAAAGATATCTTGCAGTAATGACACTGGAAACTGCTCCCTGCTGATACGTTGAGTCGTTCGTGCAACAACGGGCAAATTTCCGAATCCCTCATTCTGTAGGGCGTGCATCCTCTGACCGTTTCATCGCCTGTTGCGACAATGAAACAGGCGTACTTCCCTTTATAGCGTTCGAAGTTGTGTATGCGATTGTGTTGCTCACGATGAACTGGAAGTTCCTCCTCCTCCCGCACGGGAACTGAGTCGTTATTTTTGATCAAATATGCTCCATCATCAAGCCAAATGCTGATGCTAATGGTCCAAAAGCTGTCGGATGGCAAGGACGGAGGGTCGAAATTTTCATACGCCTCTGTAAAATAAATTCCAATTTCGTACAACCTACTCATTGTTGCTATTAGGGTAAAAGACAACAATTTGTTGGCACTAATCCAAATGTTGACACTTCAGTTTCAAATAGCAAACGCTGCAAATCCCTGCACAACGGTTTATTATTTTGTATAGAATACCCTTCCGTTACAGATCACAGCTCTATGTATAGATAATCCGTCTATATAATTTATGATATGTACTACTCTATACATATAATGTAGATCGCAGACCCTCCGTAGGTTAGTACCTAACCCCGTACACGTTACTAGGTACCTACCTAAATCACGAGTTAAATGTTGCTAAAATAATTCTGCCGATGACAAACAGTACCTAACAAAAAGAAACACACACAATGAAGTTCTGAAAAGAAATTGTTGATGAGGAGTGAAAAAAGTTGCAAAAGTACCTACCAACAAACTCCAGCCCCTTCTACGTAGATGGTATAATGAACCGTTGTGTAATAATTTACCGTTGAGTAATGATTTACCGTAGTAATAATTTACCCATCAATAATACTTCAACGTTTGTTCAAGTTTCACTACCTACCAACAAACTCCAAAAGAGCCGTCATTTTTCAAATTAAATAATATCACAGAACAACCAACTCGACTTCATACTCCGCCAATATAATCAGGTGATCCCTACCAATGATTGGCCGTATTCACAAATTCCTATTGTGGAAGCGTCTCTGGTTACGAGATTTGGTTTGAATTGTATACAATTTCATTCACACTGGAGTCGAAAATGCCTGTCGGTGCAAACTTCGGGGCCTTACTGTGAACGAACGGCTGGACGTACGACGCTCCGGATGGTCTTAAAAAACTCGCAAGTTCAAGAACTATTTAAAACCGTAAAAATATTCACGTAAAAAAATGGTATAGGCGTTTTGAAAATTTCAACCCCTATTTTGAACCCCTTAGAGATGACTCACAGTAACGTCGAGCTTCGAGGACCAACTAGATGCCGAACGGAACCTATAACCCGAATTTCATCAATTTTTTTCCATGGTAACTAAGAAAAGTGGCCCGTACGGCGTACGGCGTACGGCGGACAGACAGAAATATTTTTATTGCAGTTTTGGATTCTACATACCTTGAAACGTAAACCATGAAATTTTGAGGGGGGGTAAGAATTTTTTTTTTCATGCTCGATTCCAATGGTTCATTATTGAAAATAATAAACCAAAAATAAGATAACATGGCATTGTGGGCACTCGAAATTGTCGTCATTCTGCAGATAAGAATGTAGTTATTAAGGGTGACCGACTCCATTAGATATAGAACGATATAAATCATTTGGCTGATGTGATAACGGTGACAACCTTAACCAGTCACTCCAGGCTAGATGGTATCCGTCACCGCCGCCATCTTCACCTGACCGTCACTTGGAGCGCTATATCCGTCCCTCGCATGTTGCCTTTCTCTTTTCTGGTTCTGTTTACTGTATGGTCTGTATTATATAAAAGAAAAAATGCAACGCGCAGGGACGAATACTCCATGTTGAAGCTAATTACTTAGGTAGGTAGGCATTTGAAGTAGACAAAATTAGAACAGTTGTTAGGTATTCAAAAAACTAGGTATTAAAAAAAAAGGTGTTAGGCATTTGAAAAAAGGCGCTCGTTTCGATCAAACGAATGGTTGCAGTCAGCGCTCCAAGTGACGGTCACGTGAAGGCGGCGCCGGCGGCGGTGACGATACCGTCTAGTTCACTCCAGCTACAGTGTCACAGCTCCGCAGCTTACTGATGTACGTCTACAAATTTAGTTATTCTAGTCAAGCATTATGAGTAAAAAGTTATGATTTCATATCTGCTGCTCTATAAATAACGTGAGGAAGAAGATGTAATCATAAAAACCCAAATTTTAACAGAAAAATGTGGCTATGTTTGGATTCAGCAGTAGGTTTACATAAAACATGTTTGTGTTCCAATGTTGACACAAGTGTCAACATTACGGGAATTGTTGATTAAATTGCTAAGTTGATATTTGGGTTTCAATCAGCAAAAGGAGTGTATCTAAACACCTGAATTTTTTCGTTCAACTTGGTGAAACCTTAAGTTGATACCTATAGCCTGTTCCCAAGGTTGACATCCGGTTCCTAAAGTTGACATACTTGTTCTTTTTAGTCCTTAGAACCATACCTACAGATTTTTTAATACTGTTATCAGGAATCTAAAATTACGATAGGATTCGTAAGTAGTTTCTTGTTATTTTCACAGATTGAATACAGCCAAGCCTCCTAGTAAAAGTGGAATGTGGAAGTACACTAGAGATGTGTTGGTCGTGAGTGACCTTGTCTCAAAGACCTTCTCTTTCAAGTGAACTGGTCCCAAATGTCCTGCCGAGGGAATTTCGCAGTTCACCCGTTCGCCGTTCACTAAGGTTTCCCCCGTGTCTCGGGCCCTTCCATCCCACCAACCGGAGCAGGTAGCAGGTCACCAGTTCGCCGTTCCTTTTGACAGTTCAGTTCGCCCTTATCTCAATCGTCAATCTCAACAGTCTACATTCTTTCCTATCCAGTGCAATAACTCATAAAGCAACTATCCTGTGATGTGTATTTCATTTGGAGTCCCCAAAAATATGTGATTTTTGTTATTTTCCTAATTTCGTTATTGAAAAATGTATACCTATTTTTTTCTTTTTGAGAAAATGGTCGTAGTACTTTTATTGATTCTCCTACTTAACCTTACTAGGTAAGCTTTAAAAAATATTTATATGAATAAAATTTTTTACTAAAGCTTCTCTTTAGACAATTCTATGAATTCAGCAGAAAAATGTTAATAAATGAGGCTAGAGTTGGCCCGTACTGTGAAATTCCTAGCAGGTCGCAGGTCCCGCTCGCACACTACCTGTGGACAAAGTGAACTGGTGACCTTCTCCAACTGAGAGGGAGATTGGGCTCGTCCTGAGAAATTCCTAGCAGGTCGCAGGTCCTGCGCGTTCACTTCAAAGTGAACTGGTGACCTTCTCCCACTGAACTTGTCTTCGAACTGAGTGACCTGCTGGGAGTCAACTCACTCAGGTGAACTGGGTTTACACACCTCTAAAGTACACAACCCACCAAATGGCAGATGCTGTAAAAGATGTACAGCTCGGCAAACCATTTTCCTCAGCAGACGTCGGAAAAATTACCGAAGAATACACGGTCGTGGCTGTGTTGCCTGGCAAAAAATGTGATACGGAATTTGTTTGTCTGGTTGTTGACATTAATTGTGAAGATCTTGCTGAAGTAACACCACTTCTTCCCTGTAACAGACTGAGGACGGTTTTCACCCCTTCAAGCGACGGAAATCCTAACCTATCGGTCAATAACACAAACTGCCCAAGCCCCAACTTACGGCGAAACTACGGGAAAATTTCAGTTCCCTCTTTCTATTCCTGTTCCTCTGTGATCATGCCAACAATTAGTTATTTTTTAACCAATCCTACATAACTCGCTCTTTATTATGTTGTTCCATTTTATATGTAGGCCTACTTCGAAGTATATCTCAACCTGTTCTGAAGTAGTTTTTGTCCATTTACCCTTAGTAACAACTTCAGGAAAAAGAAGTGTCAATATTTAAAATAAGTGTCAACTTTAGGAACAGCAAATGTCAATATTTTGAATTTCTGAGGGCAACTGTGTCAACATTTTGTACAAGAAGCTAAGTATAAAGTCCTTTGTGATAATTAACGAAGTTATTTAAAGCAATCAAATACGTGCAAACTGTTCAAAACGAACTCACAATTTATAATAACTACCTGACAGTTCTGTTTTCTTGAACACTTGGGTACACACGGAATTGAAGAAAGACGTCTCCCCAATAGTGTCAACAACTGGTGCTTTTACCCTAAGTGGCCACAATGAAAGGCAGTTAATTCAAATCATTACTCTGAAAAAGCACGTTACTTATCAAGTCATTTGCACCTGTGGAGAGGGAAATCTGTTGAATAGAAACTCATACTAACTTGTGATCATTTCTTTTTGAGTGGAATTATCCTTCGGAGGGTGGAACGGTGGACCTATGACGAGATTACGCGGTAGCGGTTCACTTTGTTCTTCGTTCCTATCGATACAAGTTGTCATGTAGATTTTCGAATCGAACGTCATCGGAGACCTGCAGTTCGTAGTGTCACTACTAGAGCATTCATAGCAGGATACTGCTGTGTCGTACATGTAAGTCCTTTGACAGACGATCCTCCCAAGAAACAACAGTATAACGGAGAGTTTCGCACCATCAGTTGTCCTACATTTTAGGTCCATTAGTTTTGTTTGAAAATACTTCTTCATATCACGTATGTACTACTTTATTTCTATGTATGTCCCATAATTGGTTCGTTTCGCGGACAGTTTTAAACCACGGATGACTTGATTTTTAAGAAAACCTATCATCAGAGAGCAATTTCAATTTGGTACCTAGTACTTGACGGAGCTCTTTTTGCGTAATCTATCGCTACGTACAGACTTTTTCGTTGACAAATAGAGACCATTAATCCCTGTGAACGTAGGGATATATCATCAACAGGACGTGCAACAAGGCGCACTTTTATGCTGGTAGGTATTAGGTACTAAATATTCGTCCATATACTTGTGTGCAACACGTGAGGTAGCTCGCCTTCACGACATCCGCCTTCTGGTTACTTCGCTATGAAGGCACTAAAGTAAGGTCCCGACACATTCCCACTCGACAAAAAACAAAAACAGTTTACTGCCCTCGTTGATTGTCCCTTGGTCCTATTCCTGTAATCTGTATAAAACGCTGCAAAGTCCTTGTCACATGGGTTTATTATTCTAGTGGACAACCTACAGAAATGTTGGCTGTTCATTTATTGTTTATTTCATGTGAAATAATTGAAATAGCTATTTCTGATGGTTTCCACCAATTGTGGCCCCCAAAACACGACCTAGACTTTTTTTTTAAATAGATTATCTCTGAACATTGACAGTGCCATTTAATTGTCTTGATTCGCTGCGAATACTACTTCAGTGTTATTATACAAATTTATGGTGATTTCAGACAATTCCCCGGGTTTTTGACTCAGAAAAAATGATTTTCGGGAGCTTAACCTTTGTTACAACCTCAATTCTTCACTCTTTGGTCAAAATCAACTTCGTATTCGGTCTTCTGGCCCTAAAAACATGGAAAACGATACCTCACAAGCTCGTGTTCACTAAAACCTCAAAAAAACCCGAAAAACCCTATTTTTACACCATTTTTCTTAAATAACGCCCCTGGGTGTATTTCGATCGGGCTGCCGAGCTTTGGAGCACAACTACTAGGATCCAACTGTGTTCCCAAATGGGGACCCAAACTGTGTGCGGAACAACGACGATTTTAGACCAAAATTTAACGTAAATTTAAGGCTGAAACTTCTTTAGAACTTCAGTTTTCCACTCATTGGTGAAAATCGACTTCATATTCGGTCTTCTCGACCTAAAAAACATGGAAAACAATAACTCGAAAGCTCATGTTACTAAAATAACAAAAATAACTACTTTTATACCCTACTTTTATACTTTTATGTAATCGCTCAGCAAACAATTTGTATAGCACCCCCTCAAAATTTTTTTCTTTTACGTTTCAAGGTGCGTAGATCTCAAAAATGCAATGTCCGTCCGCCGTATCACGTGTACCAGCTTCATTTTTGGTCTAAAAAATTCGCTCTTTCGCACACATGCTCCATTTGGGCCTTAGTTGTGTTCCGAAACTTTTCAGCCCGATCGGAATATACCCAGGGGTGTTATGAGTGAAAATGTAAATAAAAACATGTAATTTTGTGCTTTAGTAACATGTTAGTCACACGAGCTTTTTGGGGACGAGAAGACCGAATATGAAGTCGATTCGGACGAAAGAGTGAAAAATTGAGGTTCTACCAGATGTTCAGCTCCCAAAATTGATTTTTTGTGAGTCAAAAACCTGGGAAATCGGCTGAAATCACTTGTAGAATAACACTAGAAAAAGTGTCAACCGTGGATCAAGACGATCAAAATGATAATTTGGGGGAAAAAAAGGAGCGTATATAATTCGTGTTTTGGAGGCCAAAATTGGTGGAAACCATCAGAAATAGCTATTTCACTTAATTCACACGAAAGAAACAATAAATAAACAAACAGCCAACATTTCTTTAGGTAAGTCCAATAGAATAACAAACCCATGTGACACGGATTTTGCAGTGTTTTTGGAATCTACGCACCTTGAAACGTATAAGAAAAAATTTTGAGGGGGTGTTATACAAATTTTTTGCTGAGCGTCTCATAGGTGTGTTATTCACAGAATAATAAACCAAAAAAATGAGCGTTTCTTTCCTTATTTCTTTCTTTGTTTGTTTTTTATGCGGTAGTATACCATTCATCGGAATGCGATGAATGGTGAGTTGTTGTGCGCAAGCCCACAAAGGTTTCTGCGTCCGCCCCGATCAGCTGAGCGAAGCTCCGAGACCAATTTCTTTCCTTCGAGCCTCGAATTCAGAATGAATCCTCTCTAGGACTGCTGGGTAGCGATGACAAAATGGGTTCCTGCCGTGACCAGCTGAGGTGCCCACACACGTGCAGGATTTCCTCAAGGTTTGGACTGAACAGTCCAGGCCTTGAGGATTTCCTTCACGTGAGTGTTGTAGCCTCGAGGCCTACGAACGGCCTGCGCAGGCCAAAACGGACGAATCGAAAAACAATTCCGACGGCCTCTGAGGCCAGGACTGTGCAGGCCGCTCCCTCACGTGTGTGCCGTTTCCTTCAGTCTGCTTGGAGTTTTTGAAGTGTTTGCGCGTCGGTCACGTGTTTTTTCTTGTTTCGACTATGTCGGATCGCGAGAATTTGGAACAGTTTCTCACTATATACGAAAATGAGCCTTGTTTATGGAAAGTGCAGATTAAAGAATACCATGACACATTCACATGGGAAAAGCTCCTTCTTTTTAATAACCACTGTTTACACCACGTACTTTTGAACACTCTTTTCTTCTTTTTCGAAATGTAATTTTTTGCAATTAAGCAGCTCGTTACTGCCAACAACATATCGTCCTCCATTGCTGTCACGAACTGAACTGACCTTACCTGTAGCCTTAAAGGTAGACACACGCACAGGCCGAGCCTTGAGGACTGGACTCAAGGCCTAGGCCTTGAGGTTTGGCCTGAACAGTCCTTGCCCACACACGTGAGGAATTTTTCCTTCAGTTCAGTTCGTGACATGTTGTTGGCAGTAACGAGCTGCTTAATTGCAAAAAAATTACATTTCGAAAAAGAAGAAAAGAGTGTTCAAAAGTACGTGGTGTAAACAGTGGTTATTAAAAAGAAGGAGCTTTTCCCTTGTGAATGTGTCATGGTATTCTTTACTCTGCACTTTCCATAAACAAGGCTCATTTTCGTATATAGTGAGAAACTGTTCCAAATCCGCAAACACTGTTCCGACGCGCAAACACTTCAAAAACTCCAAGCAGACTGAAGGAAACGGCACACACGTGAGGGAGCGGCCTACACACAGTCCTGGCCTCAGAGGCCGTCGGAATTGTTTTTCGATTCGTCCGTTTTGGCCTGCGCAGGCCGTTCGTAGGCCTCGAGGCTACAACACTCACGTGAAGGAAATCCTCAAGGCCTGGACTGTGCAGTCCAAACCTTGAGGAAATCCTGCACGTGTGTGGGCACCTTAAGAGATTTGGAATGAAGCTTCTGTGGGACTGCTGAGTACAAAGATTGCAACGCATGCTGGGTACAGCTAGTTGCCTATATAATTATAATAGTACTGCCCTCATTCTGGTCTTACCATCCTGAAAATGGTAAATTAATGTAATATCTCCCTAAAGCTCTTATTTCCAGCCACCTTCTCGCTTCCCACTGTTCAGGTGGAGTACCGTCATCACTGGGGACTGGATTTTTGCATGTGTTTTTTATCGTCTATCCGTTTCGAGGGTTTCTGAAGCGTTTAGCGTGTACTAAATTGACATTTAAATTGCATCTTTTATCGATTCCGGAGATTTCTGCATACTTTGGCCGTTTTGTGCATATTTCTGCATTTTTAATCGAAATTGGGGAATTTCCCTATTGGTCGATATTCCAATCCCCACAACCTCCGAGGTATGTGTTTCTGAAAAGGGGTCAAGGATATTCTTAGGCCATTCACCGTTTAATCCGTGTACCTGGTAGGGTTTAGGGGCGCCCTTACCATTTATCCCTGAATGGGATTGCCTTTCACTTTCGTGCCGGACTTCTCATCTGGCCAGGTGAACTCTCAGCATTGAAATTTTTATCCATCCTGTCCTGCGATGTCGAGAGGTCGTTTTCTGCCTTAAAGTTGCTCCTCAGCGATTTCTGCCTTTTGCTGCTCGGCGACAATCGACTTTCGCCCGCTTGGTGCTCTATGTCAGTCCCCCGAGAGTTCACCTCTGGATCACAATTGTTTTTCAAAATTGTCAACCGTAAATCTACTACGATTGTCACTGAGCAGCAAAAGGCAGAAATCGCTGAGGAGCAACTTTAAGGCAGAAAACGACCTCTCGACATCACAGGACAGGATGGGTAAAAATTTCAATGCTGAGAGTTCACCTGGCCAGATGAGAAGTCCGGGGGACTGACACAGTGCACCCAGCGGTCGAAAGTCGAGAGGCGAAAGTGAAAGGAGTATTGCATAGCGCACCCGAGCGGTCGGTTTCTGTGTCAACAGACCCTTGCACTGTGCACCCAGGCGAAATATAAACACATATCCAACTTCCTTATCATTCCAATGAAACGAAATCGGCAGTAGTTACGAAACCATGAGTGTGGTCGGTCAAGGTTGTGTAGCGGGCGGGTCCCGAGACGGAAAAGACGTGTTCTACAAGGATGGGTACCGATTCACGTTTCAGAAAATGCTCAAATCCGGGGAACGTCGGTGGATTTGTCCCGGGTGTTCGAAGTATGGGTGTAAAAGTTATCTGAGAACCCTTCATGAAAATATAGTTTGCAGCAAACATGAGCACTTCCATGAGCCGGTGGACGATGTAGCAGAAGTTATGTTGAGAGCCGCGGTGAAACCAGAAGAAGCCAACCTGTCGATGACAGCAAGTTTCTCGAATACCTCGTCCTCAGTGACAGACATTCTCAGTATGCGCGATGCGAGGTCAATTGTGTTACGCCTGATGTATCCGAATACCGTCACCGCTAACCCTCTCAAAATAATCAATCAATCGACAGCTAATTACGAACACGTGTGCGCTGTACCGCTGCTAGATCCGAACTCGAGAACTCACAGTGTAATTTACCTACTCGAATATATTTGCACGATGTATGCCGTTTCTATGTTTATCAAGGCAGGGCAGTCTGACGCAAAGCCACAGCCTGAAATGGCTGTTTACTTTCTATGTTTACCAATATCCATGTATATGTAACTATATTGCAGATGAGAAGTGGAGTTCGTTTGTGTGCAAGTCTATACAGCCCTAACGGTTGACCGATTTACGTGATAAATAATAATTATGTTTTCCTAATTTAACAATAAGCAAACTGGCGTGGTTGATGCTCTTTTTTTTTGACATTTTATGTCTTTACTTTGGCACGTGGACCCGAAAAGCGTTATAAGAAACCGGTAAACAAAAGCGTTACAGTGAGTAGTAATGGAGACTAAACAAGGAAAGGACGGCGGGATGCCGGTTTCTAACCGACCATTCTGATGATTTTCGCTTACAACCGATTCGTTTCTACGGAACTTCATGTTTGCCATTTTTCATCGTACAAAAATCGTTCACCACTCGTTGGAATCGTGTGATTTTATTGAACATTTTCTTGCTAACCGTACCCCCGTACCTGGCGCGGTAGCTGAGCTGAGCATGATGAAAAAAAAGGCGGGTAAACAAGGTAGTCAGCAACAGGTAGTGAAGAAAGTCATTGTTCACTAGAATCGAATGTGGTAACCTTGCACCACCATGTTATCCCTAAATTCCCATTGGGACATAAAATGTCCCAGTGTGTTGCAGACTCGTATGCAAGCGTTTCCATTCTTGATTGCATTTCTGGTTCTTTCAAAGGCGAATGCGCGAAACCTTCCTTGAATCACTTTCGGTGATGTTTTGACAGAATACCCTCCTGTTACAGATCACAGGTCTCCGTATTTATAACCCTTCTATATAACATATGTTTTTAACGTTTTTAAATATTGATCTCTAACCAAAGACTTTTTTGAGACCACCTGGAGCATTGTACGTCCAGCCGTTCGTTTGCACCGAAAACCTTCGTCAACATGATCGTGAATCCGGCCCAGATGTATTTTAATACATTATCTGGCTAGGGAACCCCTGATTATAATCACGGATGGCTGTATGAAATCGAGTTGGTTGTTCCGTTATATTTTAACAAACTTCTGTGGTCGTTTTCGAGGCAACACTTGGTGAATAGATTTATTCATAAGTTTGTCGTAAATAAGCACGGTTCCCATAATATTAAGCGTTTGGAACCTCTAATGTGGAGCAGGTTCCTGAACTACGTCCTTTTTAAGTTGGTATAAGTATCTACCTAGCTAATGTTTGCTAATATGCGTGAAGCCAAATAATTGTTTCTGAAGTTGACCTTCACGGTGAGTAACAGGCGAGAATGGAAAGGAAGCGGTGAGCTCAGACGCCTTCGTACAACAGGGAGGATGTCAAGGTACGGAGCCATTAAAAGCGGCTGACTCGGAGGCCATAGGGATGGGAAAAAGACGTGAAACTGTTACGAAGGAACTGTTTCTTGAGAAGAAACGACGAAACTGTTTCTCAAAACTTGAAACAACCGTTTCAAAATAACGGCCTCAGGCAAAACGAACTTTACGGTCTTGGTTCGATTTTGGTTCCCAAGATTGCCAGTAGTCCAATATTAGCAACTCTGGGACCCGAAATTGACAATAGTCCGTTGCTTCGCAGCAGGAAAAACGAAGAAACAGTTTCGCGCGTCTGTTGTTTTGGTGGACAACCAAAATTTCTTGGTGTTACAGTTGCCAAATCTGTTATTTTGAAACAGCTTTCCCGAAACTGTTTCATACAATAAACGAAGTGTTTCGTTTCGTTTCTCAAAAATAACAGAAACGCACATCCCTAGGAGGCCAAGTCCTACGTGTCCACAGTTGGCTCTGACTTTGTTCAGCTGATTTGGTACAGCTGTGTAAGAATGGCAAGGTTGTGAGCCATCCCGATCAGCAGAGTGAGCACTGAGGATAATCGATTTCCTCGAATCACGATGCTGAAATCTGAGATGGAGTTTATAAATATATGCGACTGTTTATTAAGAGAGACAGACCTGGTCCGACGTCGATCAGTGGATTGGTGTTTCCTTATGGTAGGGTGGAAGACCCAGCTATTGGACAGGCCCCAGCTATTGGACACCTCGCGTTATTTTCTGATTTCATAAGGTTTTAGGCGGGAGTTTCACGGCGCAACTATTTTTATTGATTAAAGGAACTTCCCAAGATTGCGCTGATGTGCTTTAAAAACATTCAGGATAGTCATAAAATTTTCAGTTCGCTCTGAAATCTCGGGAGCATTGGATCGGACGAGTTCCTTGTGAATTTGATAAGGAATCGACGCGCATTCATTACGTTATTTTCATACTATTCCATTGATTTTATGATTTCTTTTTGTTTGTCCCCATTAACCAAGTAGTTTACCTAGCAGGTGTGCAGAAATAGTAGTTTTATCGTTTTTAACTAATTATAATGAGGGTGTCCAATGGCTGGATCCAGAAAGTTGATGATGCCCAGCTATTGGACGGGTGTCCAATAGCTGGTAATGTGTTGATTTTCCGTAGGTTCCAGCTATTGGACAGGGGCAAGTAGTTAAGAGAAACTCTCTTTTCACCCCCTTTCCGTTCATTTAGTGGGTCTCTAACCTAAGTACTTATTTCTTAGACACAGAAAACGAAGACGAAACCTAAAAACGCTGCAAATTATTACTTAACAGTTCATCATTTACCTGTACAGATTCCCCTTCAGCGTAGATCTGTATCATGCCCCTTCTGAGCTCTCCCAGGAAAGCCCTAAATGGAGCCGACCCGGGAATTACAGTTTCGTAAAAATCAGTACCTATGTAAAACGGCAAAATTCAGATGTAGTTCTGAAGGTAAATTGTTGATGTGGAGTGAAAAATATGTTTTTGTTCCCGGCTAGGATTCGAATCTGCGACTTTCATTGTGGGATTACCGGGCTCAACCAACTGAGCTACGGAGCACGTTGGTACGAGGCAAGTGATGTGCGCTCTCAATCCAGGTTGATGCCTGCATACACGCTGCTCTTTGGGGCAAATTAAATGACATGACAACATCGTAGAATGCTCCGGATGGTCTCAAATATTCAGAAAAAAATCAAACTATTTTAAAATGCGAGAAAACCCTAAACCTCAAAATACCATTTTCCGAGATAGGGATACTGTGGATAATTCAACCCCTATTTTTCACCCCTTAGAGTTGAGTGACACTAATGCCGAGCTTCGAAGACCAACTAGAGCCCAAACGTCCCCCGTACTCAAATTTCGTGAATTTTGGTTATTGGTGTAATCGCTACTTGTGTGACTATCCTGCCTGTAAACCTACTTATGACTATGTCAGGAATGGATGGCGAGCTGAGGCTGAAATTTGGCAGCAAAAAGTCTACAAGTAAATTACCTGGAGTTCGTAGGTTGGCAGCGGCCCCGTAGTCAGCGTTGCACAGGTTCTGACTTCGGGTACAGGTTATAGTACGGCTGTAAATTCCTAATAGAAAGCTAAGAATTTGGAAGCCTTGTGGCAGTTCGAAAGGTGACTCGAAGGTTCTCAAAGGATGTGAAATAATCTCAATACGTGTAGGTAAGTGACTGAATTTATTATAAGAATTAACAACGTCAAAATGGGGTCACGGAGGCGCAAAAGAAAATACAGGAGTAAGTGATGAAAAATGACTTGACGCGAATTTCGGGGTTTACATGAACGGGGCAGCTAAGGTAAGTATGATAGTTATAAGCAATTTTGGGTGTAGTGTAGTGTGGCACCAGAGTCGAGGGTTCACTGATGGGTTCGGACGTTCGATGGTTCGAGGGACAAGGGACGTTTCTTGGGGCCAAAGATGTGGAGAGTTCTGGAACAAACGGGTACAACCCTTTTGTGACTCTCGTTAGGAAGTGTGATGCACAAAGCCTGAGGGGCGCTATTACGCGAATGGTATCGCTTAGATAAGGTAAGTAAGTAAGGTGATGGTGCCTACCTCCGCTGGAACGGTGGTCCAAGTGGTCCAGGGATGGTCCTTTCCGGGCTGCTGTCCAGGGAGGGAATCCTGGGCTCCGGGGCGGTCGTTCTTGGCGGCAAGGTTCCTGCAACAACAGACTCCTCACGGCAGTACTCAATTCTACGTCTGGGTTCAGACGTGCCTTTCCGGTGGGTTCGTACGCCTTCTCTCTTGCTCGACTATTATGGTGGATTTCCGAATTGAAAGCCGTTTCGTTGCCCTGTCCACTGGTCTTCTTCTCTGGGGGTCGATCGTAAAGGGGAGGAAAATACTGAACACTACTCTAACTCTAACCACTTCCAACTCTTCAACACAACTATCTCACTCTCTTGTACTAAACTAACTCAATAAGGAAAATCGCAGGTCAGGTCTCGGGTAGATCTCGGGGAACTGTGTGTCGGGGTGTGGGGAGCGGGGGTATTTATACCCTTCCCCTCCTTTGCGCGTAGGGGAGGCGCAGAAGGACCTGGCTCCTTATGGTCCAATGCCGATTCGGCGGAAGGGACCGCCCGAGTCGGAGGGAAGAAACCGCCCGAGTCAAATTCGTGGAAACCTTTTCTGGGGTGATAATTTGACTACATTGGGAACCAAGGAAAAAGCCGCGAACGGTGGACGGACGGAAATCTTTTTTATTCAATATTCATATTCTACGTCCCTTGAAACGTAAACCGTGGAATTTTGACGGTGACGACACTGGTTTTATGCCCCCCCCCCCCCCCCCCCCCCAGGTACATTTATTTTTAGCTAAGAAGGGAGCAAGCAACGTATCGAGGTGGATTGTGCTCCAGCTAAGAGTACCATAACTATGACGTTTTCTTTCTCAGCAACTGGGGACCTCATACCACCGATTATTGTTTATCCAAACAAAAGAATCCCCAAAGAGATCAAAGATTCAGCTCCAGATGATTGGGGAGGCGGCCGTAGTGACAGCCAATTGATGACATCCGAGGTTTTTTTTTTTAGTTTATCTCAATAATTTTCAACCGCTATGTGACTATTAATAACATCAAGCGAACAGTTATTATCTTTGTTGACGGCCGTAAGAGCCATTTGGCATTCCAAATAAGTGAACTGTACACGGAAATTGGGATTGTCTTAGTACCTTTACATCCAAATGCCACGAGACTGATACAACCTGCTGACGTAGCAGCGTTTAATCCCCTTAAGGAGAGAAGAACTGCCCCGAAAACCCAGTTTCTCGAAGTGTCCAATAGCTGGGCACCTGGGTGTCCAATAGCTGGGGTATGGTGTCCAATAGCCGGGGTAAACAAGTTTTTCAGCATAAATTGATAAATATAAAAATAATTTACACTTGATTTTAAAAACTGAGTATAGTGCAATCGACTGCTGAGGTCTTGTAGATGACGAGGAAAAAGTCGGGACCCTGAGAAGGGAACGGGTGAATTTTCAGGAGCATCGGAAGTCAACATTTCACCTTAGGTGTCCAATAGCTGGTTCCTTCACCCTACCTAATAGATTGGTACAAGTTAGCGGTGAAAAAAAAAAAAAAAAAAAAAAAAACACAGTCATGCAGCATGGCTATAAGAGCGAATTTTCGAAGTTTTCGGCATCTTCCTCCTCCGCCTAAAATTTTCTGAAAATTAATTTTCGGCCAATGTTTTCCCAACTTGATACCATACAAAATTAAAACAGGAGCAGTTTTACGCAAAGTAACATTTGGGGTGGAAGGAGGGGGAGGGGAAATCAAAAATGTTTTGAATACCAGAAGAGTAGGTATTGGGTACTAACAAATTTTTTGTTCCATTTTTTGCCGAGTAACACCTCGGTTTGTAGATTTTCCAACGCTGAACACGATGGTGAAGTCAGAATTGCGATATCCCATTCCGTTATCAGATTAGAGCAGACGAATCAGGAAGAACATCTCAAGAAATAACCACGTTCCTTCATCTTCAAAGTGCTCCAGTTTGAGAATGGAATGAGATATCGCAATTCTGATTTCACCATCGTGTTCAGCGTACAAAACCTTTAAAATGAGGTGTCACTTGTCAGACTTTTTCATTTTGGGAATTCATGGGTAATTTTCCCCCCCTAAAACTCCCCAAAACTCCCCCTTAGGGTGACCCGATTCTGCCCATCTTCGAACTTAGCCTGTCGATTGCCAAGACAGATTTTTCGTGCAAATTTGAACTTTTTATCTCAATTCTTTCGAGAGTTATCGTCTGGAATGACACATACATATATAAATATATGGATGATCTGAAATGGATTTTGGTATACAAATCTTTCGGAAATTCGAGTTTTAAAAATTTTGGACCGAGAACAATAGCTTCCTTTTCTTCGAAAATTCGCTAAAAAAACATGTTGAAATGATAGTGAAAAGAACTAACAGTTCTTTGATAATTCCAAACTATTTCCGAGCAGAGCACTGATACCTTATCATGGATATCAAATGATGCCTAGGTATCAGGTACCGCAATAAAGTAGGGCTAACAGCTTGGGATTAAGACACTTTCTAGGAGGTCGTAACCAATAGTTTTATAATTCTGATTATGATGAGAACGTCGATGCCGATCCGTGAAGCAGCCGGAGTACTTGTCGCCTTATTGCATAAGTTTGCGCTACACACAACGCACGTTGTATTGTGGAGTATGACAGAATCACACGCTGACCTTTTGTTGGTGACCAACGGCGTACATCCTCTTTTCACGATCTCGGCGCCGTTTTCCACTCCTGTCACTTTGTAGCAATAGTGCCGCGGGGGAAAACCGATTCGGCTAGTCTCTCCATTTACTTCTGGTACCACTTCCGGCGAATCCGGGTCAGTTTCTGGCGAATCCGCGTCAGTTTCCGGTAAATCATCCTTTGTATTTACAGTCCAAAAATCGAAATTGAACTTATTATGAAGCTTACTGCCGTGGTACTTTTATAATATACCATTCCTGTAAGTACGTTGAGATTCTTATCAATAAACAACGGAGAAACCGAGCTACGCAGTTCAAGGGACAGGGCCCAGGTAACTCTCCCTCCAACGGCTCCCAACAACGGTCATTCCGGTGGGACCCGGGGAGGGTAGAGTCGCCTTTATAAGGCGCCCAATCGTCCAATTTCTCCCCTACGAGTGCCTTCTCTCTCAAATCATACCGCCTCATCACCAACTAAACCTTCTCCTTCCGTCTGCGTTCTCATCAAGGTGAAAACCGGGTGAGAACATCCTTCAATAATCAATGTGGTGAAAACCGGGCGACCATTTGCCTGGATATTCAACGTCGTGAAAACCGGATGAATATCCTCCCTACTTCTCATCCAAATATCCAAGGAGGTGCAAACCCCGCGGATATTTTCCTATTCCAATATTCAACGTGGTGCAAACCGGACGAATATTTACCTAAATCCTAGTGGTGTAAACCGTGCGGATACAATCCCTCACGCTCCTCTCTCTTCCAAAACTCCTTCCTATTCAAAACTCAAATTAGAGTCACCTTTTCCTCCAAGCCAAAATTTACATTTCCAATTTAACCAAAATTAGAGTCATCACTCTAACCTACTTGTTTTTCAAACGAACATAGACCACTGTTACCTGGAGAGAATGTTATAAATATAAATGATACCTCCTATTAACATGTTTAATGTTTTAGGGCTGGGGGTCATTCTGTGAATTCCGACACGCAAATATGCAACGTTTTTCATTGGTTACTACACAGTTACTACCTTCTGTTGTAGCAACCATAAAGAATATCGCACTCGAAAGAAACAAGAGTCAATAGCTACGTTTTTCATTGGTTACTACACAGTTACTACCTTCTGTTGTAGCAACCATATGTTGATGGCGAGTTCTATAATAAGTACAGTAAATGCAACATTATACTTGTAGAGTTCAGTGAAATTGTGGCTTTCATTTTTTCTTGACATTAAAAAACTATATCTAATTTCTCCCTTGCGAGGGAAAAACATTAAACATGATTTAATGTTTTTCCCTCTCAAGGGAGAAATTTAAACTGAGATCAATCCATCGTTATGAAAAAAAGTGAGTTTCAATGGGAGGAGGTCTATAATCGTAATGGTTTCTTTGAAATGGGTTTTTTATAATGTTATTTTAGTATAAAGATACTGTATGAGTGTTGGTACATACAATGGTGAAGCGGTATATTGGTATAAAGCAGTACCTATATACTATAATAATAATAGTTCAATCAACCTACTAAACTCGTGGACGGAGCATATTCATGGCTTGTTGTCACTTGGGTCAACTCTGTCGGCCGGCTTGTGTTGGGATGTGGATCTTTCTTGGAGCAGTTCGTCTCTTCCTTTGCACTTGATCTGGAAAGATGTTGCATCAGGCCTATGCACTAAGTTGAAATTGTTTACTTGAAAATTCACCCAATAGGAAACTTGCGGTCGGAATTCTGTACGTTTGACCACAACAACGGATTTTTAGCTTCCACGTAAACAACTTCGAACTCAAATTTTCATATTAGTAAACCGAGCAAAAGACGGACAGAAGGCGCGTGTAAAAATTAAAGTGTCTAGCTGGATGGTCTCGCTGAGCACCAATTGTTGGACGTTTTCATTAATCGGATACCCTTTAGATAGGTATATCGTACTTTTTCGAAAGCTTTCTTTCCTAGGCCCTATTTTTCTATTATAAACGTAAAAACGCTGCAAATCCCTGCACAACGGTTTATTATTTTGTATAGAATACCCTTCTGTTACAGATCACAGCTCTATGTATAGATAACCCGTCTATATAATATGATATGTACTATTCTATTATATGCATATTATGTAGATCGCAGACCCTCCGTAGGTTAGTACCTAACCCCGTACTCGTTACTAGGTACCTACCTAAATCATGAGTTAAATGTTGCTAAAATAATTCTGCCGATGACAAACAGTACCTAACAAAATGAAACACACATAATGAAGTTCTGAAAAGAAATTGTTGATGAGGAGTGAAAAAAGTTGCAAAAGTACCTACCAACAAACTCCAGCCCCTTCTACGTAGATGGTATAATGAACCGTTGTGTAATAATTTACCGTTGAGTAATGATTTACCGTAGTAATAATTTACCCATCAATAATACTTCAACGTTTGTTCAAGTTTCACTACCTACCAACAAACTCCAATAGAGCCATCATTTTTCAAATTAAATAATATCACAGAACAACCAACTCGACTTCATACTCCGCCAATATAATCAGGTGATCCCTGCCAATGATTGGCCGTATTCACAAATTCCTATTGTGGGCGCGTCTCTGGTTACGAGATTTGGTTTGAATTGTATACAATTTCATTCACACTGGAGTCGAAAATGCCTGTCGGTGCAAACTTCGGGGCCTTACTGTGAACGAACGGCTGGACGTACGATGCTCCGGATGGTCTTAAAAAACTCGCAAGTTCAAGAACTATTTAAAACCGTAAAAATATTTACGTAAAAAAATGGTATAGGCGTTTTGAAAATTTCAACCCCTATTTTGAACCCCTTAGAGATGACTCACAGTAACGTCGAGCTTCGAGGACCAACTAGACGCCGAACGGAACCTATAACCCGAATTTCATCAATTTTTTTTCATGGTAACTAAGAAAAGTGGCCCGTACGGCGTACGGCGTACGGCGGACAGACAGAAATATTTTTATTGCAGTTTTGGATTCTACATACCTTGAAACGTAAACCATCAAATTTTGAGGGGGGGTAAGAATTTTTTTTTTCATGCTCGATTCCAATGGTTCATTATTGAAAATAATAAACCAAAATAACCGTGCAAGATCCCCATCGTTGGTTAATGCAATACATACGAGTATTATAGATTACTTATTACTTAGATACATACTTTTTTATTTTATCCATTTGGTGTGGTATCTGGAATTTTCAATATTCTAAAAAGATGGCTCAATATGAAAATACTTACGGCTATCAGTAACATTGCTGTAGAGGAATGCTTGAGCTCCAACATGAATAATCTGTCGATTTATAATTTAACCATCGGGTGGTAGGGTGGTACTAATCTGGTACTAGTTTGATAGAATGGGCCAATAGGCCAGAT
The DNA here is from genome assembly GCA_954871275.1 of Leptopterna dolabrata. Lineage (NCBI taxonomy): Eukaryota > Metazoa > Arthropoda > Insecta > Hemiptera > Miridae > Leptopterna > Leptopterna dolabrata. Next base: position 4,620,851 of record OX940976.1, on the reverse strand, counting down.
TAAATTATAAACTCGGTCAGTCAGTAATTGAACCAGCGGTTCGCACGACCGACGCCACTGTGGTTCCAATTGCTGAAAAAATGTACAGTAGTTGATTTTTCCGTAATCGATGCATATTCCCAGATAGTCTGAGGTACCAGATCCGGGGCTATTTGGACCATTTTTTGTACTCGCAATCCCTTATGGTAGCGGGGATGGGCATTTGAGAAAATACAATTAGGAATGCATTCACGCTGAATCGAAAATTATGGTATTATCCTTAATAATCGGTTGTTCGTTTAAAACCACCTTACAGATGAAATTTAAAAAAAAAAGGAATTTATTGAACAATCATAGAAAATATATGAACTGGAAACAAAAGGGGGTTTCTTTTTGTGAGCGCCTCCCTAACTCCTCCTTAACTTCTGATCTTGACGGTTTTTCGTTGAGCGTAATAGGTACATAATGATGTTAATGAAGAAATTTCTGTTACAGTTAGATTCAGAAAACAAAAAATTAGAGGCAGAATTGAACCGCTCACGGTTATGTATGAACTACATCCGCTAACCAACTGCGCTGATTGATTCAGTTATGGTAGGTACAGTGCTATAATTGAGCGATAATTGATAATTATGAGAAAGCTATGATGATGTCATAACAACCGAATTGGAGTAATACAGTATCACCAAGCGGGACCTGGACTCACCTTCCTACGATTGGTGAACATTAGTGTTAATGGGATTCAGTTCTCTAGTTTAGTTGGCTATCGTAAAGGGAAACAGGGGGGACTGTCATTTGGCCTACTGCTTTTCCCCTACTTACTGAAATTATTTTCCCCTACAGTCAGTAGCTACGGACACTATCGTCACTAATTTGACAACACTGACATTATTTGACCTTCAAGCCATAATAACGCTAATAAGATCCCTTAGGGTTATACACATAAATGTAGAGGTGGGAGGGATACCTTGCCGGAAGAAGTGTGCAAATCTATGAAGGCGGCTACACACTGTCGTCCAAATTACCCCTCCTTCACTGACGCATTTCAGTGTTTGGTGTGAATAATATTTTAAAGAAGAGGGAAAAGAGAAATTTTTCCATGCATGTTACTCAAAATTCGCTCATATGTGAGTGCTGCATGGGTAGAACTTTTGAATGTTACAGGCAGGCGAAACCTGTTTTGTATGCGAAATGGTTTAGTAGGTCTGAGTTCCTGTAGGTTCCTGTCTGTAGGTGAATGATATGCCCTGTGAGGGAAGAAACCCTGTTGAAGTGGCCTCGTTAAACTCGAAAATTTACCTGCTAACTGTGGATTGAGTCGTTTCATCGTGTATTGTGGTGCTCGGCTCCTGGGAAGTCGGGTCAAGATCGATTGGTGGGCCCATGGCTCTCCGTGGGTGGTAACTGTTCATTTCGACCATCTTTGAATCATGAGACTTGTTCTTGTCGGAATAAGTTGAACAGTCAAATAACGGAAGGTACCCCAGCGATCTTTGACTGATAGGGTCGCAGCAGGCTTTGATTATGTCTCCCGAACAAACGTAGCAGGCTACCGAGAATTCCTTATCTCCTAGACGTACACTTATAGCGACTCGGTCCACCCAGAAAAACCATAAGAGGAAAAGCATTTGTGCTATTCATAACAACGCTGCTTGAGAAAATAGCGCTTTTGTCACTATTTTTTCATGTCTTCACACCGTGAGTTTGAAGTTGCCATTGATCCGAATCACAAGAAAAGGAGCATGTGAAACTGTTGACTCGGCCCAGACTTGTAACGCTGGATCTTCTATTCGATTACACAAATTTAAAAATTCCAAAATCCTCCTTCCATGTTCACCTATAAACGTGACAGGTTACCTTATCAACTTGCGGTACATACAAGGGAGTTTCTATGGTTATTTACTGGTGTTCACTAATCGGCTTCACAAAAACCACTAGCTTGGCGTGAAGGGCATCCTATGGACTTTCTGTTCGAAGGCGCCTAAGAGCTTCAACAGCGGTACATTTATAACAGTACAATCATACATGAACATGTACGTGAATAGAATACTTTGCTAGGAAATAAGTTGGCATCTAGGGGCTGTTTTTGGTTTATTATCCCCCCCCCCCCCGCAAAATTTGATTGTTTCCGTTTCAGGATACCTACGTAGAATCCGAAAATGGAATAAAACATTTTCTGTCCATCCGTCGTACGCCGTACTTTGCACTTTTCTTAGTTACTGTACGGGTGTACAGAAATGTAAATTGAACGTTAATTGAAATGACAAGACACCTTTTTAAATTCGGAACTAAAACTATTTTTATTATTGTCTGATCGAGGGAATCTTGGTTGTAACATGTGTTGCATGTTAACTGTAAGTACTGTAGTGAACCCTACAGCTACTCCCCCTCGAGCGATGTTGTTGAGCGTGTTCTTGTTTTTGGTTCCGCTGGTGTCTTCTTGTTGTGATATCCGGTTGACTCCTGTTCTTCTGTCTTATGTGGTTTAAAAAAAAAAAATAATAATATTAAAAAAATAAAAATAATAATGAATAGAAAATAATCCTTATAATCGATCTGGGAATTTAACTTTCCTCCCAGATCTCGTTTTCTTGATCCCTTGAGCTTGAGGTTCCCTCTGTACCTCACTCTTCTCTTCGTTCTTCATCGCTTCTTCTTTCTTCTTTTCTTCTTCATTTTTCCTCGCTTCTTCTTTCTTCTTTTCTTCTCCCTGTTGCTCTCCTTCTTGATCCTCGAGTAAATATGCCGGTTTGAGACGATCAATGGAAATGTTAATTTTGGCTCCTTTTATGTCTAAAGTGTAAAATTTATCAGTTTTGTCGATGATTTTGAAAGGTCCTTCGTAAGGGTGGTGGAGGGAGGCTTTTATCCTGTCAACCCTTACAAAAACGTGACTCGCATCTTTCAAATCTTTAAAAACGAAAGGAGTGAATTTTCTCTTTATACCTATTTCCATTGGCTTCAAATCCTTCATCCTCTCTCTTAACCACCTCACAAAATTTTCTTCATTTCTGTCGACCGGTGGAAGATCTGTGAAGAAATCACCCGGTAGTCTTAGTGGCATTCCATATACCATCTCGGCAATTGAGGTGTTGGCTTCCAGCTTGATGGAGCTTCGGATACCCAGAAGAATTGTCGGAAGTACTTCTGTCCACTTTTTGCTTCCGTGTGCTCTGATGGCAGCTTTCATCGTTCGATGAAAACGCTCTATTTTTCCTTGAGCCTGTGGATGGTATGGAGTGGTTCTTTGGAGTGTGATCCCACATAGTTTCGACAATGAATGGAATAGCTCGGATTGGAATTGACGACCTCCGAATCGTACTATCCACCCATTGTAAAACTTTTTCGCGACGGTTTCAGCGTCAATGTTTCTTAGGGGAATCACCTCCACCCAACTTGTGAACCTATCAATGCAGGTTAGGCAATAGGAATAACCCTCAGATATTGGTAAGGGTCCCACGATATCGATATGGACGTCTTCAAATCTGCCCTCCACTCTAGGGAATTCACCTAGAGGTGATTTGACATGCCGAGAAATTTTACTTCTCTGACATGACATACACGATTTTGCCCATTTCCTGATGTCAGTCTCCATTTTCGGCCAAACACATTTCGAGGCAAGTAGTTTTGTTGTTGCCTTCACTCCTGAGTGTGCCAGTGTATGATATTTTTGGAAAATACTGTAACGAAATTTTGATGGTATGTAAGGGCGTATGTTTTCCGTAGATATGTCACACCATAAACTTATTCCTGGAGAAAACTCGTACCTCTTCAGTGTTAGAGACGTGTTTGATTTGAGAAGCGTCTCAAGATCAACATCGTTCTCTTGAGCAGTTGCAATTTGCTTATAATCTACGGTTTTTATTTCTTCTACTGACATTCTTGATAAATGATCGGCTACTTGGTTTTGTTCGCCTGCGATATGTCTGATGTCTGTAGAAAATTGGGAAATGTACTGTAAGTGTCGAAGTTGTCGTGGTGAGGCTTTTTCGTTATTTTGTTTGAATGCAAATACGAGTGGTTTGTGGTCAGTGTAAATAGAAAATATTCTGCCTTCAATGAATGGTTTGAAGTATTTCACTGCCAAATAGATGCTCACTAGTTCCCTATCATACGTGCTGTAATTTCTCTGTGCGTTGTTTAGTTTTTTAGAGTGAAATCCGACTGGTCTCCACCCTAATTCTTCTTTTTGTTGTAGTACCGCTCCGACAGCGAAATCGGAAGTGTCCACAAACAATCCCAACTCGTACTTGGCACTTGGACAAGTTAATGCTGCTGCCTGTACTACCATTTTCTTACAAATTTCAAATTTCTGGATGGCTTCCTCCGACCAGTCAATTGGCCTATTGTCTTTTTTAGTAGCTCCTTTTAAATAATTGTTCAAAATTGCTTGATGTTCTGCTGCATTTTTTACAAATCTTCTATAAAAGTTTAGTGTGCCTAAAAACATTCGTAGCTCACGAACTGTTGTAGGACGCACGTAATTTTCAATTACCTTAACCTTTTCAGGATCTGGTTTAATTCCTTCCGCAGATATCAAGTGCCCCAAAAAGATAATTTCCTTGACTCCAAATTCGGATTTTGCAACATTAATTTTGATTCCAACTGTGGCCAATCTTTTAAATACAATTTCGACATGTGTTCGATGTTCTTCTTCAGTCCTAGAAGCTATACAAATATCGTCCAGATATGCAAAACAAAAATCTAGGCCGAAAAGTATAGAATTTATGAATCGCTGGAATGTTGCTGGTGCATTTTTGAGTCCGAAAGGCATGTAATTGTACTCAAAGAGTCCAAAAGGGGTGATTATTGCTGATTTCGGTTTGTCTTCTTCTGCCATAGGAATTTGGTGATATGCCGAAAGTAAGTCAATTTTTGAAAATATGGTCTTTTCTTCTAAAATTTGATTAACATCTCCTATATGTGGCAAAGGGTACCTGTCCGGAACTGTCCGATCATTCAATCGGCGGTAGTCTCCGCAACATCTCCACGTACCGTTTTTCTTTTTGACCATATGCAATGGACTGGCCCACTCTGATTTTGAAGGCCTGATGACGCCATTATCCAGTAAGAATTGAAATTCTTGTTTCGCTATCTTGAGGCGTTCTGGGTCTAATCTACGGGCCTTTCCGAAGACGGGAGGTCCTTTCGTAGTTATATAGTGGTGAGTGTTGTGTTTTGGACTAGTTGGCAAGAATGTAGGTATGGTTAATTCTGGAAATTGTGCTAATATGTCGTTGAACTTCATTTGTGCTGTCTTGGTTGATATCATCGATTCAACAATTATCAATTTCAGATTGTATCATCGATTCAGAATATAAGCTGTACGCCGCAAATGGTACTGAAATTTCTAGTTTGTGAACGCCTGTGCACCTGATCACGGGAACGAGATTCCCGCAGCGAGGCTACTTCCACCTGCAAATCTTTGATGAGCGTTAGCACTTCCTTGTACGAATGGTCTTCATCTTTGAGTGGAACAGGATCTTTATTTATAGTTTTCGCCACGCTAAAAATGCTACTGCTTGGCGTTATTTCTGCAATGCGGTCTGCCATTAGTGCTACTTTATCTATTGTCTCATCACTAACAATAATCACGTTTTTGATTGAGTCCGGCAGTTTGTCCAACCATAGTGTTTTTAAAACCTTATCAGAAACGTCCTTAGCTAAAGACTTCATCTTTCTCAACAGCTGACTAGGCTTTAAATCACCTAGTTCCAACCCAGTGAGAAGTTTCCTAATTTGTTTCTCATCGCTTTCCTTAAAAATTGTGAGTAGGCGTGATTTTGCAGCTTGGTACTTATCCGTTTCTTCACTTTCAATTATATCCCAAATATTTTCGAGAATTTTTGGATCTAAATGTGCTACCAGATGATTGAATTTTGCTGAATCGGATCTTAAACGTTCTATTGCGAATTGGGCTTCTACTTGAAAAAACCAAATTTCTGGTTTTTCCGCCCAGAAAGGAGGGAGTTTTAACCTTACGGTATTAACTTCATCATCTCCTTCTGCTTGATGGTTTCCATCTCCATCCATGGTGCTTCTATTCTTGATCACGTCGGGGTCACCAATTGTACGGGTGTACAGAAATGTAAATTGAACGTTAATTGAAATGACAAGACACCTTTTTAAATTCGGAACTAAAACTATTTTTATTATTGTCTGATCGAGGGAATCTTGGTTGTAACATGTGTTGCATGTTAACTGTAAGTACTGTAGTGAACCCTACAGTTACCATGAACCGAAATTGATGAAATTTGGTTTGTAGGTCCCATTCGGGGTCTGGTTGGTCTGCGAAGCTCGGCGTTACCGTCAGTCATCTCCACAGGGTGAAAAATAGGGGATGAACTTTTCAGAACGCCGTAGCTCGAAAACTTTCGATAGAGGGGTATGGTTTTTTTTAAACGTTTTTAAATTGATCTCGAACTAAAGAATTTTTTGAGACCACCCGGGGCATTGTACGACCAGCCGTTCGTATGCATCGAAAAGCTTCGTCAACGTGTTCGTGAATGAAATGGTATAAATCTTGCACAGATATCATTGCTAGGGAACACCTGATTATAATAAGTTGGTTGTTCCGTGATATTCATTTGAAGAATCTCTCTTGGATTTTGTTGATGGGTACTTCCGTAACTTGAACAAACGTTACGCTTCACGAATGACAGCAAATAATTAGGAATTGATTGAACTATTGAATCCCGCGCATTTATATGAAACTGTAATTCCCGGGTATTTAAGGCTTTCCTGGGGGGAGCTCGTTGGTAGGTGACAGCAGAAAAGAACGACCTACGCAGAAGGGGCATCTATACAGGTAAACAGGATATTATACAGGTATAAGGGTATCTATAAACCGTTGTGTAATAATTTGCAGCGTTTTTCTGTAAAAATTCGGTAGCAACTTAAGATGCCGTCTTGGATTGCTCTGTATTGCTGGTTAGCTGGACTTGCAAAATAACGAAAATCGCCCAAAATCACACGATAGCTACTTAATTATTTATTCAACGTTTCATGTTTCATTGTTGAAATTTTCGAACGCAAGAGCTGCTGCACAACGTTCATGTAAACCGGGTCGTTACAAGTAGAATCCCTGCTTGAATCCCAAAGAGATAATAATATAAATTCCTGATAGTTCCGATGGTCGGCTGAGCGTTGCACAGGTGACGATCACAGACAGAGCAATCGTAGTGGTCCACAGTTCTGAAGTTGCCAGTGATGCAAGCTCCACTTTTACGTGTGCACCCTCTGACAGTGAACTGCTCTCCATCGCGGGTAATGATTACCAGCTTGTAACAGAAGTATTCATATTCCCATTTCCTATTCCAGCCAATGTTGGATGAATTTTTCCGTGGCCGCAGCGGGTTTCCTTGATACTTGAACCTTTGAGAGAGAAGCCCCGATGAGGATGTTACTGCTTCAGTGGAAGACAGATTCGCTCAAGTTATGGCTCCATTGAATTTTTATCCCCCACATTATTGCGTACATTATTATAATAAACGAAATGACGTAGGTATAACTAGAGGGGCCGCGGGCCAGGTGGCTCATGTAATCTATGTAGTAACACCATAATGAGCTGATTTTACGTTTTACGAAATCTCTGTCTTATAACGAACAGCAAATGCTGGCGTTCCAAAATAAGTGGACCCTCGGAATTTCTAGTGGTAAGACAAAAATTGCCTTCAATGGGGTATTCCAGTCATTTAAAAAAAAACATTTTCCGAAGTAGGTATATTGCTGGGAGTTTACGGAAATCGGGTCTGTTCGTCGAGAAAATGTTAATATAAATAAGAGAGATAAAACTCGGCGCTGCGCGCCTCGCCAGGGGGCAAGCCCCCTGGACCCCCGGTTGGTTTTCGCTTTGAGCCTACGGCTAAAATTCAAGAAACATGGAACATTCTTTAGCCGCGCTTTCTTATTCTGTTTGTTGCTGTCAGTAATTCGGAATCAAGGGAACCCTCACGGGGACCCTCGAGGGTACCTTCAAGGGAACCCTCAAGGTTAAAATTTCGTGACACTTCCGCGTGACATTTTTCGGCTAGTTAGTCCAAGGCTAAAGCATGTTCCATGCTAAAAATATATAGAAACTGAGAGTTCGAAAAAAATGCGGGCCGGGCCGTGAGGTAGGTACACATGTTTCACTGCCTCCTAGTGTCGGAGAACCTGGGAGAGGATTGTGTCCTACATAGTCCGAATCCTCAAGGCAAAAAAGCTGGACGACCCGATCCTCAGGTGAATAATAAACCGCAAGAAGACATCAGAAGAGGGCGTGTTATCGCCCAGTGATCGACCCACTCCGAAGTAATGCTGAACAAGTGATTCCGGGGTGGATTAGGTCAAGAGGATCAGGATTAGTGGGCTTTTAGTCAGTGAAACCTCACACGGCTGCGGAGTGCGGACCCTCCAAAGCGTAAGTCTTTTTCGAGATTTTCCCATTATTCCCCTCGTAAAAAAAGAAAAATACACTGCCAAGGTGATGGCACAGGAGCTTCCTCGTCACAATCAGAGTGACCCATTATAAAATAGAACAGACTCGGAAGCAAAATAACATTACATTACATTACATTACATTACATAACGTTAAATATACATATTACATAACATTACATTACATAACATAACATTACATAACATTACATGAAATATACATATTATACATAACATGACTTCCATAATACATTACGTCCATTATACATAACTAGCCTGACCGCTCGCTTCGCTCGCTATCCGAGATTCGCTGTACGCAGTATCGTGGAACCAACAAACGACGGAAAAATCCCATACCCTACCGGGTATTTGTGCCCAATTTTATCAAAATCCGTCAAGCCATTCAGGAGTTGACCATGGTCGACCATAAATATTTCCGCTATGGTCAGGGAATTAAAAATGCGCCTACGTTCAACTTGGGAGGCTACCGGATATTGGTGCCAAATTTGGTCGATATCCGTTGAGCAATTCGGGATTCGACCATGGAGGGGCCCATGGATGCGCTAAGGTCGACCGCGGGGGCAGTTCGAAGGGTCGATCGTAGATAGAATTTCACGTAGATTACGAATACGCGATAAAAAATAGGGGTTACCATTTCAATTAACGAAGTTGACCATGGTCGACCATAGTTCCGCTATGGTCAGGGAATTAAAAATGCGACGTTGCACAACTTGGGAGCCTACTGGATATTCGTGCCAAATTTGGTCGATATCCGTCAAGCCATTCAGGAGTTGACCATGGTCGACCATAGTTCCGCTATGGTCAGGGAATTGAAAATGCGTCGTTGCACAACTTGGGAGCCTACTGGATATTCGTGCCAAATTTGGTCGATATCCGTCGAGCCGTTTGGCCGTGCATAGAAGGACAGACAGACAGACAGAGCGCATGCGCAGGGCGAACCGCTGGCTCTATCATGTTGAAATTTATATGGGACCTCAATGGGCCCTACCCGCTTAATCCCTGAGAATTACATTGAAATTGGGTGAAATCTTTGGTTACTACGGCTGTAACAAGGAAATTGAATCTATTTCACGCCAGCGCATGCGCAGAGCGCACCGAGGGTCCGATCATGCTGAAATTCATACTGGAACTCACGAGGCCTTGTCCAAACAACCCTTGAAAATTTGAGCGAAATTGAATCAAAATTGTGAAAGTTATGCGTGTTTGTTGAATTTAACGTTAGCGCATGCGCAGGGCGTACCGCTGGATCAATCATGTTGAAATTTGTATGGGACCTCAAGGGGCCTTATCCGCACCATCCCTCAAAATTTGAGCTGAATCAATTCAAAATCGTGGAAGTTATGGCTGTAACAAGGAAATGCGGACAGACTCACAGACTCACAGACCGACAGACACGGAACCAAATTTGTTCAGTAGGCTTTGAAACGCAAAATGCAAGTGGAAATTTTGATTTCTGAAGACAAAAATTTTTTGGCTCACGAAAGTGAACACAAGGCTTCCGCTGCTTCGCAGACTCGGAAGCAAAAAGTGTTGGGGAAAAATTAGAAACGCTGCAAAGTCCTAGTCACATGGGTTTATTATTCTGCTGGACATTTGCATTTGCATTTCTTTCATGTACAATAATTGAAATAGCTATTTTTGATGGTTTCCACCAATTTCGGCCCAAAAACACGAATTAGGCTCATTTTTTTTAAATTTACAAATCATCTTTGGTCATTGATCATACCACTTAATTGTCTAGATTCACCTGTTGATACTACTTCTAGTGTTATTATACAAATTTATGGTGATTTTAGACAATTTTCCAGGTTTTGATGATTAAAAAATGAATTTTGGGAGCTGAACCTTCGTTACCAACTCAATTCTTCACTCTTTGGTCAAAATCAACTTCATATTCGGTCTTCTCGCCCAAAAAACATGGAAAACGATACCTCAGAAGCTCATGTTCAGTAAAAACCACAAAAAACAACGAAAACCCCTATATTTACACCCTTTTCCTCCCACGGCACCCATGGATGTATTCCGATCGGACCGCCGAGCTTCGGAACATAACCCTTGGACCCGAAGCTCTTTCGAAATGGGGACTCGAACAACTGTGTAGAGAAGAAGACGATTTTAAATCAAAATTTAACTTCTAAATTTGAGACTGAAACTTCGTTAGAACTTCAATTTTCCACTCTTTTGTCAAAATCGACTCCACATTCAGTCTCTTCGTCCTAAAAACATAGAAAGCGATGCCTCACAAGCTCATGTTACTAAAACACACAAAAAACCCCTATTTTTACGCCCATTTTTCACCCATAACACCCCTGGGTATATATTGCGATCGGGCTGCAAAGTTTTGGGACACACGTAGGGCCCAAATGGAGCCTGTGTGCGAACGAACGAACTTTTTAGACCGAAAATGAAGAAGATATTGATGGTACGGCGGACGGCATACAGTGGTGAGCGTACGGCATACGGTGGACGGATATTGCGTTTTTGAAATCTACGCAACTTGACACGTAAAAGACAAAAATTTTCAGGGGGTGTTATAAAAATTCTTTTCTCAGCGAATAAATAGGTGTATTATTCACAGAATAATAAACCATAAGGATCAAGCAAGGGGATTGGAAATAAAATAGTAGCGGAAGTTTAACGTTACTTGACCATTCTTGAACGGTTAAGTAACGTTATCCAGTATGAGGTGAGACCTCGATCACTGAGATCCCTGTGGATACTGCCACACGCACACAGCACAGCCATGATGTAGACGTAGGGCCCGCGCTTTTTCAACATCCTTCATTTCTAATTTCCTTCCTTATATTACACAATATCCTTCTCTCTCATTCTACGCCCTTTTCTCTGTCACTTGAACCAAAAAGTCCGCCAAAAATCATTTTTAGACTCACTGGAATGCCCCGTTGGGTCTTGTGGTTCCAATCGTGTGGTTCAAATGTACTTCAACACTGGTGTACTTCAAGTCGCACTACAATCAAATGCTTTTGTCGCCGCATCAGACGCAGCGTAGGGGCACTTATCTCTACGGAAAATTCCAGTGGTGTAACGTCCTAAATCTACAATAAGCCAATGCATTTAGGGTAAATGTCACGACGTGTTGGTGAGAATCTGTGGTAAGAGATGACAGCACCATCGGTGCCAAATTTCGTCTACTTCTCATTTGAGAACGGAGCGTGATATTTCAATTCGCAAAACGGATTTCTCATCAATATGCACATAGAATTCCGGGTAACTGGTTCAAAAATTGTGCAAAACTTTTTTGCTTACTGTTCCAAAAAAATGTTGTTCACATTTTGAACATTTTCAAAAAGTGGCTTAGTAGGGTAATTTATCGCAAAATATTACACCCCCAGGTGAGAGCGTTCGAATGTAAGAGCCTCACGTTCATTCGAAAATTACCTTCCCATGAAGCGTTTTGCGCGCTGGACTCATCCACTACAGTATTAGATTTCCCAACTTCCGAGATTACCGTAGAAGTTGGCTTCTCTGTCACATCATCCTTGAGGGATGAACATTCGGTTCTAACGTCACCTTCAACTGTAAGTTCCGTTTCCACGCCTTCTTCATGAGTGTCAACAAAATTAAGAATTATTTCTCAGATCCTCAAAAGCAATTTTCAGGAACGAAAGCTGTTGTTCATAGTTGTAAGTCCAATAGAATAATAAACTCATGTGACAAGGGCTTCGCAGCGTTTTCTTTTCCAGAAGGCTACCTGGATTCAGATGCTCCCCTGCTAGAAAAACGCAATCTTGCGCAGCTCAGGTTATCTGACGCAAACCTTTCAAGAGGATGGATCCGAGGGGGAAAATATGTAATTGACCACAAGACAATGAACGTTGTGTCATTCGAAGAACGCTGCAAAGTCCTTGTCACATGGGTTTATTATTCTATTGGACATACCTACAGAAATGCTGGCTGTTTATTTATTGTTACTTTCATGTAAAATAATTGAAATAGCTATTTCTGGTGGTTTCCACCAATTTTGGCCCCTAAAACTTGAATTAGGTACCTACGCTCCTTTTTTTCAAATATCTTTGATCATTGGTAGTGCCATTTCATCGTCTTGATCCACGTGTTGAAAGTTTTCCTAGTGCTATTCTACAAATTGATGGTGATTTCAGACGATTTCGCAGGTTTTTGACTCATTAAAAATCAAATTTGAGAGCTGAACATTTGGTACAACCTCAATTTTCCACTCCTTGGTCAAAATCGACTTCATATTCGGTCTTCTCGTCCACAAAAACATGGAAAACGATACCTCAAAAGCTGGTTTTACTAACATGTTACTAAAACACAAAAAGTACCTATTTTTATACACATTTTCACTCATAACACCCCTGGGTATGTTCCGATCGCGCTGAAAAGTTTCGGGACACAACTAGGGCCCAAATGGAGCATGTGTGCGAAAGAGGGAATTTTTTAGACCGAAAATGAGGCCGGTACACGTGATACAGCGTACGGCGGACGGACATTGCATTTTGGTTTATTATTCTGTGAATAATACACCTACCTATGTATTCGCTCAGCAAAAAATTTTTATAACACCCCCTCAAAACTTTTTCTTTTCCGTTTCAAGGTGCGTAGATTCCAAAAATGCAATGTCCGTCCGCCGTACGCCGTATCACGTGTACAGGCTTCATTTTCGGTCTAAAAAAGTCGTTCTTTCGCACACATGCTCCATTTGGGCCCTAGTTGTGTCCCGAAACTTTTCAGCCCGATCGGAATATATCCAGGGGAGTTATGAGTGAAAATGTGTATAAAAATAGGTACTTTTTGCCTTTTTACAACATGTTAGCAACATGAGCTTTTGAGGTATCTTTTTCCATGTTTTTGAGGACGAGAAGACCGAATATGAAGTCGATTTTGACCAAAGTCGCGGAAATTGAGGTTTTACCAAAGGTTCAGCTCCCAAAATTGGTTTTTTATGAGTCAAAAACCTGGAAAACTGTCTGAAATCACCAAAAATGTGAACAATAACATTGGAAAAAGTGTAAACAGGTGAATCAAGACCATTAAATGCCACTACCAATGATCAAAGATGATCTTAAAAAAAAAAGCGTACCTACCTATTTCATGTTTTGGGGGCCAAAATTGGTGGAAATCATCAGAAATAGCTATTTCAATCATTCCACATGAAAGAAACAATACATTTAACAGCCAACAAAAATCTCTAGAACTCCAATAGAATAATAAACCCATGTGACAAGGACTTTGCAGCGTTTTGGAATCTACGCACCTTGAAACGGAAAAGAAAAAATTTTGAGGGGGTGTTATAAAAATTGTTTGCTGAGCGAATACATAGGCTGTGTATTATTCACAGAATAGTAAACCAAAAGAGGAAACAGTATTTCTTTTTAACATGTTTAATGTTTTAGGGCTGGGGGTCATTCTGTGAATTCCGACACGCAAATATGCAACGTTTTTCATTGGTTACTACACAGTTACTACCTTCTGTTGTAGCAACCATAAAGAATATCGCACTCGAAAGAAACAAGAGTCAATAGCTACGTTTTTCATTGGTTACTACACAGTTACTACCTTCTGTTGTAGCAACCATATGTTGATGGCGAGTTCTATAATAAGTACAGTAAATGCAACATTATACTTGTAGAGTTCAGTGAAATTGTGGCTTTCATTTTTTCTTGACATTAAAAAACTATATCTAATTTCTCCCTTGCGAGGGAAAAACATTAAACATGATTTAATGTTTTTACCTCTCAAGGGAGAAATTTAAACTGTTTTGTGTGTGTGTCCTGAACTGGCTTATCAAAAGGCTCATGTTTTTGGCTTCACTCGATTGAATAAGGAGAAGGTATTAGATAATTCACTGTCGTGCAGAAGCGGTGTGGAGACTAGGAAGGCTATCCTTCTTCCTATCGTACATATTATATAAATGTAGGTTCAAAATCAGGTTATTGGTGGAGGCTGGTTTGTACGTAAACTAGGAATAATAGGTTTATTCAAAGATGCTGTGTGGTTCTTGCACGGGTATTTATCATTTTATCTTTATGCATAATATAAGTTTGTGTCATTTAAAAATTTTTCCTCACGTGGACTTGCTCGTACTTCTAGTTTGACAACCAAAGAAGTGTAAAAACGTAAACTAGACATGCGCCCATGCATTGAGTAGGCATAATAAACTTTGTGAATAAAGAGCTTTTCATACACTATTCATTTTCATTCGAAAATCACCTTCCGATGAAGCATTTTGCCCTCTGGACTCGTCCACTGCAGTAGTAGATTTCCCAACCTCCGAGATTACTGTAGAAGTTGGCTTTTCTGTCACATCATCCTTGAGGGATGAACTCTCGGTTCGAACGTCACCTTCAACTGTAACTTCCGATTCCACGCCTTCGTCATAATTGTCTAAAAAATTCAGAATTTTTTGGTAAGATCCTCAAAAGCAGTGTTCATGAACAAACGCTGTTGTTCATATTGATCGATAGAAAGATGACATTTTCGGATGCCTACCTCACCTCGAGAACCAATATCATTCGACATCCTGGACGCCAAAATATTATCTTCAGGAAACACACAGCTTGGAGCTACTTCCACGTAATCAGTACACTTCGTCTTATATTTGGTGAAATTTGATTTCAGCCTCATGGGATCAGAACATGAGGTGTCCAAAAGTGAATTGCAAACGTAACACGCAAAGTTAGTGCGTTTGCTTGCTTGGGTTCGCGGACCTCCTAATACACAAAGCAACGTAACCACTGTGAATTCACAACGGATCGACATTGGATTGCTGTGAAGAGATCAATTACAAAATTATATCAGGCGCATTCAGAATTAGGGTAAACATGGAGGCAGTTGCTACCGAAGCCCGTTAACATGAATAGAGGTTAATCAAAATAAGTAGTCGTCCAATAATTCCAACTGCTGTTGCCTGAATGAACCTTCGAATGTATTACTATTATGTTTGTACTACTCAGTACCTACAACACGGTATCACTGTGTAATTGAAGTCCTACAATAGGTAACGTAAACTGTGTACATGGAGGCGCAATCTGCATACAACGCTCTTGCTGTTGATGAAAAACTCGCTGCAAATTATTACACACCGGTTTATTATTTACCTGTATAGATGCCCCTTCTGTGCTGGTCACCGCTTTCTGTGGTCAATACCCTCGTGCTCTCCCCCAGGGACGTCCAAAATCGAGTACTGGAGCTGACCGAAGAATGAGAGGTACATAAATATTCGGTGGATTTAATTATCATATTGATTGTTTGTTGTTACTGATGAAGCATAACGTTTATTCAAGTTACAAAATGATCTCTCAACAAAAGTTCTAGATCAATTTAAAACATGGAAAACGATACCTCACAAGCTTGTGTTCACTAAAAACCTCAAAAAAAAAAAAATTAACAAAAATAATTAATCAAAAAACGCTATTTTTACACCCTTTTGTCACCCATAACGCCCTTGGGTGTCTTCGAAGCACAACTAGGGCCAAAATTGAGCCTGTGTGCGACAGATCGACGATTTTAGGCCAAAATTTATCTAAGTTTAAACTGCCTAAGCTTATAAGCTTAAACTGACTGAGTTTAAGGGGCTGAAACTTATTTAGAACCTCAATTCGTCGCTCTTTGGTCAAAATTGACTTCTTATTCGGTGTCCTCCGTCTAAAAAACATGGAAAACGATACATCACAAGCTCATGTTACAAAAGCACCGAAAAACCCCATTTTGGTTTATTATTCCGTGAATAATACACCTATGTATTCGCTCAGCAAAAAATTTTTATAACACCCCCTCAAAATTTTTTCTTTTCCGTTTCAAGGTGCGTAGATTCCAAAAATGCAATGTCCGTCCGCCGTATCACGTGTACAGGCTTCATTTTCGGTCTAAGAAATTCGTTCTTTCGCACACATGCTCCATTTGGGCCCTAGTTGTGTCCCGAAACTTTTCAGCCCGATCGGAATATACCCAGCGGTGTTATGAGGGAAAAGGTGTATAAAAATAGGTACTTTCTGTGTTTTAGTAACATGTTACTAAAATGTGCTTTTGAGGTATCGTTTTCCATGTTGTTGTGGACGAGAAGACCGAATATGAAGTCGATTTTGACCAAGGAGTGGAAAATTGAGGTTGTATCAGATGTTCAGCTCCCAAATTTGATTTTATATGAGCCAAAAACCTGCGAAATCGTCTGAAATCACCATCAATTTGTAGCATAGCTCTAGGAAAAGTTTCTACACGTGGATCAAGACGATTAAATGGCACTACCAATGATCAAAGATAACTTGAAGAAAAAAAGGAGCGTACCTAATTCAAGTTTTAGGGGCCAAAATTATTGGAAACCACCAGAAATAGCTATTTAAATTATTTTACATGGAAATAACAATAAATGAACAGCCATCATTGCTGTAGGTATGTCCAATATAATAATAAACCCATGTGATAAGGACTTTGCAGCGTTTTTACCCCTAATTTTGTACCCATAACACCGTTGCGTATATTCCGATCGGGCTGCAAAGTTTCGGGACACAACTAGGGCCCAAATGGAGCATGTGTGCGAAAGAACGAATTTTTTAGTCTGAAAATGAAGTAGATATGGGTGATACTGCGGGTGGCGGACGGACATTGAATTTTTGGAATCTACTCACACTGAAACATAAAAGAACACATTTTGAGGGTGTGTTCACAGAATATTAAACCAAAAGTATGTTGGTACGTAGGTTTTATGTTCGATAGCCAGTAGCCCAATCCATGACCACGCCGAAGTGCAGTTCAATCTATGACAAGTACGTCTAAAGCATAATTCGTGTACCGTTCTGTAACGACCGACGTCATTCATGTCCCCTCAGTATTCCAGTTCCCCTTCCAGTGAATGGCTTGAATACGAAAACCCTCTCTCAATCCTCCCAGGTTTCCAAGCCAAAAATAAAATTATTTATAACTTGGTTATAAAGTTTAGGTAAACTTGTTGAATGGTTTATTGAAATTAAAAATGCCGTAATCTTTTACCTTCCCAAGTTTCTAAACCTCCGGATTATATTACTTAGTTTGGTGGAAACTCCGTATAACTTTTTGGCCCTTTTCACCTGCCCATGTCTTATTTTGGAAAGTTCGTCGGGTAGGCGGTGGGAAACAAGGTTAAAACCATCTTTTCAGCTTCACGAACTCGGATGGGCGAGGAGGATCAACACTACTTCCAATTTTCTCCTTATAAAACGTCTAGCTATTGGTACCCCAGCTCAGCGATCTTCAGCTCGTTATGATATAATCAGATGGCTACACGTACACATTGACCGTGAAAAGAAAAAAATGTGAAAAAGAGTACTATGATAAAGGGCGGAGGGCTATTAATAATATTGTAGGAATGCAGGTAAATTTTGGAAAACCGTTACAAAAATTAAAACCACAGTCATGCAGCATGGCTATAAGAGCGAATTTTCGAAGAAATAACTGATTTTATGTAAAACTGTTTTATCTCAAGAAATAACCACGTTCCTTCATCTTCAAAGTGCTCCAGTTTGAGAACGGAATGAGATATCGCAATTCTGATTTCACCATCGTGTTCAGCGTACAAAAACCTTTAAAATGAGGTGTCACTTGTCAGACTGTTTCATTTTGGGAATTTTTGGGCAATTTCCCCCCCCCCTAAAACTCCCCAAAACTCCCCCTTAGAGTGACCCGATTCTGCCCATCTACGAACTTAGCCTGTCGATTGCCAAGACAGATTTTTCGTGCAAATTTGAACTTTTTATCTCAATTCTTTCGAGAGTTATCGTCTGGAATGACACATACATATATAAATATATAAATATATAAATACATAAATATATATACATATATATATACATATAATTTTTGGTGTCGTTCGGTAGTGAATTCAGGATGGTCTGAAACGGATTTTGGTATAAAAATCTTTCGGAAATTCGAGTTTTAAAAATTTTGGACCGAGAACAATAGCTTCCTTTTCTTCGAAAATTCGCTAAAAACGGCAGTTATCGAGACAGAAGGATTAAGCACCTACGTGGCAGAAAACTATTAATTGCTTAGGTTGATAAATAATTGATTGTGTAATGATCTTGCAACGGCTTTTGGTTTATTCACTCCACTAATGAACCTTTAAAATCGAACGAGAAAAAATCATTAAACCTTCTTTGGTGCTCTTCAATGGGTTTATTATTTCAATAATGAACCTTTGGAATCGAGCATGAAAAAACAAAGTTTTAACCCCCCCTCAAAATTTTATGGTTTCCGTTTCATGGTACGTAGAATCCGAGATGGAATAAAAAACGCTGCGAATTCCTTGTAGGTACTATTTTTGAATAATTATATTTGATCATTGATAGTACCATTTAATTGTCTTGGTTCATCTGTTGATACTGCTTCTAGCGTTATTATACAAGTTGTGGTGATTTCAGAAAATTTCCCTCGTTTTTGACTCATTAAAAATGAATTTTGAGAGCTGCACCTACGTTACAACCTCAATTCTTCACTCTGGTCAAAATCGACTTCATATTCGGTCTTCTCGCCCTGAAAAACATGAAAACCGATACCTCAAAAGCTCGTTACTAAAACACAAAAAACACAATTTTTACCCCCATTTTTCACCCATAACACCCTGGGTATATTCAGATTTTGCTGCAAAGATCATAACTAAGGTCCAAATGCTGTGTGCGAAAGAACGAAATTTCCAGACCGAAATTAGAGTAGATATGGATGATACGGCGGACGGACATTGCATTTTTGGAATCTACGCACCTTGAAACGTAAAAGAAAAATTTTTGAGGGGGTGTTATAAAAATTGTTTGCTGAGCGATTACACAGGTGTATTATTCACAGGATAATAAACCAAAAATTTCGGTCCGTCCGCCGGACTTTGCACTTCTTAGTTACCATGAACCGAAATTAATGAAATTTGGTTTGTAGGTCTCATTTGGGGTCTGGTTATGGGTGAAAAATGGGGGTAAACAATTTTTTTTGTTCGTGTTTTAGTAACATGAGCTTTTGAGGCATCTGAGGAGACCCTATGTCGACTGTGATGAATTTAAAATTGGTTCATCACGGTGGCGTGAGGAAATGCGCAGGCGGTTATCACCGACATCTACGATCTTTTGGGAGAGTGAAAAGGTGGAGGTGAGTGATAGAATTTGCCCAGGCGGCGGATATCCACCGACATCTGGGATCTTTTGAAGGAGAGAGAGATGAGAGGTGAGTGGTAGAGTTTGCCTAGGCGGTTATGAGCGAATCACCACCGACATCTAGGATCTTTTGAAGGAGGAGGTTTTGCCTAGGCGGCGGATATCCACCGACATCTAGGATCTTTTAAGAGAGGAAGAGAGAGAGAGCAAGGTAGAGGAGAGAAGAGAGAGCTGGTTAGAGGAAGTGTCGAATGAAGCTAAAGCTGCAGGATCCAGGGTTTTATAGGGAAGTGAGGCCTCTCCCTCCAACCCCCTGCTAGGGGTTGGTGGTGGGGCCCCAGGTTGTGTACCCTGGGTTCTGTGGCTTGTCTCCCCACTCATTCGTTTATTGACGGAAACTTAACTTTAGCGTTTGGATATTGGTGAGAACTTAAATTAGAGGAGTGTTCCCGGGAGGGACTCACGACATCGACTTTTACCAAAGAGTGGAGAATTGAGGTTGTAACGAAGGTTCAGCTCCCAAAATTAATTTTTTATGAGTCAAAAACCAGGGAAATTGTCTGAAATCGCCATAACATGTATAGTAATACTAGAAGCAGTATCAACAGGTGAACCAAGACAATTAAATGGCCCTATTAACACAATTAAATGGGTCTTATTAATTATTTGTCAAAAATTAATAAGAGCCTAATTCGTGTTTTTGGGGGCCAAAATTTGTGGAAACCTTCAGAAATAGCTTTTTCAATTATTGAACATGATTGAAACAATAAATAAACAGCCAACATTTCTGTAGGTAAGTACAATAGAACCAGTGTGAAATGGGCCACAGAAATTCCAGCCACAGATTCCGGGCGCTGTCTAGACTCACCCGCAACAACCCGACGCACGGCCGCCCGCTTCAAGGCCTACCCCCTTTCAAAGACCCACCCTACCGCACCATCACACTGGTACTGTCATTACGCAAAATATTAACCCCGTTCTCAAAGCTTTTCACTGAAAATGAACGGCTGCTCGTACAATGCTCCGGGTGGTCTCAATCATGAAATTCTTTATTTCAAGATCAATTAAAAACGCTGTAAAATGCTCCGGGTGGTCTCAATCATGAAATTCTTTATTTCAAGATCAATTAAAAACGCTGTAAAATCCTTGTCACACGGGTTTATTATTAAACTTTAATAATAAACCCGTGTGACAAGGATTTTACAGCGTTTTTAATTGATCTTGAAATAAAGAATTTCATGATTGAGACCACCCGGAGCATTGTACGAGCAGCCGTTCATTTTCAGTGAAAAGCTTCGTCAACAAGATTGTGAATGAAACGGTATAAATCCGGCCCAGATATCATCACTAGGGAGCACCTGATTATAATTACGATGGCTGTGTGTAGTCGAGATGGTTGCTCTGTGATATTATTTCATTTGATGAATGACGGCCTTTTTGGATTTTGTTGATAGGTAATTTTGTAACTTGAGCAAACGCTATGCTTCATGAATGACAACAAATGATTAATAATCGAGTTATTGAATCCCGCAAGTTTTTATGAACTGTAATTCCCGGGGCGGCTCCAGTATTCGATTTAGGGTTTTCCTGGGGGGAGCTCGAGGCTATTGACCAGAGAAAACAGTGATCTACTCAGAAGGGGCATCTACACAGGCACATAAAAACCATTGTGTAATATTTTGAGGTAGGTATCTAATATCCGAAACTCGATTGAACATCATCAATATAAAAAGACTCAAATCACGGCATAAATTTATTATTGAAATCATGTTCACGGTCAGCTGAACGGTTTCATGAATCGTGTTTGTTGTGTTGAGACACCTACCCTTCAGTAAGAAGTCAATTTCGAATCGGCCCATCAGCTGCTCCCTGTGAATGGCAATTGTGGGTAGGTATAACTTTGCAGAGATCATAAGCGAGGTTAAAAAAGGTCGCATGGTAGTCAAAGATTTGCTTTCAATCCATCAGTCGCTGAGGAATGTCATTAGCTGCCTTCTCAAAGAAAATAATCGCTTCTCACTTCTCTCCCGGTGAAACCCATTTTGTACTCAACCGCTCCGCTCACTTTTCTGTTCCACCAGGTCGAGAACCCCCTGAAAAGGCGACGATTTTTATTCCTCTCTGGCTCAAAATATTTCAACGTTGAAGGGGGGAACGTCCCCAAAGCAAAAGTTGTCCCTTCTATTCCGACGGATTCGAAGGCAAACAAACATCGTCGGCTCCCGGGCTTTTTGTTTGTTTTCTTCCCTGTGCGAAAGACTTCCAATCTCCTCTCCCTGCAGAGCTCTTCATAAGCGAGCTCTTTGAAAACAGATTACCTATCTTTCCCTTTCGGAGTTTCCAGTTGCCTGGAAGGCTTCGGGGGTCCGCCTGCAGAACCAATGCATCCAACATTCCGCAACAATGTTTTCCCTGAGGCGAGAAAGTTTGTCTCCTTCCTCCATGTTTTTTTTGTGACAGAGAGCTGAACCATTTGCATTCGTATTTTGTTGATAAAATAAGAAAAGACCATAGCAGAGGATTCTGGGGCGATATGGGGTGTAAATAGACGGGAGATAAGTACCTACCTGAGACTCACTGCTTGGTAAACAACTTAGGTTTATTTGATTTGTAAACATAACTGTGCATGTCTCAGGATTTCATTGATACCATGAGTATGCTGGGGGCCTATTCACTAAGCCAAAGAGACATCTCTTTCAGGTCCGACTCTCTCTTTTGGCAAAATAGATTTTTATAGTATCCATGACAGGGTTATTCAGTAACTTATAAAAGAGAGAGTTGGCGGCCATCTTGGCATTTTCGATCTCTTTCAGAGAGACAGCTAATTAGGTGTCTTTCCTCGAAAGAGAGAGTCTATTTCTCGTTTGTTTGCCAGTGATCGTGTAATATCCTCGTTCATCTGCAACCACATCGGTAATTTTGATCGTGTATTTTTTCCATTTCATAAAGTTTTTCATCATAAAGTTTTTCATTTCATAAAGATTGAATTTTAGCGAATTTTCGAAGAAAAAGAAGCTATTGTTCTCGGTCCAAAATTTTTAAAACTCGAATTTCCGACAGATTTTTATACCAAAATCCGTTTCAGACCATCCTGAATTCCCTGCCGAAAGACACCAAAAATTATATGTATATATATATATATATATTTATATATTTATATACTTATATATTTATATATTTATATATTTATATATTTATATATTTATATATTTATATATTTATATATTTATATATTTATATATTTATATATATATTTATATATGTATGTGTCATTCCAGACGATAACTCTCGAAAGAATTGAGATAAAAAGTTCAAATTTGCACGAAAAATCTGTCTTGGCAATCGACAGCCTAAGTTCGAAGATGGGCAGAATCGGGTCACCCTAAGGGGGAGTTTTGGGGAGTTTTAGGGGGGGGGGAAATTACCCATAAATTCCCAAAATGAAAAAGTCTGACAAGTGACACCTCATTTTAAAGGTTTTTGTACGCTGAACACGATGGTGAAATCAGAATTGCGATATCTCATTCCGTTCTCAAACTGGAGCACTTTGAAGATGAAGGAACGTGGTTATTTCTTGAGATGTTCTTCCTGGTTCGTCTGCTCTAATCTGATAACGGAATGGGATATCGCAATTCTGACTTCACCATCGTGTTCAGCGTTGGAAAATCTACAAACCGAGGTGTTACTCGGCAAAAAATGGAACAAAAAATTTGTTACCTACGTACCCAATACCTACTCTTCTGGTATTCAAAAACATTTTTGATTTCCCCCTCCCCCTCCTTCCACCCCAAATTTTACTTTGCGTAAAACTACTCCTGTTTTAATATTGTATGGTATCAAGTTGGGAAAACATTGGCCGAAAATTAATTTTCAGAAAATTTTAGGCGGAGGAGGAAGATGCCGAAAACTTCGAAAATTCGCTCTTATAGCCATGCTGCATGACTGTGGTTTTTTTTTTTCATTTCAATTTTAATTTAAAATATATACATAATTATTGATTCATGAGTAAAAACGTCGAAGGAGGTTGAGGTACGTACCTACCTACCTAAGAGTGGCCGTTCGTTAGGTGTAGATGTAATACAAGCATTAAGCCCCCTAATTCGACTTTCTGTTTATAATTGAGACTTTTTTCAATTTCATTTAAACTTTTATCCGATTCGTGAGTAAAAACGTCCAAGTATGGATTGAGGTAGGTAGGTACCCATTGAATAGGTATTACTAAGAAATGCGTTCATTATTAAGGAATTGAACTCAAGGGGCACAAACATCTCGCACTTCATGGATACTATGGCATTTTCGTGTATTAGGATCAATATCTCTTTCTCAAGGTCTCTGGAGCTATTCTGTAAAATAGACGAGCCCGGGAGACATTGGAAGAGACTGTCTCCCAGGGGAGACTATCTCTCGCGGGAGATTTTCAAAATAGATTTAATCTCTTTCCACTATCTATTTTAGTGAATAGGCCCCCTGATTTCACACCACTGATACCATAAAATTACCGGGACAAAATGTCCAGATTTGAATTACAACGCCTGGTCCTGAGAACGAGAAACACGAACGATAACGATTGTCAGCTATGCTAGTGATGGGAACGAAAACGCACAACAGTTTTGCTACAACAGTTGCCGATAAAAAACGAAGCAACTGTTGTCAAGAAAATAAAATAACAATATTGTAAATAACAGCTTACTTGCACAGCGGCGTGACAAACCTCAACACTCATAACAGACGTAAAACTGTTGTCAGAGAACTGTTACTTTGGTATTACGTAGCTTTTCGAGTTGGAAATAACCATGGTATCATAAAGAACGATTCCATGGAAATAACCAACATTTCGGTGTGTGTGTGTGTGTGTGTGTGTGTGTGAAACCCTTCATTTATTATCTGAAGAAGCAAGAGAAACCGGTAGAGAGGTCTTATTCCCGGTACCAAAGCCAAATTGCGTGAGCTCCTGCAGCCTTCTGAACACCCTACACATATTTCAATGGAATGCCCCATTCAAACGCTCATTTTATCCCATCTTTCTGACGAAACAACTCTTTTTTTTGTATTGCATAATATAGTTGTTGTACGACCTGTTGTACAGCGAGTTGTTAAAACGAAAAATTTCCGAAATTGTCCAAAACGAGAGGTGTTATCAACAGCTCATCAATAACAGCCTGTTATTGGTAAGAGTGTGTCGCAGAGATGTTTCTGAAAACGTAAAAACGTCCACAACGAGAGGTGATATCAACAACAGCCTGTTGGTTGAGTTAGAGTTGTTTCCAAAAGCACAGAAAACGAAGAAAATCCAATCACGATAGGTGTTATCATCAACAGACCCCTTGCTGTAGCAGAGTTCCTTGCTGTGTTTTCACAACTGTTATTGACAACAGTAGTTATTCTTGGGCAGCCAGCAGCCTGTTGTCGTTTTCTGAAAATAGCAATAAAGCCCACCACTAAGCTATACTGGAGCGCTTGAACTAAACAAATTTACGCACAGCTGATAAAACACAGCTTGCACAGCTGAAAGCTGATAATGTTGAAAACATTATTAACTGGACTGTCATTCCAATATCCAATTGAACTTTTGGTGTAAAATAATGAATCCGACTAACGTGTTCAGATAACTGAATTAGCTAGCGGCAATCAGGTCATTTCATTAAGGATTACATTGGTTTATTATTGTGTGAATAATACACCTATGTTATGTAATCGCTCAGCAAAATATTTTTGTAACACCCCTTCAAAATTTGTTCTTTTACGATTCAAGGTCAGTAGATTACAAATCCTCGTCACATGGGTTTA
Source organism: Leptopterna dolabrata (assembly GCA_954871275.1). Classification (NCBI taxonomy): domain Eukaryota; kingdom Metazoa; phylum Arthropoda; class Insecta; order Hemiptera; family Miridae; genus Leptopterna; species Leptopterna dolabrata. The sequence goes on along the minus strand of OX940976.1, from coordinate 4,595,553 downwards.
TTACTCTACTGGACATACCTACAGAAAACTTTGATGGTTTTTTGACTTGGTTGATGTTTACTTGTTTGGGTTGAATGACCTCACCAGTCGGTTTTTAATCTCTGCTTTATTTTTTATTGCGATATTTCGGTGCCAATGATGGTTCACCCTCCTCAGGCATGGACATCACCTGTGTATAATGAGATCACATCTTATCAACTAACAACATAACTGACTAACTATGTACATGAAACGATTGAAAACAAAACTATAATTGTAACTTGGAAATATATGTATATGAAATAATTAAGTATATGTAATAATTATTAATAATTATTAATATATTATTAATATATTAATATGAAATAATTAAGTAATATGTATATGAAATAATAAAGCAGAGATTAAAAACCGACTGGTGAGGTCATTCAACCCAAACAAATACCTACAGAAATGTTGGCTGTTCATTTATTGTTTCTTTCATGCGTAATAATCGAAATAGCTACTTCTGATGGTTTCCATTAATTTTGGCCCGTAAAACACAAATTAGGCCGATCCTTTTTTCACCCATAAAAAATCAATTTTGGGAGCTGAACATTTGGTAGAACTCAATTTTCCACTCTTTGGTCAAAATCGACTTCATATTCGGTCTTCTCGTCCCCAAAAACATGGAAAACGATACCTCAAAAGCTCATGTTACTAACATGTTACTAAAACACAAAAAGTACTTATTTTTATAGACGTTTTCACTCATAACACCCCTGGGTATATTCCGATCGGGCTGCAAAGTTTCGGGACACAACTAGGGCCCAAATGGAGCATGTGTGCGAAAGAACGACCGAAAATGAAGCCGGTACACGTGATACGGCCGACGGCGTACGGCGGAAGGACATTAAATTTTTGGAATCTACGCACCTTGAAACGGAAAAGAAAAAATTTTGAGGGGGTGTTATAAAATTTTTTTGCTGAGTTAATACATAGGTGTACAGAATAATTAACCGAAATGCAATGTCGGTCCGCCGTATCACGTGTACAGGCTTCATTTTCGGTCTGAAAAATTCTTTCTTTCGCACACATGCTCCACTATGGGCCCTAGTTGTGTCCCGAACCTTGCAGCCCGATCGGAATATACCCAGGGGTGCTATGAATGAAAATGTGTATAAAAATAGGTACTTTTTGTGTTTCAGTTAGCAACATGAGCTTTTGAGGTATCTTTTTCCATGTTTTTGGGGACGAGAAGACCGAATATGAAGTCGATTTTGACCAAAGAGCGGAAAATTGAGGTTCTACCAAAGGTTCAGCTCCCAAAATTGATTTATTTTATGAGTGAAAAACCTGGGAAATCGTCTGAAATCACCATCAGTTTGTATAATAACACCTGAAATAGTGTCAACATGTGGATCAAGACGACTAAATGGTACTACTAATGATCAAAGATAGTTAAAAAAAAAAAAAACCACAGTCATGCAGCATGGCTATAAGAGCGAATTTTCGAAGAAATAACTGATTTTATGTAAAACTGTTTTATCTCAAGAAATAACCACGTTCCTTCATCTTCAAAGTGCTCCAGTTTGAGAACGGAATGAGATATCGCAATTCTGATTTCACCATCGTGATCAGCGTACAAAAACCTTTAAAATGAGGTGTCACTTGTCAGACTGTTTCATTTTGGGAATTTTTGGGCAATTTTTCCCCCCTAAAACTCCCCAAAACTCCCCCTTAGAGTGACCCGATTCTGCCCATCTACGAACTTAGCCTGTCGATTGCCAAGACAGATTTTTCGTGCAAATTTGAACTTTTTATCTCAATTCTTTCGAGAGTTATCGTCTGGAATGACACATACATATATAAATATATAAATATATATATATATATATATATATATATATATATATATATATATATATATATATATATATATATATATATATATATATACATATAATTTTTGGTGTCTTTCGGTAGTGAATTCAGGATGGTCTGAAACGGATTTTGGTATAAAAATCTTTCGGAAATTCGAGTTTTAAAAATTTTGGACCGAGAACAATAGCTTCCTTTTCTTCGAAAATTCGCTAAAAAAGGATCGGCCTAATTTGTGTTTTAGGGGCCAAAATTGATGGAAACCATCAGAAATCGCTATTTCGATTATTACGCTTGAAAGAAACAATAAATGAACATCCAACATTTCTGTACGTACTATGTCTAATAGAATAATAAACCCATGTGACAAGGGCTTTGAGTTTTAGTAACATGTTGAAATATCCGGAGTATCCCTATCTCAAAAAATTGTATTTTGAGGTGTGGGTTTTCTCGCATCTTTAAATAGTTGATTTTTTCCTGAATTTTCGCGACCATCCGGAGCATTGTAGGATGTTGCCATAAAATTTGAATTTGTCCTAAAGAGCAGCGTGTACGCATGCATCAAGCGGAGTGTGGTAGCACATCAATTGCCTTCACCCGTGTCGCCTTGTGCCTCAATGGTGTCCAGTGGAACCTGGCCTAGTGAGAATCGCAAGGGAACCTGTTTTCTTCTTCTCAGTACCCCAGGTTTCTCAGTACCCAAGTTTTCTCAGTAGCCCAGGTGACCAAACAATAATTCTCAATTCCAACATTGAAAAAAATAAAGAGTTTGCATTAATAGCAAATTTATTTACTTCGGGTATTAGCCACCAGTCAGTCGTACGCATGAGTATGTATGTATGTGCAATTCATTTTGAAAAGAAAAAAATCTGTCATCTTAGACTGCTTCGAACTTTTGGTCTTCGTGATCATTTTCTCCAAGTCTTGAATTCGATCGAAGCAGTTCGGATCGCATTGGTTCGATTCAAAGTAGAACCGGAGAGTTTCTATTGCTTTTATTGCGTCCTGACTGGAAGTTGCAGGGGTGCCAACAGTACTCGAGTCGTCTTCTTCCTCACTCTCATCATTTTGCGTGATTTGATTCACTATTTCTTCAACCACTGATTGACCAGAGACAGTAGTAGTGGTATCTCATACTGAAGGTCGCAGGATCGAACCCCAGCCAGGAACAAATATTTTGGTTTATTATTTTCAGTAATGAACCTTTGGATTCGAGCATGGGGAAAAAAAATTTAACCCCCCCCCCCCCCCCCTCAAAATTTGATGGTTTACGTTTCAAGGTATGCAGATTCCGAAAATGCAATAAAAATTTTCTGTCTCTCCGCCGTATGCCGTACTTAGCACTTTTCTTAGTTACCATGAACCAAAATGAAATTTGCTCGAAAACTTGCAACATTTTTCACTCCAATCAACAATTTACCTTCAGAACTACACCTGAATTTTGCGATTTTACGTACGGCTTTTTATGAAACTGTAATCCCTGGGCCGGCTCCACTACTGGCTTTAGGGCTTTCCCGGGGGGAGCTCAGGGCTTCCTGGGGAGAAAACAGTCATCTACGCAAATGGGGCATCTATCCACGTAAGTTATAATCCATTGTGTAAAAATTTGCAGCGTTTTTCGCTTCATGGCACGCCACGTTGACGATGACTGAGTCGCTGATTCGTGTATAAATACGTACGCAAGCCCTTGAAACTCATTACTTGTGGGTCCGCTAACCAAGTGCCTCACGCAATTTTGAAAACAGGCTCCAATTCTGCCTATGTAATAGCTGTAAGTTAGCTATTTTTCGTAACGTTTTATGACTGAATATTTATCAATCGCTGCAATGATGATTGATAGAGCTTTGAAGGTTATTCCATTCGATTCAGCCTGCTGGAAAACATGAAAAACTATGCCAAACATTTTTCTGATAGATTGCGCCACGGGTGCGAGCGCGGCGCCGTTCCCTGGCACTGTGGTGGCACCAAAAACTATACAGCAAATTGTGGGGGCCTAAGGAATATATCCTCAAAATTTCAAATGAAAATATCGCGGCTTGCAGCGCGGTAAAGACACAATCATATAGTATAAATGTACCTATAATAGGTAGGTATATAATATAGTCAACCGCAATTGTCAAAGTGTCTAAGTCGATACCTTAAAGCACAAAGGTGCTATGTCCAAAAACGGAGTTTTGATAAAAACGCAAAACAAGTTTTGAACCTTGTGCAATTCCTGAAACAATGGCTAATTCCTTTAAAGTCTTCAATTTCCTATAAGCTATAGTGCTCAAGAAGGTCCTCCAATAATAGTTTTATTGAACATACGTTTTGATAAAATTAAATAAATGAAACATGTGGAAGATGGATGGACATAGCTCTTCTGCCAAGTAAGGTTAGGGACATGTATCCGCTGGCCAAGTACGATTGTGGACATGGACCCTTTGAGCAAGTAAGATTACCACGTTCTAAGGCTTCTCAAATGAAACACAATCATTCTCTTTTTTTTTAAATAAACTCTTTTTCTTTCAGAATAACGAATACCTATGATAAACTAAATTACAAGATCTGTAGCTTAATAACTACAATCCTATTCATTAGAGATCACCAAAATATTGGAGGTATTGTTGTTTCAAAGGATCACAAAATCTTTATCTTGAAAAACGTAGAAAAGCTCGTTCTTAGAACTTGCTTACCAAAATGTATCACAAAAATGTATTGTTTCCAAGGAAGCTATTTTATTTAAAATTATCACAAAAATGCGTCTAGTTGAAATAACACAAGTCAGAATTAATAAAAAATTCTCTTAGTTTGAACCAATTAATAGAATTTTGGCACATCAATAACAAACATTATTCACATAGTTCCTCCTCTCTCTCAATCTCCCACACTGCAGCATCCTGGACTCCAGGAGCAGATGGTAGACTATCATAAAAATGTTTGTATTCTTTAGGTATTACAGCACTGTCTAGGAGAGATAGGAGATCTTTTTTTTTTTTTAATTGAAATTTTTAATGGGAGAGAGTACTTGTGGGCAAGTCGAACATTGTTCCAGTTGATTTCTCCTTTTGGATGAACAGCCAGTGAGTTGAATCGATCCGCGGTCACATCGTACTTGAATTTTACCGATGAAGATCCTTTTTGAAAGCGGAACCATTTAATTTTTAACCAGTTAACTTTTCCTCCATCCTCGGATTTGACTTTATTTTTTATTATGACTTTACATAGTCCTTCCAAATTTAATATTTCATTGTATGAATATTTGTGTACATTGTAGGGTTTCGGATGAATTCTGCTCATCTCAATAACCTTTTTATATTCATTAGTCGTGTAAATTTGTAATTGTTTTTTTCGGCGCTCTATGGTGGCATGCATGCTGTCAGCCTCTAGGTAACTGTGCCCACTTTCCATAAACTTCAAATCGATGGTTTCCAAATTAGGTTTGATGCCTCTATTTACAGCGTACAACAGGCCAGCAACTACGTTCTGGTTCCTGTTTTGCCCCCCGCACGTGTCAGCGTATAAAACTATATTTTTGACCTGATCATCAAGTCTTTCTATGTATTTTATAAGTGATGTCCCAATTTCTGCACTTCCTGAACGTGAAAAAGGCTTCTTAGATATAGATTACTTAGTAATCTATATCTAAGAAGCCTTTTTCACGTTCATGTTGATGATATTTTTCCCATTTAGGTTCAGCATTGAAGTTCTAAAGATTGATTTAGTTATCCATTTTTCATTGTTACCAACCCCGAAGCAGTTAATGAAGGACATTGAAGTATTCATTTCAAGTGAAATCACAACACGTGAATCATAGTAATAATGACAAGAAGTAATAATAATTCTGGTTTTACTGTTTGTCTGTTTCAGGTAGGAACTGCTCGGTTAAATCTTGTGATACGTGGATACTTTGTGGATTGTACAGGTAAGTGAACTCAAAGCTCGTGGTTTTTCATATTTTGGTATTTTGTTGCAACAGAGCCTGGGATTCGCATAGTTGCCACATACTGAGGTCAGTAGAAAATTAGCGTCACGCGGCAAAAAAGAGGTACCGATACAAAAACTTTAGTAACTGTGATTGTGTTTACTTGCTGGAGTTCAAATTCAGTGTTTTTCCGAACAGCAGTATTCAAACTATCAGTGATCTGATTCCACAGAAAAAAAGGGTTCCAACCATGCAGCATGGCTGTGAGCGAATTTTGAAAGAAATATTCTTGCTATTGTGTAAAAAGATTATAATAGCAAGAAACCGGTCTTTAAGAAAGAGGTGAGAAAAATAATTTTATCACCGAAATAGTCCCTCTTTATGTCGTGAATCACAATTCCACACAATGTCAGGTGAACTATTCATATTGATTTTAGGCGATTTTAGGCCTTAATACCAATTTTCGACCCCCAAAAATCCCAGTTTGACTCCTATTCTGTACGAAAAACAACTAAAATGGTATTAAAAAAAATCTTTTTCTGTCTTTACTCACCCTTCCATACCACTTTAAGTGATTTTTAAATACCAATTGTTCGCCATTTTAGCCGTTATTACAGATTTTTAGCTCTAAAAACTCAAATTTGTTCCTCTTGGAATTTTCTAAAATCGTCAACTCATCCTTTTGTTTCCAATACGAACATTTTGGCGAAATTTGGAATTTTTCGTCATGTACCCAAGTTCAGATATCGCCTAGAGGGATACATAAATAATTATAAGTCGTCTTAGTTTTTTCTGTGACTAGGTAATTTTGATAAAGACTGAGGTGAAGCGATGATTACCTAATCTAGTCGTTTTTTGTGAATGTCTATTTCACGATGTTTCGGTCCTGGAACAGACCACAAGAAACCTACAAGAATTCATTTTACCTGTTTGTTATTGTTATTGCCATTGCAGTCCCTTGTGAACAATCGCCAACAAAACCCTAATGCTGTTCACATGGTTAGGGTCCTCTGAAACGTCGTGAAATAAACATTCATAACAAAAAACGCTGCAAAGTCCTTGTCACATGGGTTTATTATTCTACTGGGCATACCTACAGAAATGTTGGCTGTTCATTTTTGTTTCTTTCAGGTGAAATAATTGAAATAGCTATTTCTGATGGTTTCCACCATTTTTGGCCCCTAAAACACGAATTAGGTACGCTCCTTTTTTTTTTCAAATTATCTTTGATCATTGCTAGTACCATTTACTTAATCGTCTTGATCCTAGTGTTGACACTTTTTCTAGTGTTATTCTACAAATTGATGGTGATTTCAGGCGATTTCCCAGGTTTTTGACTCATAAAAAATCAATTTTGGGAGCTGAACACCTGGTAGAACCTCAATTTTCCACTCTTTGGTCAAAATCGACTTCATATTCGGTCTCCTCGTTCCAAAAGCATGGAAAACGCCACCTCAAAAGCTCGTGTTACTAAAACACAAAAAGTACCTATTTTTATACCCATTTTCACTCATAACACCCCTGGGTGTATTCCGATCTGGCTGCAAACCGGGACACAACTAGGGCCCAAATGGAGCATGTGTGCGAAAGAACGAATTTTTTTAGACCGAAATGAAGCCGGTACACGTGATACGGTGGACGGAAATTGCATTTTTGGAATCTACGCACCTTGAAACGTAAAAGAAAAAATTTTGAGGGGGGTGTTATAAAAATTTTTTGCTGAGCGAATACATAGGTGAATTATTCACAGAATAATAAACCAAAACGACTAGATTTGTCATTGCTTCACCTGTCTTTAAATACATATATATATATATATATATATATATATATATATATAATATATATAATATATATATATATATACACTTGACAGGTGATGTGGCGTCCATACGTTGTCCTTTTCCTACCATTAAGACCTCCGCTAGATTTGTGCCTTCCGAATCGGAGGTCATAATGTTTTTTAACGTTATCGTACCCCCACCTACCTCCACGACTTAAATCTTACCTCCTACCCCTTCCTTAGTCTTGTTAGTAAGCCATCATTCATTCAGTCAAACAAAAAATATCCTTCCCAACCCCTGGCAGGAGTTTTAGGAGGAGGTCATACTGGTTGCCAAGTGAAAAATGCTGTATAATTTAGTTCACGGGTATATAACCTAGGTAGCGCTTAGATCATGAGTGTATATTACCGTTTGACCACCTCTGTGACATCCACGAGATGTGGCAACGTCGCGGCGGTCGCTCTGCAAGTGTCAGTCAGTCATATTATCCCTTCAGTGCTTGTGAGTTCTGTTTGTGAGTTTCTACTGTGAGTAGCCAACGAAGACAAAACATGGACGAAATATACTGTATCGTGAAATTCCATCGATCTGGTTTATTGAAAGTGATGAACTATAATGCATTGGGTCCTTGCAAATTGTCACCATCTGGAGAACTATACCGTACTGCTCGATTGAATGGCTGTAAGAGACATGATGTTATCTTGATGTTTCGTGGCAGTACAGAATTTATATACTAAAAAACATTTGGGTTAATTATTCAATGATTATCATGATGATTAGTTAATGAATTAATCATTCAAACAGGACTACTTATTTGTTTATTTCCTTTATTTGTACATTTGTGTATTTTCTCATTTGTTTGTATTATTCATTTGTATATGAATTTTCTCATTTGTTCACATTAAAAAACTGTTGTGGTATTTATTTTCGTGTATGCATTTCGGTTTATTATATTTTCAATAATGAACCATTGGAATCGAGCATGAAAAACAAAATTCTTCCCCCCCCCCCCCCCACCCACAAAATTTGATGGTTTACGTTTCAAGGTATGTAGAATCCAAAACTGCAATATAAATATTTTTGTCTGTCCGCCGTACGCCATAAGGGCCACTTTTCTTAGTTACCATGAACCTAAATTGATGAAATTCGGGTTATAGGTTCCGTTCAGGGTCTACTTGGTCCTCGAACCTCCACGTTACTGTCAGTCATCTCTGAGGGGTTCAAATAGGGGTTGAAATTTTCAGAACGCCGTAGCTCGAAGACTTCCGAAAGAAGGGTATGGTTTTTTTTACGTTATTAAATTTGTCATGAGCTAAACAATTTTTGGAGACCACCCGGAGCATTGTACGTCCATCCGTTCGTGAGCACCAAAAAGCTTCGTCAACACGATCGTGAATCAAACGGTATAAATCAAATTCAATTCAATTCAATTTTTTTATTCAGCAAATATTTTATGCAACAAATATAATGATTTTAAGAGAGTCTATATACATAATACAAGATCTAAGCTTAGTTGGTTTATGAGCCTAAGGTCAATGACCCGTCCAGGCTCGTCTCTTCCACCACTATTTATTACTGCGTATGTATTTACCAGCAGTTTCATTTGTTATTTCCGTTACTAGATTATGATATCCGGCCCGGGTCTTAAACTTGAACAAACGTTGAACTATTAAATTATTACACAATGGCAAATTATTAAACACCGGCAAATTATTAAACAACGTTAAATTATTACACCACGGTAAATTATTACACAAGGGTACCTAAATTATTACACAACGGCTCATCTGCCAAGAAGGGGCTGGATTTTGTTGATCGGTACTTTTGCAACTTGAACAACCGTTGAAGTATTATTGATGGGCAAATTATTACACAACGGTTCATTATTCTATCTCCGTAGAAGGGGAACCTATACAGGTAAATTATTACACAACGGTTTAGGTAGGTACCTAGTAACGAGTACGGGGTTAGGTACTAACCTATGGAGGGTCCGAGATCTAAATAATATGTGTAGAATAGTACATATGTTATATGGAAGAGTTATCTATACGGAGAGCTGTGTTCTGTAACAGGAGATATTCTGTACAAAATAATAAACCGTTGTGCAGGGAGTTGAGCGTTTTTTGGTTCAGACTTATTCGCTCGAAATCGTTACTCCCAACCAATTTTAAATGGCCTTGGAGGTTAGTAGTTAAGGACGGAAACATTTTATACACGTGACTAAAATTAGCCTATTTGTACATGTAGATCACAGCTACGCGGAAGAGTGGTTGAAGTTGACAATTAAAAAAAAAGTATTTCCAAGACCAGAAAACATGGTATTCAAAAAGGCCTGGCGTCGGAATCTCGCGCCCCTGATCAACTTTGATGCAAAAGCTCGATCTATTTTACGTTATGTAACTTTGGGATGGCTAATTCAACATTGTAAGCTATGAATACATTCTAACTTTGTAGTAAACTGACATGCAATTATCTTTGAAGATTAGAAAGTTAAAATCAATATGAAATTACAAGTTTGTGCGAAAACCCGAGTTTCCGACTACCCACCTTACCTGGGAACGACTCGTAGAAAAAGAAACAAAAACATTTGGCAAATGTTGAAGGTTTTCATGATTTCTAGGAGAGATAGTAAAATCTTAAAATTAAATTCCGTATTGTTTGCGGATCCTATTTCAGGCTTTACGCAATTGGATAGGAACGACTGGCAAAAAAGGCGCAGGAGATAAAGTTGATGAATGGTACGATTTATCAGGATTTTGTAAGATGTGAAAGTAAATGTAAAAATGAATTTCTAACATTTTGCAAAATACCTGAAGCACTTCCCACTATCTACCTGATTTCGGCTTTGTTGATTCCGAAGTTAACGACTCTTAGAAAATGATTGAGTAAAAAATATGATAAATAATACTATGGTGAATTTAGGTTGCTGTAAAATTCACCATGAGAGGTGGAGGTAGTTGGATATAGGATAGGAGTGAATTTAAGAATGAATTTGATGTGTTGATTTTTGGTGTGTTTGCGGTTAAGGGCGAACCTCCACCGAGCGTGTGTTGAAATGGTTGAAGTTATTTTAAGATAGCAAAATTTGAGTGCATGAAATTTGTGTGTGTGTGTGTGTGTGCGGTTAAGGGCGGACCTCCACCGAGCGTGTGATAAATTTTGTCAGGTTGGTTGAGGGCGAGACCTCCACCATACCTGACTAAATTTATGTGTGTGTTTGAATTTAGAGTGCGTGTTGGTGCGGTTAAGGGCGGACCTCCACCGAGCGTGTAGTGTATATCATCGGGATCGGTTAAGGGCGAGACCTCCACCTGATCCTGATGAAAAGTGTGTGGATGAATTTAATGGTAAATTTGTGTGGCAAGTGTGTGCGGTTAAGGGCGGACCTCCACCGAGCGTGTAGTGTGTTTCATCAGGGTTGGTTAAGGGCGAGACCTCCACCTAACTCTGATGAAATGGGTGAGTGTGAATTTACTGTGTGTGAATTTACTATGAGAGCATTTGAGAAGTGAATTTTAAGAGAAGAGGTTTGAGGATGAAGAGAGAGTAGCCAGCAGCTAGAGGAGACGTAGAATGGCGGAAATGGCGCAGGATCCGGGGTTATATAGACCCTGAAGCCACCACCCTGGTGGTGGGGTTCCAGGTTGTGTACCGGATCCTGCGTCGGTTGCCCCACTCTTACCGTTTATTCTCAGAGCCTTATTTTCACAGGTTGTTTTTAGCGAGAACTTAAATCTACTGAGTTGGAGTTCCGGGAGGGACTCACGACAAATACGATTTATCAAATTTTTCTAGATGCTTGATTTTTGAAGCTTATTCTGTTACGGGAGGTGGTTGGACTAGAGTGGGGGGGGGGGGGGGGGAATTATACCTATTATCTATATCTAACAGTATAAAATGAGTTCATTGCGTAACACTCATGTGGATTTCAATTTGCAGGCTTATTAGGTTACGGATGGTGACTTGACAAGAGTGGGGGTCGTTATATAATTATCGAATTCCAACAGTAGGTATAAAGATTATTATAGAATTCCAACAGTGACAAACTGTGGAGTCCGAAAAAAAAAGTTTCATTGTGTAACAATCACGCGGATTTCAATTTTCAGGCTTACCTACCAAGTTATGGTTACCAGGTATTTGTCAAGTCAGCATCCGTAGACTTGACAAGAATGGGGTTTTAAAGTTCAAAAGTAACTAACAAAACTTCAGTAGTAACTAATAGGCTCGGGAGGAGTGTTTGATATATTACGACGGAAAAATGTGTGCAAAAATTCAGAAGAAGTACATGCCAACCACTGTTGCATTTTATTCTTCACCATAGGAGCAATGGATGGGGAAATTAAAGTTAATAATTTACTGAAGCCTCGGGTAATTGTGTAACTGTAATGTTCTGGAAAAATAGTTGTAAATATTCATCAAACCACTAAGTCAATATTAGGAGTGGTGAAGGGAATTATTTAAGTTTAAAAATTAATAATAGGCTGGAGAAGTTTTAGTGTAACTGTGGAAAAATAGGTAGGTATAAAAATGCATCAAAGGTGTCAACCTCTATAAATAATTATTATATCTTGTTTTTCACCATAGTTGAGTGGATGAGATAATAAAGTACCTATGGGAATTACCTATAGGCTCGGGAAATGTGTTTAAAATTTCCAAAAATTGTTAGAAATATTCAACAAATGGACGTACCTCTATCTAATCAGTATCTAAATTTCAGTTTTATATCACATCTCAACGTTTCGCACCAGCATTTACCTCATCACCAGGCCCTGTTTTAGACATATGTAGGTACCTACCAAACTGTCTATACATAGGGCATCTATCGTCCAGTTATGGGAAGTTTCTCTCCTTCATGTACCTCATCCTCAGTCGCCGATTTGAATATTAGGTAAGAGTTTGTAAGGGATATCTCTTGCCATAGCTATTTGATTTGATACCTCAAAATATGAATGTGAAAATGATGAATAGTTTGAGCCGTTGTTGACAGTACAATTGTATAGGTACTTGTTGAAAAATTGTTAAAAATTTAAAATTTCACCTCGTCATACAAATGTGATGAGCTCAAATGGGAACAGAATTGTGTTTCATCACACTGATTAAATGTGATACCTAGACTAGGCAAAAAATAAGGCACGGAAGTGAAGGGGTGAATTTAAAAAATTTCACTAGAAAATGTCCTACTGATAGATAAAACTACTCAGGATGGAGCGGGAAAACCATGTAACGTCGGTTTCTGAAGGTCTAACGAGATGATTCAAAATTTATTACTTACAAGAAACCTTCTAATTTTTATACTGATATTATCAGATTTTTTTAAAGTCTTTGGTTGTAAAAAAAAAGTTTTGCGCTAAATATAATTACCTTCAACAAGTGAGGTCAACACCAGCACGTCATATGTACCTTATATTTTGTACGCCCTAAGTCTTTTTTTCAATGGGGAAAGTGTTTCGTGATGAAAATGGTGTTCAGAATTACTACACTGGTATCAGTAGGTAGGTACTTCTGCACAGTAATACAGTTAAAAGATAATCATGATTTGACAAATTTTACAAATTAGGATGATATAAATATTGTCAGGGTTGTTCAGCAATTCATTTATTATATTTACTATAGATTATTAAGATTAAAATTTAGTTTAAATTGCTTTGATACAGAAATCTCTTGGAGTCCCGATAGGCGAGGGCATGACTGTTAGAAGGGTGAGAGGATGACAAACCCTAAGGAAGGATTTGAAGAATGATGGATCATTTCGATGTTATTGATAGGTACTTCTGCAACTAGAACATTTATGCTTCATGAATAACAACAGATAATGTATTAATGTTTGAATTATTGAATCCCGCGCATTTTCATGAAACTGTAGTTCCAGGGCCGGCTTCTCTACTCGATTTAGGGCTTTCCTGGTGTTTGGGGGGGGGGGGGGGGGGTCGTGGGTCGTCACAAGGGTAGGTATTGATCACAGAAAACAGTCGCAGAAGGGGCATCTAAACGGGTAAATTATTACACAACGGTTTATTATTCACCTCACGCATCATGAATAAAAACTAATAATTAATGATTTAATTATTGAATCCCGCGAATTTTTATGAACCTGTAATTCCCAGGCCGGCTCCAGTACTTGATTTAGGGGCTTTCCTGGGGGGAGCTCGACGGAATGTATTGACCAAAGAAAACAGTGATCTGTGCAGAAGGGGCATCTATATAGGTACATAATAAACCGTTGTGTAGTAATTTACAGCGTTTTTAATTGACGAATTCAGCATGTTCCTGTATGTTCCATCGATGAAATGCATTTAGATTGTTTAGGTGAACGTCCTTGATTTTTTTCAGAATTTTTCCGACTTTCATTAGAAAGAAAGTGGGGAGGAACAGGTTTCTGCAAGCGCGCTATGATGTCGATTGGAGTTAGCCTCTGGTTTGTTCTCGAAGTACCTACCTGCATAGGTAGATAGCGACCCATAGGAATAACCGGTTCTTGAACTGCCTTATCATGAAAAATCTCGATTAATCGTATAATTCATTAAGTTATTTACTGCCCCTTTTTTACAAGTCGTTCCCATCCAAACTCACAAAGCGTGAAGTAGTGGTTAGGTACCTATTGGAAAGAGATGGTTTTCTTGTGAAATGGGAATTTCATTTTAAACATTTTTCCTTTTTCCACTTGAAAAATCATGAAAAACAGTAACATTGATCAAATTTATTTGATATACCTTTTCTACCAGTCTTTCCCATCCCAATTCTCAAGGTCTGAAGGAGGTACTTAGGAAAGTTGTGAGGAGCGCTTTTTTTTGCAACAAATTGGAATTTTATATTGAAATATCTCATTTATCTCATATTGATAAATATGATGAATCGTATTACTTATCACATTTATTCCCTGCCCCTTTTCTACGAGTCGTTCACTTTGAAATCAACAAAGCCCAAAATAGGTAGATAGTAAGTAGCGCTGTAGGTTTTTGGCACAATATTGGAAATTCACTTTAAAATGTACAAAATCCTGATAATTCTTACAAATTCCTGATGTATCGCATCATTCATCAAATTTATTTCCTGCGCCTTTTTACCAGTCGTTCCCATCCAAATTCGTAAAGCCTGAAATAGGTAAGAAGCACACACAAATCGGAATTTCATTTTAAAATTTACCATCGCCCCTTGAAATCATGAAAACTGTAACATTTATCAAATGGTATTGTTTCTTTTTCTGCGAGTCGTTCCCACCCAAATTCACAAATCCTGAAGAAGGTAGGTAGTGGGAAACGCGGGTTGTCGCACAAACTTGTGATTTCATTTTGAATTTCACTTTCTAATCTTCAAAGATAATTGCATGTCAGTTTACTACAAAGTTAGAATGTATTCATAGCTTACAATGTTGAATTAGCCATCCAAACTTACATCACGTAAAATCGAACGAGGTTTTACAGAAAAGTTGAGCAAAGGCGCGAGATTTCGACGTCAGTCCTTGTTGAATTGGAGTACCTTATGTCCTGGTCTTGGGAATACGTTTTTTAAATCGTATATGCGGGTTCTTTAGGAGAGATTTGGCAACGCTGCCGGAACTCGTAATACTGGTCATGTGGAAAATTGGGAGGATATACAGAAGGCACAAATACGGTCAACTATACGGATGTCGCAAATGTGGTCAAATGAAATGAGGCGGATGGTGAATATAGACCGGAGGCCGCAAGATGCTACAAGCGGTTAGATGCCACAAAGGTGGTCAGGTTTATATATATATATACACATCAGTGCGTATAGATGTGTGTTAAAATCTAGGGATGAAATGAGGATGTTCTGAAATGGATTTGCCTATAAAGTTCAAAACTTCATGTGCTGAAAATTTTGGACGAATTGCAATAGATTCATTTTCTTTGAAAATTCGCGAGAACTTGCCATACCGAGATTCAGGGCTTCAGGCTGAAGGGCTTCGGGATGATGTAAGATATTGCGTTATATAATACGCCAAATACCATTTACTTGTGAGCCAGATATTTTGGAGTTGGGGCTGTCACCACGAGTCATACGTATTCTACGATTTCTGCATCCGCATGAGGCGCTGCAGTGATGAATCGCGTCGTGTTGCTAGGCTCTCAGGACCTTGTTGTTGTGTCCGCCAGACGCCAGAATCACTTCATATTTTTACTAAGAGTACACGTTCCATACAAATCAGATGTCCTTGCTACATCCCAAAGGAAGTTTTCCGTGAGTCCGGACATTTATGATTCAGTGACATGCACGTTCACACCTTCAGCATGTTATTCCAAATGCGGAGCGGCGTTAAGCCGAAAACCACTTTCTTCTCAACCCTTCCATCTCGCTTTACACTTTCCTTTCTTAATTGCCTGAACCCCTGGCACGACTGAGTTCACTTCGCCCGAAATTCAACAACGCTCGAGTTCGTGCTCAGCTTCCTGCCACCCGCTCCTTTCTACCTTCGCATTCTCAATTGCTCTAAGTAAGTTAGTTTCCTCAAACATTTCATTGCCGTCAGACTTCTCCTGTTCCTTGCTCCTGGCTGGCAACTCCGTCCCCGGCTGCTGACGATCGACCAAACCGAGTTATGGTTACAACCGTATTTCCATCCACAATACAGTCATATTCTCCGAGTTAGACAGCTCTTCGTACGGAGTTACGTGCTTGAAAGGCCGCTTATTGAAACCGTCCCGTCGAATGGTTTCCTTTATTCCCTCGAATGGATGTCACGCAGTTCAAATAAAAACCCAAATATTTACCTACAATGTGGAATTATCAAACAAAAAATAAACCTTCAACTTACTATCAATTTATATTAAAAAGAAGCTTTTCGCTCAAGACCTGAGCATCACAGAAAAACGCTGCAAAGTCCTTGTCACATGGGTTTATTATTCTACTGGACATACCTACAGAAATGTTGGCTGTTCATTTATTAATCCTTTTGTGAAATAATTAAAACATCTATTTCTGATGGTTTCCACCAATTTTGGCCCCCAAAACACGAATTAAGGTCCTGCTATTTTTTACAAAATATCTTTCATCATTGGTAGTGCCATTTAATTGTCTTGATTCACGTGTTAACAATTTTCCTAGTGTTCTTATACAAACTGATGGTGATTTCAGACGATTTCCCAGGTTTTTCACTCATAAAATAAATCAATTTTGGGAGCTGAACATTTGGTAGAACCTCAATTTTCCGCTCTTTGGTCAATGTCGACTTCATATTCGGTCTTCTCGACCCCAAAAACATGGAAAGCGCATGATACTAACTGAAACACAAAAAGTACCTATTTTTATACACATTTTCATTCATAGCACCCCTGGGTATATTCCGATCGGGCTGCAAGGTTCGGAACACAACTAGGGCCCATAGTGGAGCATTTGTGCGAAAGAAAGAATTTTTTAGACCGAAAATGAAGCCAGTAGGTACACGTGATACGGCGGACGGACATTGGCATTTTTGGAATCTTCGCACCTTGAAACGGAAAAGAAAAAATTTTGAGGGGGAGTTATAAAAATAATATGAAATCGAATACGAATACGAATATGAAGTCGATTTTGTCCAAAGAGTGGAAAATTGAGGTTCTACCAAATGTTCAGCTCCCAAAATTGCTTTTTTATGACTCAAAAACCTGGGAAATCGTCTGAAATCATTTTGTATAACACTACTACCTACCTAATTCGTGTTTATGGGGCCAAAAATGGTGGAAACCATCAGAAATCGCTATTTCAATAATTATTTCACCTGAAAGAAACAAAAATGAACAGCCAACATTTCTTTAGGTATGTCCAGTAGAATAATAAACCCAAGCAACAAGGATTTTGCAGCGTTTTAGGAATCTACGCACCTTGAAAAGGAAAAGAAAACAAATTTGAGGGGTTGTTATAAAATTTTTTTGCTGAGCGAATACACAGGCGTATTATTCACAGAATAATAAACCAAAACGGTGTTATTGAAAAAATAGTCTATTTCCACTAATACACGAAAAAACGCGAAAAATACTCCGTTACACCGGTTCCGGTGATCAAACCATCGTCAGTAACAAACAATAGCTGTGCTAACAATAACTAAGTTAATGTTTGTTACTGACGATGGTCTGATCACCGAAACCGCTATAATAGTGATTCTCGAGTTTTTTGTGTACTAGTGGAAATATATTATTTTTTTCAATAACTCCGTTTTTTCTGTGAAATGGGGTTCCACGATTTCTTCGCGAGTGATTTAGTTCGTTCTGAGCATCCTCAGGTCCTCACATAAACACAGATTAACCTGTTTATCTGTGTTTATGTGAGTACCTGTGTTTATGGGGGTACCTGAGGATGCTCAGAATTTGAGCGAAAAGCTTTGTTTTAAATATAAATCGGTAGTAAGCTGAAGGTTTTTTGTTTTGTCTCACTAAAATCGATGAATTGACGCCAAATATTGGTTCTAAGTACCTAAATTTGTTACTATTGGGTAACTTTTATTATTTCGCTTGAATTGATGGACACAGGTGGGCGGACAAATTTCGATTTTGTAGCAAAAGAAATGTTTCCCTCCTAGCATCGAATGTTACCTTGAAATTTCACCTAGAAAGATGCAATGCTTGGCACTTAGGATGAACTTAAACCTAATGATCGAACGCTGTTGGCTGTTCTAGTTGATCTCAATAGTCCCGTCTATTTCTTCTTCTTTCCTGTGGCCCCGTGACTAGTATGGGGCCTCAGTGAAATTACGCCATCCGACTGTATTCTGAGCCAGAGTTTCAACTTCCCGCCTCGCCTTGCCATTCAGGCAAGCTTGAGAGCATTTTGTCATTACAGTTTATAAATGATAAGCCTCTGTAATCCTCCACCCTTCCTCGGTCTCCCTTGTGACAGAGTGTGACAGTGGTGGTGGACCCTCGAGAGTCCCCCTCCTAGGCCAGCGAGATTATCACCGGTTAAGAAGGGATATCTATTAGGCATCCGCCCACCGATCCTGTCTTCACCGGACCAAAACACTACTCGAGAACAGCCGCACTGTAACAGCGGAAAGATCATGGCTTCCCTGAAATAATCCGGCACCTCACCACAATCGTAACATCGGTTGTACAGGACGAGCAATTTCTCCTTGAATTCTGGGCAGGCATACTTATAGAATTCAGATGGCACTCCGCCCTCTCCAGGGACCTTGTTGTCGCTCACTGAAGACATCAACACTCTTGCCAGTTCTTCCATTTCAAAAGGTCTGTCCCGGGCCTCAATAGCAATGCGTGGTTCGGCATAACTAGTGCCGCACGTGGCCGCCCCAGAAGTTTACGAAAATGTTCCACAAACTTTGAGGGGGTGGGGGGGGGGGGGGGGGCAGCTGCTCTTGCTGACCATTTCGTCATCTCAAAACCTTTTATTAAATCCCAGAATTTCTTGCTATTCCTGTCCTCCCTAAACTTCAACGATTGGGCAATCACATATTCTTTTTCTTTTGAATGATCTTTTCTTAACTGATGAAATTTGGTTTGTCCCATTTGTGGTCTGGTTGGTCCGTGAAGCTCGGCGTTACTGTCAGTCACATCTAAGTGGGTGAAAAATAGGGGTTGGAATTTTCAGAACGCCGTAGCTCGAAAACTTTCAATCGAAGAGTATGGTTTCTTTTACGTTTCTAAATTGAGCTCAAACTGAAGAATTTGTTGAGACCACCCGGGGCATTGTACGAAAAGCTTCATGAACATGATCGTGAATCAAACGGTATAAATCCGGCCCAGATGTCATTGCAAATAGAAATTAATAACAACAATTAATAAATTATTGAATGATTGAATCCCGAGAATTTTTATAAAACTGTTATTCCCGGGCCGGCACCTGCGCTCGATTTAGGGCTTTCCTTGGAGGAGCAAGAGGGTAGGTATTGACCACAGAAAACAGTGATCTATGCAGAAGGGGCATCTGCACAGGTAAATAATAAACCGTTGTGTAATAATTTGCACTGTTTTTGTGCAGTATTCACCTAGTAGGTTTAACCAAAAATGTGGCAGTCTATTGTAAATAATTATAGCATGTCTGGCAACCGTAGATCCTACGCCGTCGTTGACGATATGAACGGCCTTCGGAAACCACTTCTAAGGCATCCATTTCCGAAAATTTCCAAGGCCCTTTGTTGAAACTCAAGTTGAACTTGACTTGATGCTTAAATGAGTGAGAGAATGTTCTGTTTGAACCCATTGCCGCATCTATTTGATTATTCTATAAAATCTGACAAAATTCAAAACAGTAGAAAGTGTGGCCATTCAGTTATGTCCACACGTCAGCAGCCTGGATGGTTCTATTATTCGCCACTGGCGAAGCCTCAACAAGCCACCGATCCACACCAGAGAAATACTGGTTACCCTCCAACTTCGTACCTATCGTGAAAGAGACCTGAAGGGGAAACCATAGTTGTTGAGAAGGGAAAGCCGAGGCTTCGGATGCTTGAAATCTTCCACTTTCTCGGTAATACAGTCTCTCACCCTCTTTTTCTCCTCCACTTCAGAGAAGAAATCCAGTTACAGGACAAAACCTTTTCGAATGTGGCGGAACCTGTGGAGGGGAAGAACCGACCACTCGCAATGATTGAGTCTTTCTCTTCCACTCAGTCTGCCCTATGACCGCCCTCACCTGCTCCCCTCCCCTCCCCACAACCCCATCATTGCCGCAAATAATTTACCGTTCGAACTCTCAACGGGAATTCCTGGGGAAAAAGGTTGAGGGGATCCCATTATTCCTGTCCACTCCCGAACGACATTGCTAGCTTGAGACTCTTATGGGTCATTGGGGAGTCTTCGTCTCCTTCCCTCCAAATACCTTCTGTGTGAGTAGGTAATGCTCCTGTAGCGAAGTTGGCAATACCTTGGGAAACGTACCCTACTTCCTCTCTTCTTCTACTTCTACTCTAACTATGGTTACTGTACTACGGTGCACATTGCATGAGGGAAAAACTGGTGCGAATGCACTATAGTGCACATTGCATATGATGGAAACATTGCATATGAGGGAAACACTCTCTACTTCTACTCTCTACTTTTATGTCTACTTCTACTTCTCTTCTTCTACTATACTCTACTCTACTCTAAAGAAACACTGGTGCACATGTACTACGGTGCCCATTGCATATGAGGGAAACACTCTCTACTCTACTCCCTACTTCGACTCTCTACTCCTACTTCTACTTCTCTTCTGTACTTCCTCTCTTCTTCTAATTACTAAAATTATTACGTACTTCTACTTACCGACTCGTTCTGTAATAACGTTAATGGTTACTGTACTATGGTGCACACTGCATATGAGGGAAATACTGGTTTACATGAAGTATGGTGCACATTGCATATGATGGAAACACTCTACTCTACTTTCTACTTCTACTTATCTTCTTCTTCTTCTACTTCTACTTCTACTTCTATTCTTCTACTCTCTTCTTCTACTTATGTACTGTACTTCCTCTCTTCTTCTACTTACCGACTCGTTCTGTAATAACGTTAATGGTTACTGTACTATGGTGCACACTGCATATGAGGGGAAAACTGGTTTACGTGAACTATGGTGCACATTGCATATGAGGGAAACACTCTCTACTCTCTACTTCTACTTCTACTTCTAATGCTACGTCTACTCTACTTCTACTTCTCTTCTTCTGCTTCTACTTCTCTTCTTCTACTCTACTCTTCTACTATACTCTACTCTACTCTACAGAAACACTGGTGCACATGTACCATGGTGCCCATTGCATATGATGGAAACACTCTCTACTCTACTTTCTACTTCTACTTATCTTCTTCTTCTTCTACTTCTACTTCTACTTCTACTTCTACTTCTATTCTTCTACTCTCTTCTTCTACTTACTAAAAATATTATGCCTACGGTACTTCCTCTCTTCTTCTACTTACCGACTCGTTCTGTAATAACGTTAATGGTTACTGTACTACGATGCACATTGCATATGAGGGGAACACTGGTTCCTAAAAATATTTGTAATGTGTAACTCGTTAATAATATAGCAGTGCTTCCAACCGTTTTACTTCCACGTTTCTATTATATAGGTCTGGAAGTTCGGTGGGTGGTGTCTTCAAAAATAAGGTGTTCGAGAAAAACATGGAATCTTGTTCATAAGTGCTCAAAACGATTTTCTAGACGGTTTTCCGCTTGGTGTTGCTCACTTCCTCAAAACGGCCATTTTCGGATTTTACTTTTGGGGTTTTGTTCAGCTCGTTCAAGTCTTTCAATTCAGTGAGAACGAGCTTTCTAGATGGAAAACGCTGCAAATCCCTGCACAACGGTTTATTATTTTGTATAGAATACCCTTCTGTTACAGATCACAGCTCTATGTATAGATAACCCGTCTATATACTCGTAATATAATATGTACTATTCTATGCATATTATGTAGATCGCAGACCCTCCGTAGGTTAGTACCTAACCCCGTACTCGTTACTAGGTACCTACCTAAATCACGAGTTAAATGTTGCTAAAATAATTCTGCCGATGACAAACAGTACCTAACAAAAAGAAACACACATAATGAAGTTCTGAAAAGAAATTGTTGATGAGGAGTGAAAAAAGTTGCAAAAGTACCTACCAACAAACTCCAGCCCCTTCTACGTAGATGTTATAATGAACCGTTGTGTAATAATTTACCGTTGAGTAATGATTTACCGTAGTAATAATTTACCCATCAATAATACTTCAACGTTTGTTCAAGTTTCACTACCTACCAACAAACTCCAAAAGAGCCATCATTTTTCAAATTAAATAATATCACAGAACAACCAACTCGACTTCATACTCCGCCAATATAATCAGGTGATCCCTACCAATGATTGGCCGTATTCACAAATTCCTATTGTGGGCGCGTCTCTGGTTACGAGATTTGGTTTGAATTGTATACAATTTCATTCACACTGGAGTCGAAAATGCCTGTCGGTGCAAACTTCGGGGCCTTACTGTGAACGAACGGCTGGACGTACGATGCTCCGGATGGTCTTAAAAAACTCGCAAGTTCAAGATCTATTTAAAACCGTAAAAATATTTACGTAAAAAAATGGTATAGGCGTTTTGAAAATTTCAACCCCTATTTTGAACCCCTTAGAGATGACTCACAGTAACGTCGAGCTTCGAGGACCAACTAGACGCCGAACGGAACCTATAACCCGAATTTCATCAATTTTTTTTCATGGTAACTAAGAAAAGTGGCCCGTACGGCGTTCGGCGTACGGCGGACAGACAGAAATATTTTTATTGCAGTTTTGGATTCTACATACCTTGAAACGTAAACCATCAAATTTTGAGGGGGGGTAAGAATTTTTTTTTTTCATGCTCGATTCCAATGGTTCATTATTGAAAATAATAAACCAAAATATGGGAGTTACTACGGGTTTTCTAGCTTTTTCAACGATAACTGCCGTAAAAATGTATGAAAATTAGCGCGGTTGGTGCCAAAACGTCCGTTAGGATGTCCAGATCATCCTTATTGATTTTGAGCTCGATCACATTTGATTTGGCTGATCAACAGCAAAAACTATGTCAATGGATCCCATTTCCCAGGTCTACTTGCTAGATGACGTTGCTGTGGTGTCAAAAAGTTGTTGAAAGTGAGGTTTCTATATGCAAGTATATAAAGTGTATTTTCACGCGTAGTATATTCTCATGATCTGTCAGGCCAACATGAGCAGCCAATCGGGCCGCCATGGAAATGAAAATGAAAAAAAAAAAAACTTTATTCCACATAGAACAAAAAAATAGATATAGGCACAAAGAAAAAATACATTAAAAATAGGAGAAAAATAAAATAATGTTTCCCCCTCCAGCGCTAGGTAATTGCGACGCAGTAAATTTGGAATAACCCACTCTATCGAGCTGGGCTCGGTGTTGAGTGGAGTAGTTGCCCCTATCCGTCGAGAAATATAAATATTAGGCTTCTATAATCATAGTAACTTTTAACCCAACCTCTGAATTTTGTGTACTTTTTCCTTCGTACCTTCTTCATACATTGGTTTACCTTCAGTTATGACTCAACTCCTGTAAATGCTGTAAATACTGTCTGTAAATACAGTCTAAGTAACCTTGCTCAATTAGCCAGGAGAAAATCAGTTTTTTATAAGCTGACCTAGAATATTTCGAGGGCTGCTGTACATAAGAAAAAAATAGGTAGGTAGCAACCTAATCTTAGATCAATCAATCAATTAAATTACAATATTCTTGGGGTATTTATCTGTATGATGATATCATCACCTAATCTAATATAAGTAGTCAAAGATGTGCGTAAGATGTTTATGTCGCGTCGCTAGTCACAAAATTAGGTAGTTAAATTGCGCAATGAATTTATCATCATCATCATCATATAGCAGTTACTCCATCATAAGGGACGTCCACTGTAATGCATGCGCATTTACTCCACGGGATTTGTTTTTATGATATACCACATTATTGTATAGGATAGAATAGTTTCGTTTTGATACGGGACCATTTGCGGTCCAACCCGCATGTACCCTCAAAATTTCAGCTCCCTACGACTATTTTTTGCGTAGTAAGGAGCGTTACAAGGAAACTGTCAACATTTCATGTTCGCGCATGCGCAGACGAAAGTTACCGTACGATTCCAATGAAATTCATATGGAACTATCAAAGAATTATTCTTGATCGACCCTCCGAATCTGAACTCATTTCAACGATATTTAAGGTAGTTATGGGCGTTTCAATTATTTCACGTTTGCGCATGCGCAGACGAAACGATTTCCTTGATTTTGAAATGCGATCATCTGCAATCCAACCCGTGGGTGCCCTCAAAATGTCAGCTCTCTACGACTGTTTTTCGCGTAGGTAGAAGCCTTACAAGGAAATGGTCAACATTTCATGTTCGCGCATGCGCAGACAAAAGTTACATTACGAATGCTATGAAATTCATTTAGAACTATGAAAGTATTATTCCTGATCGACTCTTCAAGTTTGAACTCATTTCAAAAGTATTTAAGGTAGTTATGGGCGTTTCAATTATTTCACATTTGCGCATGAGCAGACGAAAGTTACAGTACTCCTTCAATGATTTTGGTATGGGACCGTCTGTGACCCAACCCGCACCTACCCTCGAAATTTCAGCCCATTTTGTCCATTATCTCTGGTAGTTATGGGCGTTACAAGGAATTTCCACAGACAGACAAACAGAAAGACAGACACGGAACCAAAAACGTTCCTGGATGTTTAAAATGGAAAATTGTAGTGGAAATTTTCATTTTGGAGGACATACTTTCTTTGCTTCCTCACTACCGAAGGTAGGGAAGCCTTGGATTCGTGATTGAGTAAAAAAAGTTTATATCTTCCAAAATGACAATTTCTACTTCCATTTTGCGTTTCAGACATCGAGGAACATTTTTGTTCCGTATCTGTCTGTGGTAATCCCTTGTTACGCCCATAACTGCCCGAAATGATGGTCAAAATTGGCTGGAATTTGGAGGGTAGGTGCGGGTTGGTTCACGGACGGCCCCATACTGAAATCATTGAAAAAGTACTGCCCTGAAGTTAGCCGCATATTCAAAATCGAAAACTTTAAACGTTTGCCACCGCTCGCCAGGTTAAAATTTTTGAATTCTGACAACGGGAATGAATTCGGCTACTAAAAATCTCAAAAGTACCATTTTTAGAATTTCGAAATTTTGATCCAAAAATTTAAAATTTCGCGCACCTTTAAACGTTTGCCCCGACCTTATCAGTAGCATATTTGATGTTCTGGTTTCAAATTGTGAAAGGTCTTACTCTCCTCTAAAAAGTACCTCTTTTAGATTTTTGAAATTTGACCCGGAAATATTCATAATCATGCCCTGAAGTTAGCTACAAATTTGAGAAGTTTAAACGTTTGCCACTGCTCGTCAGGTTGAAATTTTCCAATTCTGACAACGGGAATGAATTCGGCCACAAAAATGCTAAAAAGTACCAATTTTAGAATTTCAAAATTTTGTTCCAAAAATTTAAAATTTCGCGCACCTTTAAACGTTTGCCCCGACCTTATCAGTAGCATATTTGATGTTCTAGTTTCAAATTGTGAAAGGTCTTACTCTCCTCTAAAAAGTACCTCTTTTAGATTTTTGAAATTTGACCCGGAAATATTCATAATCATGCCCTGAAGTTAGCTACAAATTTGAGAAGTTTAAACGTTTGCCACTGCTCGTCAGGTTGAACTTTTCCAATTCTGACAACGGGAATGAATTCGGCCACAAAAATGCTAAAAAGTACCCATTTTAGAATTTCAAAATTTTGTTCCAAAAATTTAAAATTTTGCGCACCTTTAAACGTTTGCCCCGCCCTTATCAATAGCATATTTGATGTTCTGGTTTCAAATTCTGAAAGTTCATACTCTCCTCTCAAAAGTACCTCTTTTAGATTTTTGAAATTCGACCTAGAAATAGTCAGCTGCAACAACAGAGGCAAACATGATACACGGAAAACGGCCATCTTCAGGCTTTAAACGTTTGCCCCGCCCTTATCAATAGCATATTTGATGTTCTGGTTTCAAATTCTGAAAGTTCATACTCTCCTCTCAAAAGTACCTCTTTTAGATTTTTGAAATTCGACCTAGAAATAGTCAGCTGCAACAACAGAGGCAAACATGATACACGGAAAACGGCCATCCATAGACTTTAAACGTTTGCCCCGCCCTTATCAATAGCATATTTGATGTTCTGGTTTCAAATTCTGAAAGTTCATACTCTCCTCTCAAAAGTACCTCTTTTAGATTTTTGAAATTCGACCTAGAAATAGTCAGCTGCAACAACTGAGGCAAACATGATACACGGAAAACGGCCATCTTCAGGCTTTAAACGTTTGCCCCGACCTTATCAATAGCATATTTGATGTTCTGGTTTCAAATTCTGAAAGTTCATACTCTCCTCTCAAAAGTACCTCTTTTAGATTTTTGAAATTCGACCTAGAAATAGTCAGCTGCAACAACTGAGGCAAACATGATACACGGAAAACGGCCATCTTCAGGCTTTAAACGTTTGCCCCGACCTTATCAATAGCATATTTGATGTTCTGGTTTCAAATTCTGAAAGTTCATACTCTCCTCTCAAAAGTACCTCTTTTAGATTTTTGAAATTCGACCTAGAAATAGTCAGCTGCAAGAACTGAGGCAAACATGATACACGGAAAACGGCCATCTTCAGGCTTTAAACGTTTGCCCCGCCCTTATCAATAGCATGTTTGATGTTCTGGTTTCAAATTCTGAAAGTTCATACTCTCCTCTCAAAAGTACCTCTTTTAGATTTTTGAAATTCGACCTAGAAATAGTCAGCTGCAACAACAGAGGCAAACATGATACACGGAAAACGGCCATCTTCAGGCTTTAAACGTTTGCCCCGCCCTTATCAATAGCATATTTGATGTTCTGGTTTCAAATTCTGAAAGTTCATACTCTCCTCTCAAAAGTACCTCTTTTAGATTTTTGAAATTCGACCTAGAAATAGTCAGCTGCAACAACTGAGGCAAACATGATACACGGAAAACGGCCATCTTCAGGCTTTAAACGTTTGCCCCGCCCTTATCAATAGCATATTTGATGTTCTGGTTTCAAATTCTGAAAGTTCATACTCTCGTCTCAAAAGTACCTCTTTTAGATTTTGGAAATTTGACCCAGAAATAGTCAGCAACTACAACCAAGGCAAATGGAAGCATGGAATAGATGAAGATGCATGGATAGTCGAATATGGAGGGGCATTGATGGAGCAAGGAGGAAGAAGGCAGAGCAGTCAGATAAAGGATAAGATACATTTTGTCATTCCTTGTGTCATTATCATGAAGGTGGTAACATGAACATCCAGTACTGTAGTCTGGAAGTCAGATAAGGATAGGAGTTCTTGTATTCTTTGAGTATAAGGAATTGAACTGTTTCCTGTGACATGACTGAAAACATGATTCAAAAATGTTGAGTTTTACAAGGAAATAAAATAAGAACACTGTGAAAATTGGATTTAGGTATGTAATCTAACTCACAACGAGACACACGGAAAACGATTAAAACAAGAAGAAAAATGGCGGCAAAACAACTGAACAGAATGACCAACTCCACGACAGAGAAATTCTTCCACATGGATGCTACAAAGTTGCAAGTAATTGCCAGATGGATAACCATCTCAATAAAAAATATTGTACAAACTGGCCATAGATATTGAGGAAATGAACTATAAATACCCATGGTCGTGGGTCTTTCATTCAAAATGCATGGGGAAGGCAGCCAGGATGGGATTCCCCGGATTGCAGCGCTGCCTGCCGGGAGCAGCTGTAGACGGATTTGGTTCCCCGCGATTTCGTTCTGTAATTTCTACTAGAGTGCGGCTTCCTTGTAAAACTCAACATTTTTGAATCATGTTTTCAGTCATGTCACAGGAAACAGTTCAATTCCTTATACTCAAAGAATACAAGAACTCCTATCCTTATCTGACTTCCAGACTACAGTACTGGATGTTCATGTTACCACCTTCATGATAATGACACAAGGAATGACAAAATGTCTCTTATCCTTTATCTGACTGCTCTGCCTTCTTCCTCCTTGCTCCATCAATGCCCCTCCATATTCGACTATCCATGCATCTTCATCTATTCCATGCTTCCATTTGCCTCTGTTGTTGCAGCTGACTATTTCTAGGTCGAATTTCAAAAATCTAAAAGAGGTACTTTTGAGAGGAGAGTATGAACTTTCAGAATTTGAAACCAGAACATCAAATATGCTATTGATAAGGTCGGGGCAAACGTTTAAAGCCTGAAGATGGCCGTTTTCCGTGTATCATGTTTGCCTCAGTTGTCGCAGCTGACTATTTCTAGGTCGAATTTCAAAAATCTAAAAGAGGTACTTTTGAGAGGAGAGTATGAACTTTCAGAATTTGAAACCAGAACATCAAATATGCTATTGATAAGGGCGGGGCAAACGTTTAAAGCCTGAAGATGGCCGTTTTCCGTGTATCGTTTGCCTCTGTTGTTGCAGCTGACTATTTCTAGGTCGAATTTCAAAAATCTAAAAGAGGCACTTTTGAGAGGAGAGTTTGAACTTTCAGAATTTGAAACCAGAACATCAAATATGCTATTGATAAGGGCGGGGCAAACGTTTAAAGTCTAAAGATGGCCGTTTTCCGTGTATCATGTTTGCCTCAGTTGTTGTAAAATTGGTACTTTTTAGCATTTTTGTGGCCGAATTCATTCCCGTTGTCAGAATTGGAAAATTTCAACCTGACGAGCAGTGGCAAACGTTTAAACTTCTCAAATTTGTAGCTAACTTCAGGGCATGATTATGAATATTTCCGGGTCAAATTTCAAAAATCTAAAAGAGGTACTTTTTAGAGGAGAGTAAGATCTTTCACAATTTGAAACCAGAACATCAAATATGCTACTGATAAGGTCGGGGCAAACGTTTAAAGGTGCGCGAAATTTTAAATTTTTGGATCAAAATTTCGAAATTCTAAAAATGGTACTTTTGAGATTTTTAGTAGCCGAATTCATTCCCGTTGTCAGAATTCAAAAATTTTAACCTGGCGAGCGGTGGCAAACGTTTAAAGTTTTCGATTTTGAATATGCGGCTAACTTCAGGGCAGTGAAAAGTGCGGTAACTTTCGGCTGTGCATGCGCAAACGTGAAATACTTGAAACACCCATAACAACCCTAAATGTCGTTAAAATGAGTTCAAACAGGGAGGATTGATCAGGAATAGTACTTTGATGGTTCCAAATGAATTTCACTGGAATAGTACTGTAACTTTCGTCTGCGCATGCGCGAACATGAAATGTTGACCATTTCCTTGTAACGCTTCTAACAACGCGAAAAATAGTCGTAGATAGCTGAAATGTTGAGGGTACACGTGGGTTTGATCGCAAATGGTCCCATTTCAAAATCATGGAAATCGTTCCGTCTGCGCATGCGCAAACGTGAAATACTTGGAACGCCCGTAACAACTTTAAATATCGTTGAAATGTGCTTAGATTTGGATGGTCGATCAAGAATAATTATTCTTAGATAGTTCCATAAGAACTTCATTCGTCTGCGCATGCGCAAACAAAAAATGTTGCCCGTTTTCTTGTAACGCTTCTAACAACGCGAAAAATAGTCGTAGAGAGCTGAAATTTTGAGGGTACACGTGGGTTTGATCGCAAATGGTCCCTTATCAAAACTAAACTACCCAACTTGTGATGAATTTAAAATTGGCTCATCACGGTGGCGTGAGGATATGCGCAGGCGGTTATCACCGACATCTACGATCTTTTAAGGGAGTGAAAAGGTGGAGGTGAGAGGTAGAATTTGCCCAGGCGGCGGATATCCACCGACATCTAGGATCTTTTGAGGAGGAGAGAGAGCAAGGTAGAGGAGAGAATAGAGAGCTGGTTAGAGGAAGTGTCGAATGAAGCTAAAGCCCCAGGATCCAGGGTTTTATAGGAAATGGAGGCCTCTCCCTCCAACCCCCTGTTAGGGGTTGGTGGTGGGGCCCCAGGTTGTGTACCCTGGGTTCTGTGGCTTGTCTCCCCACTCATTCGTTTATTGACGGAAACTAAATTCAGCGTTTGGATGTTGGTGAGAACTTAAGTTAGAGGAGTGTTCCCGGGAGGGACTCACGACACAACTATTCTATACGTTCATGTGATTCAAGTGTGGAAGCTGTACTGCCTGCTCGAATTGGCAGAAGTTTTTTTTTTTATTCATTCACGAATCCAAGGCTTCCCTACCGACCGGTAGTGAGGAAGCGAAATGTAGTTCGCGTTTACAACATCTGAAACTCCCGTTGAAACTAATAAAGTCGAGGATTTCGGGGTCGGATCGGCGGATTAAGTGAAGGAGCTCGCCGTATCTCTTCCAAGTACCGTTTTCCCTCCGTTTGTTCGCCTTTTATGTGAATCAATTAAGGGAAGGTCATAGAAGCCATTTCAATTACATTAAACTCAGCGGGAGCCACTTTAATCGGGCCAACTGCCCCGCCTTCTTTTTTTTCCAGCCCTTTTCTGACTCCTTCATCCCCCCCCGCCCCCACCCTTCAACGTTCCGTGGTTTATTAAACCTCTAAACGTTTATTACACTCCTGCCGAAAACCGTAGTCAGGCGTTTTCACGGTGCATTAGATGATAAGCCCAAGGCCTATTCAGCGATCATTTAAGATGTTATAATATTTTATTAAACCGGTGAGTGAAACCTGAGCTAAACCAATAACTGAAACCTGAGCCGAAAAATTCAGTTCTTCGTTTTCACGGTTCAACAATTGATATCTCAAGAAAAATAAGCCAGAATCTGCTTTCCACCCGAAGATAATGTCAACTTAATGTGGAAAATCTGAAAAAGGAAAGATATTATTCTCTCCGGGAATTTTGTACGAATAGGAGCTATTCCGGTATAAGGAGGGTCCGAAGTTTACAAGATTTTAAAACCTTTTTCCATGCCCGTCCGTTTATACTGGACATCCAGACTCTAGAATTATTTACAAAGAATCCTGTAATAATTATATCCTTAAACAACAAACTAAAGTAACTAGGTACAAAAATCCTTGTCACATGGGTTTATTATTCTACTGGACATACGTACAGAAATAATGGCTGTTCGTTTATTGTTTCTTTCATGTGCAATTATTGAAATGGCTATTTTTGATGGTTTTTGGCCCCCGAAAACACGAATTAGGCTCGGCTTTTGTTAATACAGATTATTTTTGATCACTGACAGTACAATTTAATTGTCTTGATTCACTTGTTGATACTACTCCTACTGTTATTATACAAATTTTTGGTGATTTCAGACAATTTCCCATGTTTTTGACTCATAAAAAATTAATTCCGTTGGCGGTGGGGGGGGGGGGGGTTGGTTAACCTTCGTTACAACTTAATTCTTCACTCTTCGGTCAAAATCAACTTCATATTCGGTCTTCTTCGCCCTAAAAAACATGGGAAACGATACCTCACATGCTCATGTTCACTAAACCCTCAAAAAATCCCCCGAAAACCCCTATTTTTACACCCATTTCTCTCCCATAACACCACCGGGTGTATGCCGATCGGGCTGCCGAGTTTCGGAGTACAACTAGGACCAAAATGTGTTCCCAAATGCGGTCCCGAACTGTGTGCGGAAGAACGACGATTTTAGACATAAATTTAACGTAAATTTAATACTGAAACTTCGTTAGAACCTCAATTTTCCTCATTGGTCAAAATCGACTTCTTATTCGGTCTTCTCGTCCAAAAAACATGGAAAACGATACCTCAAAAGCTCGTGTTACTAACATACGTTACAGTGGTTTTTTTTAATGGTCGGAGATACCAATTAATTTAAGGCCCGTTTACACGAGCGGACCGGGCCGGATAAATCCGAGGAGTACAGTAAGTGCGTACTTCAGCCCTGCCGTCTAAACGCTCGTCCGGACCGGTTATGGGCGTTCCCACTTGCTAGGGAGGCCCGATGGAAATTCCTTCGGATCTAGGGTCCCCCCACCGGACGATCCTACTCTCCCCACCCGTTTGCCCTGTCACCCTGTGGTGTAAACGCATATCCGCTCAGGATCTTCTCCAGGACTAGGTACCTACATCCCTATAAACATGCATATAGTTTAAAAACGCTGCAAAGTCCTTGTCACATGGGTTTATTATTCTATTGAAGTTCTAGAGATTCTTGTTGGCAGTTAAATTTATTGTTTCTTTCATGTGGAATGATTGAATTAGCTATTCCTGATGATTTCCACCAATTTTGGCCCCCAAAACATGAAATAGGTACACTTTTTTTCCCCCCAGATCATCCTTGATCATTGGTAGTGCGATTTAATGGTCTTGATTCAGCTGTTTACACTTTTTCTAATGTTATTATACAAATTGATGGTGATTTCAGACATTTTCCCAGGTTTTTGACTCATTAAAAATCAATTTTCGGAAATGAACCTTTGGTAAAAACTCAATTTTCGCCTCTTTGGTAAAAATCGACTTCATATTCGGTCTTCTCGTTCCAAAAACATGGAAAACGATATCTCAGAAGCTCATGTTACTAATATGTTATTAAAACACAAAAAGTACCTATTTTTATACACATTTTCACTCATAACACCCCTGGGTACATTCCGATTGGGCTGCAAAGTTTCGGGACACAGCTAGGGCCCAAATTGAGCATGTGAGCGAAAGAACGACTTTTTAGACAGAAATTGAAGCCGGTATCGTATGCATGATACGGTGTATGGTGGACAGACATTGCATTTTCTGAATCTAGGCACCTTGAAACGGAAAAGAAAAAATTTTGGGGGGTGTTATACAAATTTATTGCTGAAGATAATAAACCAAAACGGTGGAAATTGTTATACAACTGTTTATTACGTTCTTGTCTTCGGTCCGGTCGTGTAAACGGCTGCCCGAAGGGAAGGAAGCCCCGCCCCCCACGGAGCGAGTCAGGAGGCTCCTAGCTAGGAGCCTCCTGACTCGCTCCGTGGGGGGCGGGGCTTCCTTCCCTTCGGGCAGCCGTTTACACGACCGGACCGAAGACAAGAACGTAATAAACAGTTGTATAACAATTTCCACCGTTTTGGTTTATTATCTTCAGCAATAAATTTGTATAACACCCCCCAAAATTTTTTCTTTTCCGTTTCAAGGTGCCTAGATTCAGAAAATGCAATGTCTGTCCACCATACACCGTATCATGCATACGATACCGGCTTCAATTTCTGTCTAAAAAGTCGTTCTTTCGCTCACATGCTCAATTTGGGCCCTAGTTGTGTCCCGAAACTTTGCAGCCCAATCGGAATGTACCCAGGGGTGTTATGAGTGAAAATGTGTATAAAAATAGGTACTTTTTGTGTTTTAATAACATATTAGTAACGTGAGCTTTTGAGGTATCGTTTTCCATGTTTTTGGAACGAGAAGACCGAATATGAAGTCGATTTTTACCAAAGAGGCGAAAATTGAGTTTTTACCAAAGGTTCATTTTCGAAAATTGATTTTTAATGAGTCAAAAACCTGGAAAAATGTCTGAAATCACCATCAATTTGTATAATAACACTAGAAAAAGTGTCAACAGGTGAATCAAGACAACTAAATGGCACTACCAATGATCAAAGATCATTTGAAAAAAAAGGAGCGTACCTAATTCGTGTTTTGGGGGCCAAAATTGGTGGAAACCATCATAAATGGCTATTTCAATAATTATTTCACATGAAAGAAACAATAAATGAACAGCCAACATTTCTGTAGGTTGTCCAATAGAATAGTAAACCCATGTGACAAGGACTTCGCAGCGTTTTTGGTTTATTATTCTGTGAATAATACACCTATGTATTCGCTCAGTAAAAAATTTTTATAACACCCCCTCAAACTTTTTTCTTTTCCGTTTCAAGGTGCGTAGATTCCAAAAATGCAATGTCCGTCCGCCGTACGCCGTATCACGTGTACAGGCTTCATTTTAGATCTAAAAAAGTCGTTCTTTCGCACACATGCTCCATTTGGGCCCTAGTTGTGTCCCGAAACTTTTCAGCCCGATCGGAATATACCCAGGGGTGTTATGAGTGAAAATGTGTATAAAAATAGGTACTTTTTGCGTTTTAGCAACATGTTAGTGAAATGAGCTTTTGAGGTAACGTTTTTCCATGTTTTTGGGGACGAGAATACCGAATATGAAGTCGATTTTGACCAAAGACGCGGAAATTGAGGTTTTACCATTAGTTCAGCTCCCAAAATTGTTTTTTTTAGTCAAAAACCTGGAAAACTGTCTGAAATCACCATCAATGTGTATACTAACATTAGAAAAAGTGTAAACAGCTGAATCAAGACCATTAAATCGCACTACCAATGATCAAAGATGATCTGGGGGGGAAAAAAAGTGTACCTATTTCATGTTTTGGGGGCCAAAATTGGTGGAAATCATCAGGAATAGCTAATTCAATCATTCCACATGAAAGAAACAATAAATTTAACTGCCAACAAGAATCTCTAGAACTTCAATAGAATAATAAACCCATGTGACATGGACTTTGCAGCGTTTTTAAACTATATGCATGTTTATAGGGATGTAGGTACCTAGTCCTGGAGAAGATCCTGAGCGGATATGCGTTTACACCACAGGGTGACAGGGCAAACGGGTGGGGAGAGTAGGATCGTCCGGTGGGGGGACCCTAGATCCGAAGGAATTTCCATCGGGCCTCCCTAGCAAGTGGGAACGCCCATAACCGGTCCGGACGAGCGTTTAGACGGCAGGGCTGAAGTACGCACTTACTGTACTCCTCGGATTTATCCGGCCCGGTCCGCTCGTGTAAACGGGCCTTAAAGCCCCGTTTACACGAGCGGACCGGGCCGGATACTCCGATGCTCCTAGCTAGGAGCCTCCTGACTCGCTCCGTGGGGGGCGGGGCTTCCATCCCTTCGGGCAGCCGTTTACACGACCGGACCGAAGACAAGAACGTAATAAACAGTTGTATAACAATTTCCACCGTTTTGGTTTATTATCTTCAGCAATAAATTTGTATAACACCCCCCAAAATTTTTTCTTTTCCGTTTCAAGGTGCCTAGATTCAGAAAATGCAATGTCTGTCCACCATACGCCGTATCATGCGCACGATACCGGCTTCAATTTCTGTCTAAAAAGTCGTTCTTTCCCACAGATGCTCAATTTGGGCCCTAGTTGTGTCCCGAAACTTTGCAGCCCAATCGGAATATACCCAGGGGTGTTATGAGTGAAAATGTGTATAAAAATAGGTACTTTATGTGTTTTAATAACATATTAGTAACGTGAGCTTTTGAGGTATCGTTTTCCATGTTTTTGGAACGAGAAGACCGAATATGAAGTCGATTTTTACCAAAGAGGCGAAAATTGAGTTTTTACCAAAGGTTCATTTCCGAAAATTGATTTTTAATGAGTCAAAAACCTGGAAAAATGTCTGAAATCACCATCAATTTGTATAATAACACTAGAAAAAGTGTCAACAGGTGAATCAAGACAACAAAATGGCACTACCAATGATCAAAGATCATTTGAAAAAAAAGGAGCGTACCTAATTCGTGTTTTGGGGGCCAAAATTGGTGGAAACCATCATAAATGGCTATTTCAATAATTATTTCACATGAAAGAAACAATAAATGAACAGCCAACATTTCTGTAGGTTGTCCAATAGAATAGTAAACCCATGTGACAAGGACTTCGCAGCGTTTTTGGTTTATTATTCTGTGAATAATACACCTATGTATTCGCTCAGCAAAAAATTTTTATAACACCCCCCTCAAACTTTTTTCTTTTCCGTTTCAAGGTGCGTAGATTCCAAAAATGCAATGTCCGTCCGCCGTACGCCGTATCACGTGTACAGGCTTCATTTTAGATCTAAAAAAGTCGTTCTTTCGCACACATGCTCCATTTGGGCCCTAGTTGTGTCCCGAAACTTTTCAGCCCGATCGGAATATACCCAGGGGTGTTATGAGTGAAAATGTGTATAAAAATAGGTACTTTTTGCGTTTTAGCAACATGTTAGTGAAATGAGCTTTTGAGGTAACGTTTTTCCATGTTTTTGGGGACGAGAATACCGAATATGAAGTCGATTTTGACCAAAGACGCGTAAATTGAGGTTTTACCATTAGTTCAGCTCCCAAAATTGTTTTTTTTTTGTCAAAAACCTGGAAAACTGTCTGAAATCACCATCAATGTGTATACTAACATTAGAAAAAGTGTAAACAGCTGAATCAAGACCATTAAATCGCACTACCAATGATCAAAGATGATCTGGGGGGGAAAAAAAGTGTACCTATTTCATGTTTTGGGGGCCAAAATTGGTGGAAATCATCAGGAATAGCTAATTCAATCATTCCACATGAAAGAAACAATAAATTTAACTGCCAACAAGAATCTCTAGAACTTCAATAGAATAATAAACCCATGTGACAAGGACTTTGCAGCGTTTTTAAACTATATGCATGTTTATAGGGATGTAGGTACCTAGTCCTGGAGAAGATCCTGAGCGGATATGCGTTTACACCACAGGGTGACAGGGCAAACGGGTGGGGAGAGTAGGATCGTCCGGTGGGGGGACCCTAGATCCGAAGGAATTTCCATCGGGCCTCCCTAGCAAGTGGGAACGCCCATAACCGGTCCGGACGAGCGTTTAGACGGCAGGGCTGAAGTACGCACTTACTGTACTCCTCGGATTTATCCGGCCCGGTCCGCTCGTGTAAACGGGCCTTAAGTCATCCGCACGGTTTCTTCCGTGAAAATGATTCTTTTTGTCGTGTTGATGAATCACTCCCAAATAAAATCTGTACATGATCGTCCCAAAAACAACGAAACTTTTATACCCGGGGTATCAATTAATCTCGTTATATCCGCTGCAACAAAGGTTTAAGAATCCAAGCTCTTCCAGGTCAAAAGATCACGCTTCTGAGTTTATCGATATAATAGAAGAACCTCAGAACTGTATAATACTCAACGAAAAAACGCTGCAAATCCCTGCACAACGGTTTATTATTCTCTACAGAATACCCTTCTTTTATAGATCACAGCTCTCCGTATAGATAACCCGTCTATATAATACGTACTAGTCTATACATATAATGTAGATCGCACACCCTCCGTAGGTTAATACCTAACCCCGTACTCGTTACTAGGTACCTGCCTAAATCACGAGTTAAATGTTGCTAAAATAATTCTGCCGATGACAAACAGTAACTAAAATGGCGAAAAGAAACGCAACTAATGAAGTTCTGAAAGAAAATTGTTGATGTGGAGTGAAATAGATGCCCCTTCTGCGTAGATCACTGTTATCTGTGGACAGTACCTACCCCTGGTCAAGTATAATGAACCGTTGTGTAATAACTTGCCCATCAATAATACTTCAACGGTTGGTCAAATTGCAAAAGTACCGATCAACAAAACCCAGCCCCTTCTTGGTAGATGAACCGTTGTGTAATAATTTATCGTTGTGTAATAATTTGCCGTAGTGTAATAATTTACCCATCAATAATACTTTAAAGTTTGTTCAAGTTTCACAAGTACCTACCACCAGTCAGGTGCGAGCGCTCAACCGAATAACATCGTGTCTTGCGGAAGTCCGTTGAAAATGGCCAATAGGTGTGGTAGTTGTGCTCTCGGGTTCCGTAATAACGAGTACCGCGCATTGTGTTCAAAATGCGAGAAAGCTTTTCATCTTCCATGTGTGAATTTAGCCAGAGATGATTATTTATTCATGAGAGATAATGGTCAATCTTGGAATTGTTCGGCGTGTTTGAGGGATAAACGACGTTCTCGCCTCTTGGGAAGCCCCGCCCAGGCCGATAGTGGGGAAGGTGAGATGGCATCATCTGCAACAACTGATAGCGGTAGCAACCTAGCGATCTTTGAACTTATCGAGGAATTACGGGCTGATATTTCAGCTTCTAACGGAAATATTGTAAACAAGATTGGAACCCTGTCCGAGGAACATCAGAGCTTCGTGGAGAATTTCAATAAATATTCCGACATTATAACCGAAAACAGTGAAGGTATAAAACATGTAAAGACGTCAATTGATGATTTAATCTCAAAAATTGGGGATATAAAAACGGATTACGCTCATATGGATACGAGGATTAACGAGGTCGGAGTCAAAGCAGATTTTGTAGAGCAGCTCTGCAAGGCGAATACCGTAGAAATCTGCGGAGTACCAATGCAAGATAAGGAAAACATCGTGGAGACTGTGGAGAACATCTTCCGAGCTGTGGGGTTTCAAGTGTACGATCGCATGGTTAATGATTGCTTCCGGCTACGTCCAAATCCTACTATGAATCTTCCAGGCATAATCGTGGTAGATTTTGTTCGTCTAATAGACAAAAAATGTTTTATGACCGCTGTTAAAGCAATGAAATCTCCATTTACAACGAGAGCTTTAGATGGTACAGCACAAGAGGTTTCTCCTATTTATGTCAATCATAGCCTGACTTACGCAAATCGTAAGATTTTAAAGGCGGCGAAGGAATTCAAAAAAGAGTATAACTACAGATTCGCCTGGGTGAGTAATGGAAGAGTATTCGTAAAGAAAACAGATGATATCAACTGCCCATCGATCCTTATAACATCTACTGACACACTTCGAGAATTGAAAGATAAAGCAGCAGAGGAACGAAGTCAGAAACCCGTCGGCGCTGAGAGAAAGAAGCAGAATCAGAAAACCGGCCTTACCAAAAAGAAGTGATGATGGTAATTAGAAAACATGGGACTGTAATTTTCAAAAAGAGAGGAATTATTTTTGTTTTCTCAGTAACCAAGGCAAAGGTGTATTTTAAATTTTTGTTTCAAGACAGGTGCTTGCTATTCCTTTTATGTAGATTTGCTATTTTATTTGCGTTTTTTCCGTAGGTATGATATTACAATATATTAGTATAACATCGATTAATCAGCTAACATGGCGTTATCTGTAAATCAGTCATTGCACCATTTGTGTGGTAATAGTTTAAATACACTGAGAGTAGCACATGTCAATGCCGAGAGACTGTATATTCCCACGCACTGGGGTGAATTTTGTGATATGTTCAGAGGAGATGTCATGGACGTTATAGGGGTTTCGGAAACATTTTTCAAACCTCAAATTAAGTCTTCGTCATTTGAACTGCCGGGATATTGCTTATTGCGAAATGATCGTTTGCATAAGGAAGGGGGTGGGGTGTGTCTGTTTATCAAGAATTCTTTGAAATATCGTATATTGTATAAATCAAAGCCAGAGTACTCACATGAGCCTGAATTTATTTTCGTTGAAGTTCAAGCTGAGAATAGAAAAGTTATTTTAGGTGTAGTGTATAGACCTCCAAAGGCGAAAGGGCTTAATAAGCTTTTTGATGTAGTTTCCAAATTATTAGCTATATCTAATGATGTGTATGTACTTGGTGACTTTAACATTAATTTAGCGCAAAACGCTAACAGGTCTAGCGGGGATTCAAATAATATTGATCAACTGGTTAACCAACTGAAGAGTTTTAATTTGGAATTGTTACCACTGAGTCCAACCCACCATACAGCAGTGTCCAGTACGTTGATCGATTTGATTATTGTAAGTAACAGGGGTCGTGTGTCAAATTTTGGACAGATAAATGCACCAGGATTATCTAGACATGATCTTATTTGGTGTACGTTAAATTTGCGTAGAAGTAAGAATGGCTGTCGTACTATTACGTACAGGAACAAGACGGCGCTTAGCAATGGCAAATTCTTGGAAGCTGTGCAAAATCAATCTTGGAAAGTAGTGATGGATGCACCGAGCATTGACATTAAGGTGCAATTGTTCAGTGATATTCTGTACGAGTTATATGACAGAGTATGTCCCTTAAAAACCGTTAAATGTAAGAAACCACCAGCACCTTGGATAACAGACGACATTCGTCAGTTCATGAAAACAAGAGATAAGAATTATAAAACATATATAAAAGATAAAACTGATGCAAATTTTGCCGTGTATAAAAAATCGCGAAATAAAGTAAAACAATTACTAAGGAATGCTAGATATAATCATTTTTCGAGTTTGTTCGTCTCTTCAAAAACACCCACAGAATTATGGAAAATATTCAGGTCACTGGGGTTCGGGAAGAGCAGAATTCGAATTGATAGTGTAGATTTATCTCTAAACGATTTAAACAGCTTTTTCTGCGAGACAAGTCGTGGATCATTGTCATCGGGTTCCGTAGAAAAACACCTTAGCAGGCAAGTGGATTTGTTACAGTTCGATTTTGGTGAGATAACTGAGAATGAGGTTGAAAAGACATTGAGTAAAATTACGTCATCGTGTGTTGGTGTTGATGGAGTCCCGATCGAGGCCCTGAAAGGGGGTATAGAAATTTTATTACCTGTGCTTTGCCATATTTATAATATGTCAATTACCACTCACCACTATCCTGCACTTTGGAAAGAAGCCCTGATCTTGCCGCTACCCAAAGTCTCCAAGCCTAAGGCCCCTAAGGATTTTCGGGCAATTAACAAGTTATGTGCTGCAGGAAAAGTGTTAGACAGGATAGTTTACGAACAACTAATTTCCCATGTTAATGCACAGAAAATAATCAATTGCAAGCAATCAGCCTATCGTGTCGGGCATGGAACAGAAACTGCACTAATTGCTGTCACAGATGAAATTAGAAAAAATATGGATAATGGAAAACTTACAATTATTGTTCAAATTGATTTTTCTCGTGCGTACGACAACGTTCAGCATGATATTTTGTTGAAAATTCTGAAGTCGTACAATTTTAGTGACAAGGCGGTAGCATGGTTCAAATCGTATTTGTATGAGCGAGCGCAATGTGTTGAGGATGGTAGTGGTGAAAGGTCAGAAAGAATGATAGTGAATAAAGGTACCCCACAGGGCTCAGTGCTTTCTAGTTTGATTTTCAGTCTGTATATCAATGGCATTTCAGATGTATTGGTTTTTTCTAACTACCACATATATGCCGATGATTTACAAATCTTTATAGACACCTCGGTGGGTGATATCGATGAGGGGATTGCCAGGCTGAACCATGATCTTTCGCAGCTTCATAGCTGGTGTGAGGCGCATGGTTTACCTATCAACCCATCGAAATGTGCCTCCATTGTGGTGGGATCATCTAGACGAATGGCCCAAGTGCGCTGTCTCCATAATATGCGCGCGATTTCGGTTGGGACTACCTCGATACCTACTGAGCGTGACGTAAAGAGTTTAGGGATTTTTATAGACTCTGTTTTAAGCTGGGAGTGCCAAGTCTCGAAAGTATGCCAAAAAGTTTATGCAGGGTTATACCAACTGAGAGCGGTAGCAGTGGGTTTTCCAACGCATATAAGGGCTATGTTAGTCCAGTCATTGCTCTTCCCTATAATTGATTACGCAAAGTTAGCCTACTGCGATTTGACAGGTGAGCGTAAGCAAAAACTTCAGCGTGCTCAAAATGCGGCAGTTAGGTTCATTTTTGGCGCAAGACCGGATGAACATGTTACCCAGTACTTCATCAAATTGAACTGGTTGAAAATAGAGGAAAGGTTTCTGTATTCGCTCGGGATTATGGTCTTTAAAATCTTGAAGTTTGGTACACCTGCTTACTTGTTTGACCATTTCAAAAGAAGGAGCGTATTACATGATGTGAAGACAAGATCCGCGGCAAAGTTGGTGCATGTTCCATCCTACAAACCAATTTTTTATGAGAAGTCGTTTGTAGTGCAGGGTGCTAGGTTTTATAATGAAAATGTGGATCTATTTGACATGACTTTCTCTTTGGCTAGATTTAAGAAGGCTTTACATGATAAACTGTTCGCGCGGTATGTATCATAAGTTTGCGAAGGTGTTTCGGAGCTGTTACGAGAGCATTAGTATATGTATATTTATATAATACCTGACTAATGTGAATAAGTTTTTATGTGAATTGTATTTCCTGTGCCTAATGGCAGAGAGGGCGGTATCGCCCTAATTATGTACAGGTTTACTAACAAATATATTCAAACTCAAACTCAAACTACCAACAAAATCCAATAGTCCATCACTTATCAAATGAAATAATATCGCACAACAACCAACTCGACTTCATACAGCCATCCTTGTTTATATCAGGTGCTCCTTAGTGATGAAATCCCGGCCGGATTTATACCGTTTGATTCACGATCGTGTTGACGAAGCTTTTTGGTGCACACGAACAGCTGGACGTACAGTGCTCCGGGTGGTCTCAAAAAATTGTTTAGCTCAAAACAAATTTAATATTGTAAAAAAACCATACCCTTCAACCGAAAGTTTTTGAGATACGGCGTTCTGAAAATTTCAACCCCTATTTTGAACCCCTTAGAGATGACTGACAGTAACGCCGAGCTTCGAGGACCACCTAGATCCCGAACGGAACCTATAACCGGAATTTCATCAATTTTTATTCATGGTAACTAAGAAAAGTGGCCCGTACGGCGTACAGTGGACAGACAGAAATATTTTTATTGCATTTTCGGATTCTACGTTCCTTGAAAAGTAAACCGTCAAATTTTGAGGGGGGGGGGGGGGGGGGTAAGAATTTTTTTTTTCATGCTCGATTCCAAAGGTTCATTATTGAAAAAAATAATAAACCAAAAGGGTTAAATTGGTAGTTTCATGCGCTAATCAATTATTGTAAATAATCAATCACGTTCGGGGATAAAAAGTGCATTTGTTGGATAAGGATTTTTGTGTTAAAGAACGGTGGCACATTCAGTACATCCCTTATTAGAGGTCATGTTGCATTTTTTTTTGTATCTTGTGTGGTTTGTTGTTTCTTGTTTGCTGTTACCTACATAATTTTATGTCGTAGGTAACTGATGTATTTTGCTTCCACTCTGCCTTGGATTCGTGATTGAGTAAAAAAAATTTATGTCCTCCAAAATGAAAATTGCCACTACCATTTTGCATTTCAGACATCGAGGAGTCCGTTATTCTGTCTGTCCGTGTGTCTGTCTGTGGTAATTCCTTTTAACGCCCATAATTAGGTACCCGAAATAATCGAAATGGGCTGAAATTTCGAGGGTAGGTGCGGGTTAGGTCCCAGACGGTTCCCTACCCGAAGCATTGAAAAAGTACCGTAACTTTCGTGTGCGCATGCGCAAGCGTGAAATAATTGGAACGCCCATAACTACCCTAAATGTCGCTGAAATGAGTTCAAACTTGGATGGTCAATTAGGAATAATACTTTGATAGTCTCAAATGAATTTTGTTGAAATCGTGATGTAACTTTCATCTGCGCATGCGCGAACATGAAATGTTGACCATTTCCTTGTAACGCTTCTAACTCCGCAAAAATTAGTCGTAGAGACCTGAAATGTTGATGGTACACGCGGGTTGGATCGCAGATGACCCCGTTTCAAAATCATGGAAATCGTTTCGTCTGCGCATGCGGAAACGTGAAATACTTCGAGTGCCCATACCTACGCTAATTATTGTTGAAATGATTTCAGATTCGGAGG
The DNA here is from genome assembly GCA_954871275.1 of Leptopterna dolabrata. NCBI lineage: Eukaryota > Metazoa > Arthropoda > Insecta > Hemiptera > Miridae > Leptopterna > Leptopterna dolabrata. The sequence goes on along the minus strand of OX940976.1, from coordinate 4,552,206 downwards.
GTCGATCAGGAATACCTAATACTTTGGTAGTTCCATACGAATTTCATTGGAATCGTACGGTAACATTCGTCTGCGCATGCGCGGACATGAAATGTTGACCATTTCCTTGTAAGGCTCTTAACTACGCGAAAAATAGTCGTAGAGAGCTGAAATTTTGAGGGTGCACGCGGGTTGGATCGCAGATGGTCCCGTGTCAAAACTAAACTACCCAACTATTCTGTACGTTCATGTGATTCAAGTGAGGAAGCTGTACTGCCTACTCGAATTGGCAGACGTTTTTTGAATGGGCTGCATGTCTTTGTCATATTCTTAAGAAGCCTGTAGGATTTCCCCTCACCTAGTTGATCACAGAAAATACACGAGCCTGAATTTGTTATTTCCGGTGTCATACCTGACAGAATACAGCGCTTCTCAAATTTTCAGAAAGTTAAATTTCAGACATTTCCCAACAAATGCTACAGAAGCTCCTCAAACGGCTGTTGTAGATTTGTTGCCGTTCTGTATCGGGAACACTCTGTGTTGAATAGTTAAAGGGGCCTGACGTGGGTTATATTCATGTTAACTGAAGCATCAAGTGAAGTCCGGAGTAGGTTTACATTGGCTGTTCAGATTCGAAGGAATCTCGAGCGTTATTGTAGGAATTCTCATGCTCTGTTACACTACCTCTGCGAGCTGTACGAAATGAAGAGGGAAAATTATTCGCCCATGATAATTTGCATGAAAGCCACGGCCTTTTGATTTTGGAAGATGAAGAGGGATTGACGATATAGCAACATTATCCTTGTTGAATAATTTTTCCATGTTATTTCTTCCATGTTTTACATGTATTATGGATTTATGGCAGAGCATCGATCCCAAGGTCTCTTCGTTGTGGATTTTTCCCCCCCACGTTTGTCAGCGCCCATTTTCCAGACTTCCACGTACTCTTGTAAATCTTCTGAATCAAACCCATCCTAAACTTCATTTGTTGAACAGCTCAATCACTGCCATTAAAAAAAAGTATTTACCTGTTAGGAGCTTAACCAAGTTATCATTCATTTATAAAAAACGCTGCAAATTGTTGCACAAAGGTATATTATTCACTTGTATATAAGCCCCTTCTGCGTAGATCACGGTTTTCTGTGGTCAATACCCTCAAGCTCCCCCCAGGAAAGCCCTAAATCGAGTACTGGAATTAAAGTTTCCTAAAAATGCGCAGGATTCAATATTTCAATCTTCAATTATTTGTAGCTATTCATGAAGCATAAGGCAAATAATAAACCGTTGTGTAATCATTTACCTGTATAGGTGCCCCTTCTACGTAGATAGTATAATGAACTGTTGTGTAACAAATTACCGTTGTGTAATAATTTGCCCATAAATAATACTTCATTGGCTGTTCAAGTTGCAAAAGCACCTATCAGCAAAATCCAGCCCCTTCTAGATAAATGAACCGTTGTGTAATAATTAAACATCGTGTAAAGATTTACCCATCAATAACACTTCAACGTTTGTTCAAGTTTCAAAAGTACGTACCAAAAATTCCAAATGATCCATCATTTTTCAAATGAAATAATATCGCAGAACAACCAACTCGACTTCATACAGCCATCCTTCATTATTTAATCAGGTGTTCCCTAGGAATGATATCTGGGCTGGATTTATACCGTTTGGTTCACGATCGTGTTGACGAAGCTTTTTGGTGCAAACGAACGGCTGGCCAATGCTCCGAGTGGTCTCAAAAATTCTTTAATTCAAGAACTATTCAAAAACATAAAACAATTCGAGGTTGCGGTGTCCTAGAGATTTCAACCCCTTAGAGATGATTGACAGTAACGCCGAGCTTCGAGGACCAACTAGACCCCGAACGGGACCTACAAAACAATTTCATCAATTTTGGTTCATGGTAACTAAGAAAAGTGCGAAGTACGGCGTACGGCGAACAAATAGAAATTTTTTTATTGCATTTTCGGATTCTACATACCTTGAAACGTAAAACAACAAATTTTGATGGTTGGGGGTGGGTGGGGGGGGGGGGGGGTTAGATTTTTTTTCCTTGCTCGATTCCAAAGGTTCATTACTGAAAATAATTAACCAAAATCTGTCTTTTATAAATACTAACTATATTTATTTCTGTGTCATATACCTATACTGTTAATCTTTAATGTATTATGAATGTTTACTGTGTAATTGAGTTAGCCCGTATTAATGAAAATATAAATAAATAAATCCGGTCAACACGGTATAAATTGATAGGCATTGAATGAGGATCAATTTATTGGCACTACGAAGCTACAATACTATTCTATCTATATAATTATATAGTATGTAACAGAGTGGGTAATATTATTTTTTTACCTCGACTCAGCTCGGATTGTGTCACTCTCCTAAATTGCCCTAATAAAATAATATCTTTTAGATTAGTTGCTATTATAGGAGAAGGCAAAATATTAAGGAGACAATGATTCTGCTTTAACTCGTTACCTTTTTATTGGGTAATTACGAAATAAAGCCCCAAACAAACTTATTTTAGGTGAGAGAATAAAGAGTATGTTAAATTTTCCTGGGTGACGGTGAGGGGGGGGGGGGATTTTATCTATTTCTCGAAGGGTGACAGTTTCAATATTGGTCAACCGCAGAATTGTTAAAAGGATGAAATGGTTCAAATATCGAATGATATAAATAAAAATGAGGAAGGTTTGATCTTACCTTGTTGAAGGCAGAGACTCCGCACTCCAAGACGAGCAGTAATTCTTCTGTGAAATTAGGAAATTCTTTAAAATTTAGAAAGCTGATAGATTCCTCCACGCGGTATAGTGAAGAAACGAAGGAAAAAATCAAAGAAAACTTTACTTACAACGATTTTTCGTCGAGCGGAAATTCTACGGGAAGCTGACGGAAATTTTGTGGGGTCTGGTTGTTCCTCGAAGCTCGGCGTTACTGTTAGACATCTCTAAGGACACCTGGGTACACCTATGTATTCGATCAGCAAAAATGTTGTGTATAATACGCCCTCAAAATTTTCTTTTACGTTTCAAGGTGCGTAGATTCCAAAAATGCAATGCCCGCCGTATCATGCATATCTGTTTATTTTCGGTCTACAGAAATCGTTCTTTCGCAGACAGGCTCCATTTGGGCCCTAGTTGTGTCCCGAAACTTTTCAGCCCGATCGGAATATACCTACCCAGGGTTGTTATGAGTGAAAATGTGTGTAAAAATAGGTACTTTTTGCGTTTTAGCAACATGTTGGTAACATGAGCTTCTTAGATATCGTTTTCCATGTTTTGGGGAACGAGAAGACCGAATATGAAGTCGATTTTGACCAAAGAGTGGAAAATTGAGGTTCTACCAAATGTTCAGCTCCCAAAATTGATTTTTTATGAGTGAAAAACCTGGGAAATCGTCTGAAATCACCATCAGTTTGTATAATAACACTGGAGAAAGTGTCATCACGTGGATCACGACGATTAAATGGCACTACCAATGATCAAAGATTGTTAAGAAAAAAAAGGAGCGTACCTAATTCGTGTTTTAGGGGCCAAAATTAATGGAAACCATCAGAAATAGCTATTTCGATTATTACGCATGAAAGAAACAATAAATGAACAGCCAATATTTCTGTAGGTATGTCCAGTAGAACAATAAACCCATTTGACAAGGATTTTGCAGCGTTTTTTGTGTCAAATTGAGCGCGGTCTTTGTTTAGTTATATTTTAGTTTACAATATTTTTGTAACACATGAATTCGGTGGCTAATTTGCAGTAGAAGTGGTGGACGTGTTGGTACGACGATTGATTGTTGATTGAAAGGGAATTTGCTGAATATCAATCAGTAAATAAGGGAAGGGTGTTTATTGTTGCCTCGAGGTATTTTGTAGACAAATCTCTTGGTTTTGTGTTCTGGTCTGGTGCCCCACTGTTTTCAGAGCCCACGCACCGCTAGGTACTGCTTGGTACTAACCTTATCCTAAAGTCGCAGTGTAGGTTAGTTAAGTCCATTAAAAAAGAACTCATCTGCTTTCCTCTTTGTTTTAAAACAACTTGATGTGCGAGTTGAAAAAACTGTTACTCACCCTAACAAACTAACTTACTTTCAATCTTCGGGTGGTTGCGGTGGTGTTGGTGGAGTGTTGCGGGGGGGGGGGGGGGGATTCAGTAAACCAGAGGGAGCCTCAGGGGATGTGGCGAGGCTCCGTCTCTGCTTAACGAAGTATGAGAGGGGCAGGCAATTAGCTGCGGACATCAGCAGGGGGGCTCTCGCCTCGCTCCCCTTTCAGCCTCGGAGCCCTGCGGTCGGTCACAGATGGCGCTATCTACCCGAGATCTTCGCACTCCCTGCAATTATCACTTTCAAACCGCACAAACCCTTGTCCGACCTCCGGTGAAACCTGCGCCTACCGGGTGAGGAACCCCCGAGACAAAATGAATCAAACATTTACACAACTGCCTGCAACTGCTGAGTCCAGGGATAACAGTTCGGGGCGAGGGAGGGGATTCGATTTGGCACAAACAAGCAATCAGCGACCTAAACGGAGGTTAACAAGGGCGACACCATCAGCCAACTGCCTCAGCTGACTGTGACATCACTGGTGCACAAGTGCGCGTGAGGGCTTTTTTGGATTATTATTTTCAATAACGAACCTTTGGAATCGAGCATGAAAAAAGAAATTTTAACCCCCCCTCAAAATTTGATGGTTTCCGTTTCAAGGTACAAGTGAAATCCGAAAATGCGGTAAAAAAATGTCTGTCTATACGCCGTACTTCGTACTTTCCTTAGTTATACCATGAACCATAATTGATGAAATTTTGTTTGTAGGTCCCATTTGGGGTCCGCGAAGCTCAGCGTTAATGTCAGTAGTCTCTAAGGGGTAACAAATAGGGGTTAAAATCTCCAGGACGCCGTTATCTCGAATTTTTTTACGTTTTCAAATAGTTCTTGAACTTAGGAGTTTTTTGAGACCACCCGGTCCAGCCGTTTGTTCACAGTAAGGCCCCAAAGTTTGCACCGGCAGGCTTCGTCAACAGGAGGGTAAATCAAATTGTATACATTCAGCCCAAATATCATCACTAGGGAGCATCTGATTATATTCACGGATGGCTGTATGAAGTCGAGTTGGTTGTTCTGTGTTTTTATTTCATTTGAAAAATGATGGCTCTGGTGGATTTTGTTGACAGGTACTTTTGCAACTTGAACAAACGTTTTAAGTATTATTGGGTAAATTATTACACACCGGTAAATTATTACTCAACGGTTTATTATTTGCCTTATGCTCCATGAATAACTAAAAATAGATTGAATTGTGAATTTGCAGCGTTTTTATTATTCATTTTCAATGATGAACTTTGGAATCGAGGATGGGGACAAAAAAATCCCCCCCCCCCTTCAAAATTATGGTTTCCGTTTCAGTACGTAGAATCCGCAAATGGAATAAAAAACGCTGCAAGTAATTACACAAAGGTATACTATTTACCTGTATAGATGCCCCTTCTGCGTAGATCACGGTTTTCTGTGGTCAGTACCCTCGAGCTCCCCCCAGGAAAGCCCTAAATCGAGTACTGGAGCCAGCGCGGGAATTAAAGTCTCATAAAAATGCGCAGGATTCAATAATTCAATAATAAATTTTGTTGTTATTCATGAAGCGTAACGTTTGTTCAACTTACAAAAGTATCAACAAAGTCCAGAAAAGCCATAATTTTGGGAGCTGAACCTTCGTTACAACCTCAATTCTTCACTCTGCTCAAAATCAACTTCATGTTCGGTCTTCTCTTCCTAAAAACCACGGAAAACGATACGTCACATGCTCATGTTCACTAAAACACCGAAAAACCATCAACGTTACATGAGCTTGTGAGGCATCGTTTTCGAGGTTTTTAGGACGAAAAGACCGAATTTGAAGTTGATTTTGACCAAAGAGTGAAGAATTGAGGTTGTAACGAAGGTTCAGCTCCCAAAATTCATTTTTTGTGAGTCAAAAACGTGGGAAGTTGTCTGAAATGCCATAAATTTGTATAATAACAGTAGAACTTGTACCAACAGGTGAATCAAGACATTTGAATGGCACCATCAATAATCAAAGGTAATTTGTCAAAAATAGTAGCTTATTTCGTGTTTTTGGAGGCCAAAATTGGTAGAAACCATCAAAGATAGCTATTTCAATTATTGCCCATGAAGAAAACAATAAATGAACAGCCAAAATTTCTGCACGTACGAGTATTTCCGGTAGAATAACAAACCCATGTGACAAGGACTTTGCAAGGTTTTTGGAATCTACGCGCTTTGAAACGTAAAAGAAAACATTTTAAGGGGGTGTTATATAAACAATTTTTGCTGAGCGAATACATAGTTGTGTTATTCACAGAATAATAAACCAAAAACAA
>OX940976.1:4394596-4545650 GCA_954871275.1 Leptopterna dolabrata | reverse complement strand
ATAAACAGCTCAAATTTGCACAAAAAATCTATCTTGACAATCGAAAGGCTAAGTTCGAAGATGGCGAAATTGGCCTACTCTAAGGAGGGTTTGGCGCATTTAAAGTGCGCAAAAATTACCCAAAAATCCCCAAAATGTTATTTTCCAACAAGTGACCCCTCATTTAAAGGTTTTTGCACGCTGAACACGATGGTGAAATCGGATTTTAGATATCTTGATCCGTTCTTAAATTAGAGCATTTAAAGTGCGCAAAAATTACCCAAAACTAGGATAATCTTTAAACTCTTACCCCCCCCCCCCCCACCGCCTTAGAGTGGTCAGATTGAAAAATGTGAGAAGTATTAATTGAAGACGAGAGTCGAAGCAAAAAAGGGGGAGGCAAACGATTAGTACAACTCCTTGAATTTCCCATTTGACATATAATTGTTATGATACATTCATAGATAGACAAGTACCGGCCCACGTATTACTAGAAGGAAGACGAAAGAAAAAATCTATTTCAAATTATTCAATTTAGGTACTAACAGTAGTAGGAGAAGGTTAGGTAGGTATCTTATCAATTTATTATCAGTGTCATACGAATATTTGATATCAAAGGTAGGTAGGTACTTACATGATAAAAATAATATCAATGAAGAAGGAAGGATCTACCTACCTAGTAGAGCAAATCTTGAACTGGTTTTAGATACCAGGCCTGAAATCGTAGTCAAGAGAAAAGGCCATTCAGAAGGAACAAGGAATCTACTCATAACAAACGGTAGAATCAGGATGGACAAAACGTACAAAATTAAAATAAATACGAAAGAGAATATACGTAGAAAACCGAATTTTAGACCGAAGTTTTCCTTTATTCAAAACCATAGCCATTAATTCGAATATTTCTTTGAAAATTTGCTCATTAAGTCATGCTGCATGACTGGTTTTTTTTTCCTTTTTGCTGTTTGTGGTCTTGTGGATTGATCGGCGTCCTAACACACTGGATAACTACCTAGCTTCAGGTCAATAGCTTCTCCATTCAAGCAGGTACCGGCCGACGGGTCTTTGTTTAGTTATATTTTAGTTTCCTATATATTTTTAACACATGAATTCGCTGGCTAATTTGCAGTAGAAATGGTGGACGTGTTGGTACGACGATAGATTGTTGATTGAAAGGGAATTTGCTGATATCAATCAGTAAATAAGGGAAGGGTGTTTATTGTTGCCTCGAGGTATTTTGTAGACAAATCTCTTGGTTTTGTGTTCCTGGTCTGGTGCCCCACTGTTTTCAGAGCCCACGCACCGCTAGGTACTGCTTGGTACTAACCTTATCCTAAAGTCGCAGTGTAGGTTAGTTAAGTCCATTAAAAAAGAACTCATCTGCTTCCTCTTTGTTTTAAAACAACTTGATGTGCGAGTTGAAAAAACTGTTACTCACCCTAACAAACTAACTTACTTTCAATCTTCGGGTGGTTGCGGTGGTGTTGGGTGGAGCGTTGCGGGGGGGTGGGGGGGATTCAGTAAACCAGAGGAGCCTCAGGGGATGTGGCGAGGCTCCGTCTCTGCTTAACGAAGTATGAGAGGGGCAGGCAATTAGCTGCGGACATCAGCAGGGGGGGCTCTCGCCTCGCTCCCCTTTCAGCCTCGGAGCCCTGCGGTCGGGTCACAGATGGCGCTATCTACCCGAGATCTTCGCACTCCCTGCAATTATCACTTTCAAACCGCACAAACCCTTGTCCGACCTCCGGTGAAACCTGCGCCTACCGGGTGAGGAACCCCCGAGACAAAATGAATCAAACATTTACACAACTGCCTGCAACTGCTGAGTCCAGGGATAACAGTTCGGGGCGAGGGAGGGGATTCGATTTGGCACAAACAAGCAATCAGCGACCTAAACGGAGGTTAACAAGGGCGACACCATCAGCCACTGCCTCAGCTGACTGTGACATCACTGGTACACAAGTGCGCATGAGGGCTTTTTTGGTTTATTATTTTCAATAACGAACCTTTGGAATCGAGCATGAAAAAAGAAATTTTAAACACCCCCCCCCCCCCCCCCCCCCCCCAAAATTTGATGGTTTCCCGTTTCAAGGTACAAGTGAAATCCGAAAAATGCGGTAAAAAAATTTCTGTCTATACGCCGTACTTCGCACTTTCCTTAGTTATACCATGAACCATAATTGATGAAATTTTGTTTGTAGGTTCCCATTTGGGGTCCGCGAAGCTCAGCGTTAATGTCAGTCATCTCTAAGGGGTAACAAATAGGGTTAATAAATCTCCAGGACGCCGTTATCTCGAATTTTTTTTACGTTTTCAAATAGTTCTTGAACTTAGGAGTTTTTTGAGACCACCCGGTCCAGCCGTTTGTTCACAGTAAGGCCCCAAAGTTTGCACCGGGCAGGCTTCGTCAACAGGGAGGGTAAATCAAATTGTATACATTCAGCCAAATATCATCACTAGGGAGCATCTGATTATATTCACGGATGGCTGTATGAAGTCGAGTTGGTTGTTCTGTGTTTTTATTTCATTTGAAAAATGATGGCTCTGGTGGATTTTGTTGACAGGTACTTTTGCAACTTGAACAAACGTTTTAAGTATTATTGGGTAAAATTATTACACACCGGTAAATTATTACTCAACGGTTTATTATTTGCCCTTATGCTCCATGAATAACTAAAAATAGATTGAATTGTGAATTTGCAGCGTTTTTATTATTCATTTTCAATGATGAACTTTGGAATCGAGGATGGGGACAAAAAATCCCCCCCCCCCCCCCCCCTTCAAAATTATGGTTTCCGTTTCAGTACGTAGAATCCGCAAATGGAATAAAAAACGCTGCAAGTTATTACACAAAGGTATATTATTTACCTGTATAGATGCCCCTTCTGCGTAGATCACGGTTTTCTGTGGTCAGTACCCTCGAGCTCCCCCCAGGAGAGCCCTAAATCGAGTACTGGAGCCAGCGCGGGAATTAAAGTCTCATAAAAATGCGCAGGATTCAATAATTCAATAATAAATTTTGTTGTTATTCATGAAGCGTAACGTTTGTTCAACTTACAAAAGTATCAACAAAGTCCAGAAAAGCCATAATTTTGGGAGCTGAACCTTCGTTACAACCTCAATTCTTCACTCTTTGCTCAAAATCAACTTCATGTTCGGTCTTCTCTTCCTAAAACCACGGAAAACGATACGTCACATGCTCATGTTCACTAAAACACCGAAAACCATCAACGTGACATGAGCTTGTGAGGCATCGTTTTCGAGGTTTTTAGGACGAAAAGACCGAATTTGAAGTTGATTTTGACCAAAGAGTGAAGAATTGAGGTTGTAACGAAGGTTCAGCTCCCAAAATTCATTTTTTGTGAGTCAAAAAACGTGGGAAGTTGTCTGAAATGCCATAAATTTGTATAATAACAGTAGAACTTGTACCAACAGGTGAATCAAGACATTTGAATGGCACCATCAATAATCAAAGGTAATTTGTCAAAAATAGTAGCTTATTTCGTGTTTTTGGAGGCCAAAATTGGTAGAAACCATCAAAGATAGCTATTTCAATTATTGCCCATGAAGAAAACAATAAATGAACAGCCAAAATTTCTGCACGTACGAGTATTTCCAGTAGAATAACAAACCCATGTGACAAGGACTTTGCAAGGTTTTTGGAATCTACGCGCTTTGAAACGTAAAAGAAAACATTTTAAGGGGGTGTTATATAAACAATTTTTGCTGAGCGAATACATAGTTGTGTTATTCACAGAATATAAACCAACAAAAAATCAGTCATGCAGCATGACTTAATGAGCGAATTTTCAAAGAAATATTCGAATTGATGGCTATGGTTTTGAATAAAGGAAAACTTCGGTCTAAAATTTGGTTTTCTATGTATATTCTCTTCGTATTTATTTTAATTTGTACGTTTTGTCCATCCTGATTCTACCGTTTGTTTATTACGTAATTGTACTAAGTGCTTATTTATTTGATCGCTGTGGGTAAATTCAAGGAGTTGTACTAATCGTTTGCCTCCCCCTTTTTTGCTTCGAACTCTCGTCTTCAATTAATACTTCTCACATTTTTCAATCTGACCACTCTAAGGGGGTGGGGGTAAGAGTTTAAAGATTATCCTAGTTTTGGGTAATTTTTGCGCACTTTAAATGCTCTAATTTAAGAACGGATTTAGATATCTAAAATCCGATTTCACTATCGTGTTCAGCGTGCAAAAACCTTTAAAATGAGGGGTCACTTGTTAGAAAATAACATTTTGGGGATTTTTGGGTAATTTTTGCGCACTTTAAATGCTCTAATTTGAGAACGGATCAAGATATCTAAAATCCGATTCCACCATCGTGTTCAGCGTGCAAAAACCTTTAAAATGAGGGTCACTTGTTGGAAAATAACATTTTGGGGATTTTTGGGTAATTTTTGCGCACTTTAAATGCGCCAAAACCCTCCTTAGAGTAGGCCAATTTCGCCATCTTCGAACTTAGCCTTTCGATTGCCAAGATAGATTTTTTGTGCAAATTTGAGCTGTTTATCTCAATTCTATCGAGAGTTATCGTCTGGAGTGACACATATATAAATAAATATATATATAAATACATATAAAAAAGTGTTAAATTTCAGGAATCGTTTTAGAATGGTCTGAAACGGATTTCTATGGAGAAAATTTCCAAAAATTTATATTATTTAAATTTCGAAGCCATTGCAATAAGCTTCATTTTCTTTGAAAATTCGCTAAAAACAACGCGGGGAGAATTGAATTCCACCTTCGCGCTGCGAGTTTTCCTTTAATCTGCCTACGAAGTGAATCTGAAAATCAACTAATCTGTGGATGTGTTGATGAACGCGGATCCTAGCGCTTCATATTTTCAGCTTCGTGTTTATTCTCCACAACCGTTCCGACCTGACGTTAACCAAAGGTTTGCTGATTGATTTAACGCCTAAACATCAGCCCATTACCTGCACAGGGCGGGAAGGGAGGCCCCGTTAAAAGTCAAACAAAAGGCGGTTAAACAGAGCGGACGGGTCAGAAGATGGAGCGGAAGGGGGGTTAACGCCGCTAATTGCTTGTTTTAGGAAAATCGAATCTCTTCCGACTCACCTCCCGAGTGTTATTGCTGACTCCGCAGTACCCCGAGTTGTTGTGGGGGTAAATGCTTGACCCACCCTGTCGTGGCAACCTCCCAGAACCACAACATTACTATGTGAAATTAAGGGTGGGATTAATAGTCCGTACTTGAGGGTCAGTAGCACTCAAGTATTGGAAGATGAGCCCTCAAGTCACCAGTCGGTATTAATAAACCGCACTTGGGAACGTCAGCCCCTCAAGTCTATTCGAGACTCCGCTCGTACAGCCAAATACTCAAGTAACCTCCATAGGTACCTTGAGTGAGAGTCTTATCAGTTTAGCGTCGGTGTTTCATTGTTATCAGTTCGTTTTCACTAGATTAACGTTAGGAATATTGTTTTCATTACTTATTATTATTATTATTAGATATACATACGTTTTACCTTTTTATTTTTTATTAGATACAGATTTACGTTAGGTATATTATTATTCATTGCTAAAATGGAATTCGACGAATATGATGACAAGTATGACAACTATCTGTGTACAAGTTGCAGTACAAACTGCCAAACACTCTTCGCATAGTACCGGCCTGGGCTTTACTGCACAAAATTGGGCTGCGGGAAGGGGACAGGTGGAAATGCGTTTATACATCGACATTTTTCTAATGAGATATTAAATACTGTTACAAAATAAAATGCAATAAAAACAACGCTGTAAAAAAAATAGAAAAAACGCTATTTATTTTTCAACAGGTCGCAACTTTGCCATAACTTCTGTTTCCTTCAAACATTTTTCTAGCCAACAGTATCTCATTTTCTTTCTTCTCTATGCCGAGATCTAGGTTATTTTTTAGCAGATTGTGAAGCACCTCATTTTGCTCGTACCTACTTTTTGGTTTATTATTTTCAATAATGAACCTGTGGAATCGAGCATGAAAAAAATTGTAACCTCTCCTCAAAATTGGATGGTTTACGTTTCAAGGTATGTAGATTTGTTAAATGCAATTAAAAAAATTGCTGTCTGTCCGCCGTACCTTAGCACTTTTCTTAGTTACCATGAGCCAAAATTGACGAAATTCTGTTTATAGGTCCCATTCGGGTCTACTTGGTCCTCGAAGCTCGGCATTACTGTCAGTCATCTCTAAGGGGTGAAAAAAACCTTTTTTTACATGATATTTTTACGGTTTTAAATTTACGAATTTTTTGAGACCACCAGAGCATTGTACGTCACAGTAAGGCCCCCAAGTTTGCACCGACAGGCTTGGTCAACAGGAGGGTGAATCAAATTGTATACGTATACATTCAGCCCAAATATCATCACGAGGGAGGAAGCATCTGATTATAATCAAGGATGGCTGTGTGAAGTCGAGTTGGTTGTTCCGCGATATTATTCCGTTTGAAAAGTGAAGGCTGTTTTGGATTTTGTTGATAGGTACTTTTGCAACTTGAAAAATCGTTTGAAGTATTACTGATGGGCAAATTATTACACAACGGTAAATTATAGTACCTACACAGAAGGGGCATCTATGCAGGTAAATTATTACACAGCGTTTTATTATTTGCCTTATGCTTCATGAATAACTGCAAATAATTAATTATTGAATTATTGAATCCCGCGAATTGGTAGGAAACTTTAATTCGGGGCCAGCTGCAGCACTCGATTTAGGGCTTTCTGGGGGAGCTCGAGGGTATTGACGCAGAAAACAGTGATCTACGCAGAAGGGGCATCTATACCTACAGGTAAATAATGAACCTTTCTTTGTGTAATAATTTGCAGCGTTTTTTGTTTTCAAGGATGACATCCTTGAACATTGTTCTTCCTTCTCAATACCACCTCCCTTAGGACGAACTTCTCGTCTTCGGTGAATACCGTACGTTTCGGTTTATTTTCCATCATTTTGGAAAGGAAGTCAAGCGAAAACCTCGGAAAATGTAAAGGAAAACACACGATAACCTGGTAAAAAGTAACCTCCCTAGAAGAAAACCTCTTCTTCTTCTTTTCTATTTGCTGTCCTCACGGAGATGCGCCATGGTGGATACGCAGTTTGAAAGGAAACCTTCTTCATGGTAATCTCAAGTACAATCCAAACTCACTCAGGTAAGTGAGAGTCTCACTCCGTCTATTAATACCACTCCCGAGTTCGTCACTGACTTGAGGCGCTCAAAGACTTCCGCGAGTGTGAGTGACACTCACACTTGAGATCGGTCTATTAATCCCACTCTAAGATTCCGCCAAATAAACTTAGAAGTGGGGACCGAAGACGCAGGAGAGCCGAGGGCCAGCTTGGGGATCCTCGCCATCCTCCACTAGCTGGAGGATGGAGGGAGACGGCTCCCAAGCCTATAAAAACTCGCCTCCTTCGCCATTCTACGCTCTCCTCTAGTCGCTGACTACTCTCTCTCCCCCTTACCTCGTCTCTCTCCTTACCTAAAAGATCTTGGGCATGGTGGTGATTCGCTCATAACCAATCCGGACAAAACGTTTCCAAAAGATCCTGGGCATGGTAACCATAACCAAACCGGCCACATCCTCTGTTGTGAGTCCCTCCCGGAACTACAACCACCAAGAATAAGTTCTCGCTAATATTAAGATGCTAAAATAAGATACCGGCAAATAAACAGTACGAGTGGGGCAAGGGACGGTACACAACCTGGAACCCCACCACCCTGGTGGTGGCTTTTGAGTCTATATAACCCCGGATCCTGCGCCATTTTCGCCATTCTACGCTCTCCTCTAGTCGATGACTATTCTCTCTCACTCCTCACCTCCTCTCTCTCCTATTCAACCCTAAAAGATCGGTGGAGGTTCGCCCTTAACCACACACACAATTTACCAGAACATGGTGGAGGTTTTGCCCTTAACCAGAACTGGTAAAACCCTATAAAAGATCGGTGGAGGTTCGCCCTTAACCACACACACAATTTACCAGAACATGGTGGAGGTTTTGCCCTTAACCAGAACTGGTAAAACCCTATAAAAGATCGGTGGAGGTCAGAGATGGGCAGATTCGTATTCGTAAATTCGAATCCGAATTTGATTCACTGCACCTTAACGTGTCAATCCGAATACGAATGCATTCGTATTCTAAAGTGTGAATTCCAATAGATTCATATTTCCAAGTGTGAATCCGAATACGAAATTTGGATTCACACCTATGAATCCAAATCGGAATCTATTCGTATTCATACCTATGAATCCAAATCATTTCGGATTCACATCTATGAATACGAATCCATTTGGATTCACTCTTGGATTCACTGAAAAATTCAATTCAAAAGGCCAATATAAGTAAATAAATGTCTGTCTGTACCTCGCTACAGGTCGAGTTTTGGGTGTTAGCGAATTTTCAGATGTATATTAATTTATTGGCGTCAAACTAAGTAATTGACCCGAATTTCCTATTATTTGGAGCACCAAGTCGAATGCGACTGGTCCCAGGTTTTAGGAGTCCACAAATAGTTAAAAATCATGATTTTATGGTCATGGTTTTATGGATAAACGCTAAAAATATCTGCTAATTTTTTGTAACAAATTTGTATTATGAACAAGTTTATCAACCTTTCAACCAAGTTAGCGTTTTTATGATAATACTAGCGAGTTTACTAACCAAATGTTTCACGAAAAACAGAAAAATTTCACGAAAAAAAAAAAAAAAATATCACAACATTTTAGTTGTCAAGGGGCGGAGAGATGCTGTTATACAGTGTGTGTTCATTTAATCAAGGGCCGACTGTGATTTCATAAGATTCTCACTGGATAATCGTGGTGACGTTGATGACTAACTGCCAGTACCTAACCCTTTTGGAGAAGCTCGTGTGTCTGTCTGTCTGTGCGACAGAAATTGTGGCGAAACTATTCAACCGAGAAACTTGAAATTTGGCACGCACGTACAACTCAATCACTCGAACCCACAGATATTGGCAACTCAAAATAATTAATTACCTCATGCAGCTATTGCAGCTCTTTCTTATCCCAAATTTAAAAAAGTATGGTGGCCTTGTGTCAGTGATCGAGTTGAAGAGTTGTTAATCCATTTCACGTGTCGTATATACTATTACCGTAGAAATCCTCACTCCTATTCATGTGGTGTTTCTGTGTGATGTTGACACTATTGTGTATGTGAGAATCTTATGAAATCACAGTCGGCCCTTGATTAAATGAACACACACTGCATAACAGCATCTCTCCGCCCCTTGACAACTAAAATGTTGTGATATATTTTTTTTTTTTTTTCGTGAAATTTTTCTGTTTTTCGTGAAACATTTGGTTAGTAAACTCGCTAGTATTATCATAAAAACGCTAACTTGGTTGAAAGGTTGATAAACTTGTCATAATACAAATTTGTTACAAAAAATTAGCAGATATTTTTAGCGTTTATCCATAAAACCATGACCATAAAATCATGATTTTTAACTATTTGTGGACTCCTAAAACCTGGGACCAGTCGCATTCGACTTGGTGCTCCAAATAATAGGAAATTCGGGTCAATTACTTAGTTTGACGCCAATAAATTAATATACATCTGAAAATTCGCTAACACCCAAAACTCGACCTGTAGCGAGGTACAGACAGACATTTATTTACTTATATTGGCCTTTTGAATTGAATTTTTCAGTGAATCCAAGTGTGAATCCAAATGGATTCGTATTCATAGATGTGAATCCGAAATGATTTGGATTCATAGGTATGAATACGAATAGATTCGGATTTGGATTCATAGGTGTGAATCCAAATTTCGTATTCGGATTCACACTTGGAAATATGAATCTATTCGAATTCACACTTTAGAATACGAATGCATTCGTATTCGGATTGACACGTTAAGGTGCTGTGAATCAAATTCGGATTCGAATTTACGAATACGAATCTGCCCATCTCTGGTGGAGGTTCGCCCTTAACCGCACAACTCACATTTCCCATATTCATCTTAAATTCACACACACCAAATTTCATCAGAACATGGTGGAGGTTTCGCCCTTAACCAGAACTGGCGAAATACACTAAAAGATCGGTGGAGGTCCGCCCTTAACCGCACCACACCAAATTCCCGCATGACAATTTAACTTCAATTTCCAACATCCAAATTTAACCTCAATTTCCAACATCCAAATAACCTCCACCTCTCTGGTGAATTTAAAACACACATAAATTCACCATAATTATCCTCCATCAACGCCTCTCGTGGTGGAGGTGCGCTCTATCTCATCCATCACACACCGGAAACGACCTTGTAAAAATTTGGCCGCCCCAAGGAAACCTCCTCAGCGGCAAAAAGGATCGGTATACATTTAGCCCGCCAAAGTGGCATGCCCGGTGCTTCGCACCTCCCTCTTGGATGTGCACGTAGAAACCCCCCCTCCCACCAACTACGCCGCACGTATCTTTCAACGCTGTTTGGCGGGGCAGCTGCGTGGGGTGAGGTGACTCAGTTGCCCCGCCAAACAGTTGCGACGCAGCCTAGTGGGGTGAGGTGACTCACCGTGAGTTTCAAGACGCGTTCCTCGCTCTCGCAAACTGTTGTTGTAGGGGGGGGGGGGGGGGGGGTTGAATCTAAAAGCCGCACGTAGACGCGTCAGGAGACCGCCCCCACCCACCCACCTAGCACGCTCGCCCTTCCCCACCACCCACACTGACCTCCCACTCTCCCACTCTCCCACCCTCCCACACCCACCAACCACACTACCCCCTCCTCACCAACCGCATCAAAAATACAAAACGCTGCAAAGTCCTTGTCACATGGGTTTATTATTCTATTGGAGTTCTAGAGATTCTTGTTGGCTGTTAAATTTATTGTTTCCTTCATGTGCAATAATTGAAATAGCTATTTATGATGATTTCCACCAATTTTGGCCCCCAAAACATGAAATAGGTACGCTTTTTTTTCCAGATCATCTTTGATCATTGGTAGTGCCATTTAATGGTCTTGATTCACATGTTTACACATTTTCTAATGTTATTATACACATTGATGGTGATTTCAGACAGTTTTCCAGGTTTTTGACTCATAAAAAAACCATTTTGGGAGCTGAACCTTTGGTAAAACCTAAATTTCCGCGTCTTTGGTCAAAATCGACTTCATATTCGGTCTTCTCGTCCCCAAAAACATGGAAAACGATACCTTTAAAGGTCATGTTGCCAACATGTTGCTAAAACGCAAAAAGTACCTATTTTTATACACATTTTCACTCATAACACCCCTGGGTATATTCCGATCGGGCTGAAAAGTTTCGGGACACAACTAGGGCCCAAATGGAGCATGTGTGCGAAAGAACGATTTTTTTAGACCGAAAATGAAGTCTGTACACGTGATACGGCGGACGGCGTACGGCGGACGGACATTGCATTTTTGGAATCTACGTACCTTGAAACGGAAAAGAAAAAATTTTGAGGGGGTGTTATAAAAATTTTTTGCTGAGCGATTAATAGGTGTATTATTCACAGAATAATAAACCAAAATGCTGCAAAGTCCTTGTCACATGGGTTTATTATTCTATTGGACTTACCTACAGAAATGTTGCTCTCCATTTATTGTTTACTTCGTGTGACATAATTTAAATAGACATTTTTGATGGTTTCCACCAATTTTGGCCCCCCAAAAACACGACTCAAACTCTATTTTTTTTCCTCCTTCAAATTATATCTGATTATTGATAGTGCCGCTTAATTGTCTTGATTCACCTTTTGATACTACTTTTAGTGTTATTATAAAAATTTATGGTGATTTCAGACAATTTCCCACGTTTTTGACTCATAAAAAATGAATTTTGGGAGCTGAATCTTCGTTACAACCTCAATTCCTCACTCTGCGGTCAAAAAAGACTTCATATTCTCTCTTCCCGCCCTAAAAAAATAAAAAAAAAATAAAAAAACTCAAATGCTCATTTTACTAACCCACCAAAAAACCCTGTTTTTACGGTCATAACGGCCGATTTTGGGGGGGGGGGGGGACGGGTGGAAAGGGGCCTTTATAAGCAGACCTCCTTGCCCAGCTCGTAGTTCGACTGATCAACCCTCGACTTGCGACTTCTCTCTCTACCCTCTCTCTTCTACCTTTTCTTGCACTCGCTGTGGTGAAAACCAAGGGGTGCTAACCATCCCTCCAACTAACGCCTGCTGTGGTGAAAACCGCGGGGTGTTAGCCTCCGTCTTCCCGGTGTCTACTGTGGTGAAAACTGCGGGATGCCTCCTTCTCCTCTAACACCTGCCGTGATGAAAACCCCGGGGTACTAGCCTCCACATCCCAGGCGCCTGCTGTGGTGAAAACCGCGGGGTGCTAGCCTCCACCTTCCAGTTGTCTGCTGTGGTGAAAACCGTGGGACGCCTCCTTCTCCTCTAACACCTGCTGTGGTGAGAACCGTGGGGTGTTAGCCTCCATCTTCCCGGTGTCTACTGTGGTGAAAACTGCGGGACACCTTCCTCTCTTCTAACACCTGCTGTGGTGAAAACCCCGGGGTACTAGCCTCCACATCCCAGGCGCCTGCTGTGGCTAAAACCGCGGGGTGCTAGCATCCACCTTCCAGGTGTCTGCTGTGATGAAAACCGTAGGACGCCTCCTTCTCCTCTAACACCTGCATAGTGAAAACCGCGGGGTGTTGGCCTCCATCTTCCCTGTTGGTTTATTATTCTGTGAATAATACACCTATGTATTCGCTCAGCAAAAAATTTTTATAACACCCCCTCAAAATTTTTTCTTTTCCGTTTCAAGGTGCGTAGATTCAAAAAATGCAATGTCCGTCCGCCGTACGCCGTCCGCCGTCCGCCGTATCACGTGTACAGGCTTCATTTTTGGTCTAAAAAATTCGTTCTTTCGCACACATGCTCCATTTGGGCCCTAGTTGTGTCCCGAAACTTTTCAGCCCGATCGGAATATACCCAGGGGTGTTATGAGTGAAAATGTGTGTAAAAATAGGTACTTTTTGCGTTTTAGCAACATGTTAGTAAAATGAGCTTTTGAGGTATCGTTTTTCATGTTTTTGGGGACGAGAAGACCGAATATGAAGTCGATTTTGACCAAAGAGTGGAAAATTGAGGTTGTACCAGATGTTCAGCTCCCAAAATTGATTTTTTATGAGTCAAAAACCTGGGAAATCGTCTGAAATCACCATCAATTTGTAGAATAACACTGGAAAAAGTGTCAACAGGTGGATCAAGACGATTAAATAATGGTACTATCAATGATCAGAGATAATTTATAAAAAAAAAAAAAGGAGCGTACCTAATGCGTGTTTTGGGGGCCAAAATTGGTGGAAACCACCAGAAATAGCTATTTAAATTATTTTATATGAAAGAAACAATAAATAAACAGCCAACGTTTCTGTAGTTTTGCGTTTTAGCAACATGTTAGTAACATGAGCTTTTGAGGTATCGTTTTCAATGTTTTTATGAGTGAAAAACCTTGGAAATCGTCTGAAATCACCATCAGTTTGTATAATGACACTGGAATAAGTTTCAACAAGTGGATCAAGACGATTAACACTACCAATGATCAAAGGTAGTAAAAAAAAGAAAAAAAAGAAGAAAAAAAAAGAGCGTACCTAATTTGTGTTTTTTAATGGCCAAAATCAATGGAAACCACCAGAAATTGGTATTTCGATTACTGCGGACGAAAGGAACAATAAATGAACAGCCAACATTTCTGTAGAATAATAAACCCCATGTGACAAGGACTTTGCAGCGTTTTTCTGCTGTGGTGAAAACCCCGGGGAGCTAACCTTTCCTCCAACTATCACCTGCCGTGGTGAAAACCGCGTTAGTAAAAGACTCCTACTGTAAGGAGCTCAATTTGTTGTAGTTTTTTAACTAGTCGGTCTTCCTGAAAGCTGATGGCTTCAGGAGAGTTCGAGCCGTTACTAGTAAGTATGCCGCCTTGGATATGTTGTTAGGAGAGAGAAAGGGCACTTTGAAATTGTATTCACTTAGGTTTATTATTGTGCAAACTCACATTAGAATATATTATTGTTATTATTATACCTATTACTACGCTATAATTAGTCTTTAAGGGTCCCTAAGCTCTCCAGTGCACAGTTGTCTCACACGCGACGCGATTCGTACTCGGTAAGAGGCGCAACGGGAGGAAATTTCGCTTTACCTTGAGTGTGGCTTGAAGGCGGCAGATATCCCGAGAGGTTGGCTAGTTCCTCCGGGTGGCGGATGTAGAGTGAGGGGTCGTCACGTTCCTCAAGCGGCCCACGGCGAAGATCGTCCTCTGGTATGGCACTTGGTACTGTGTGTGCTCATACCACGGCGTGATGGAACTTCGTCTCCGATGATTACTGGGAACAAAAGGCCTCGATTCCTATACTTCGATGGTTTTTGTCGCCTCTGTTGATAGTGGGGATAGTTCTGGTGAAGTTGGGCACAGGCGCGTGGCTTCAAGGTCCCAGCCGGATTTTCTTGCTGATCCTGGCAGGAAGTTCGGTCAGCGGGAAATGTTTTTTATGGTGTTTCTCACGCTGGGTTCGTTCAAGATATTGCCAAGATGTGAGAATGGGCAATTTCCATTCGCACACCTACGAAGCACATCCTTCCTCATCCAACTTCTCAACTTCATCCTCATTCAACTCACCCGTCGTAAGCCGAACACACCGGCTAACGACAGTGTCAAATTGATGTGTACACTTCCTTCATGGGAATAGCAGGTACACGTTATTTTAATCAGGACGTCTTTCCGCTGCGGTGCTGTCACGAATGATCCTGGATAAGTCGCATTTTGCGACTAGCGAGAACACACAGATTGCTCTGTGTGGCAGACGTCAGAGATGACAACACGTTTCGGAGCCGACGTGTGCCGGTTCAAACAGCTTCCAATCCGATACTAATCCCGGGACGCACGCAGCCGTCAGCCCCGTCGTCGTCAGGGGTTTCCTCCTCTCAATTTCGTTGTCTTCGCCGATTTCACAGCGGAGTTTCACCCTCGACAACCCACTTCAAACCCGAATTACCACCTTCATTCAGTGCCGCGGGTTTGAAGACGGTTCCGGGGACCAGGAGCTTTAATTACATCCAATTTCAGAATCCGCCCGCGTCAGCCTCCTGGGGCCCCCAATCACCGTGCGCCCTTTGTCTTCTTGATACGGTTTAAATTGGAGCCATACACAGCCACACAAGCGCCTCCCCGTTGATAAATGATTGTATCCGCGCTTTCTGTCTAACTTAAACACAGGGCAAGAAGAACGCCCAGATGGAAAAGTCTGCGGTGAACGCTGTTTTCCACTAAAATTATTCCCCTCAACCGCACTTACATGGCGATGGAACTTTCATGATGATTCGGACTTAACCCCATATCCGTATTTTTCACCTGAAACCGCTCATTTTACAATTAACAACATTGTAAACACATACAGTTAACATTACAACATTTTACAATTCGGGATTATTTCGTGCCACACTTCTGGGATCCATTGTGCACCAAAGTTCGAAGAAAAAATAAATTCTCTTTCCGCTGTCCTTGGAACCAAAAGTAGTCAGCAAGAAGCGTCGTCAAATCCTAAAATGTCAATCAAAATGTGACAGTTTAGCAGACACTGTTTTAATATTATTTTTTTGTAAAGTGGTAGTCCTGTTTCGCGCTTGCGAATTATTTTTGTATCCATTCTTGGCCAGGTCAGGTTACTAGTCTCTTCATCATCGATTCTAGCTTCCGGTAACTCCTGTAAAGCTTTCCTGATTACCTTCCTTGGAGGTTTGTTGATGCCATCCTGAGCTTTTCGTTTAATTGCTGCTGTGGCCCTCACTTTCTCCAAATCCGACGACGGATGGTCAACACTATGAGGTTTGATGAGAACAACCTCCTCCTCTTGTGTTCTGATGTACGCCTTATATCCATACCTTCACTTTCCCGCACACAGCCAACGAAATTCACCACACTTTAGCTCTTTGTGGAACACAAATTTGGATTTGTCGTGGAAAAACACGTCTTTATGGTCACGAGTTCCACCAGCCACACAAACAGACTTGACCTCTGTCATGATGAAACAGACGACCAGTGCAACACATCGCTTCTATCTTATCTCTGGGAGATAATGTGAGGGAGTGCAGTGGCAATGTTCACATTATGAGCCTCGACCGCGCAGGGACTGCAGTGGCTATCAACCTGCAAGCGGAAAGTGGAACTCCGACCCGCCGGGAGTGCTATGGATAGTCCCCATTGCTGCCACCATCCCAATCGGCCTCCTAGCAATGGAGAGGAAGCGGAACTACCTCCGGCGATCCACAGAAGAGTCAAAAACCCTCATCAAGAAAGGGGCGAGAGAAAGAAAATTGCAGCAGTGGCAAAATGAGTGGGAAGCTGATGACAGAGGGGCATGGACCCTCGTGCTTATCCGACAGGTGCGTCCATGGCTTGACAGGAGGCACGGAGAAGTGGATTTCCATACCACAGCGTTCCTGTCGGGCCATGGATACTTCCGGTCCTATCTGCACAGAAGGGCGCTAGCAGACACCACAAAGTGCTGGTACTGTAATGCACCAAAACGACGCCGAACACACGTTTTTCCACTGCACCAGATGGAGCAGGGAAAGGGAGATTCTAGAAGAACAGGAGGGGAAAATCACAGCAACTAATGTGATCGAGAAGACGATCTCCAGGCAGGGAACCTGGGAGAGGATTGGGTCCTACATAGTCCGAATCCTCAAGGCAAAAAAGCTGAATGACCCGACCCTCAGGTGAATAATAAAATGAAGACCGCAAGAAGAGATCAGAAGAGGGCGTGACTCCGCCCAGTGATCGACCCCACTCCGAAGTAATGCTGAACAAGTGATTCCGGGGTGGATTAGGTCAAGAGGATCAGGATTAGTGGGCTTTTAGTGAGTGAAACCTCACACGGCTGCGGAGTGTGGACCCTCCAAAGTTTATTATTTTGTACAAAATACCCTTCTGTTACAGATCACAGCTCTCTGTATAGATAACCCGTCTATATAATATGTACTGTTATATACATATTATGTGGATCGCAGACCCTCCGTAGGTTAGTACCTAACCCCGTACTCGTTACTAGATACCTACCTAAATCACGAGTTAAATGTTGCTAAAATAATTCTATCGATGGCAAACAGTAACTAAAATGGCGAAAAGAAACGCAAATAATGAAGTTCTGATGGAAAATTGTTAACGTGGAGTGAAATAGATACCCCTTCTGCGGTTGCTCAAGTTGCAAAAGTACCAATTAACAAAATCCAGCCCCTTCTTGGTAGATGAACCGTTGTGTAATAATTTACCGTTGTGTAATAATTTACCGTTGTGTAATAATTTACCGTTATGTAATAATTTACTATTGTGTAATAATTTACCCATCAATAATAATTCAACGTTTTTTCATGTTTCACAAGTACCTACCAACAAAATCCAGTAGTCCATCACTTATCAAATGAAATAACATCGCAGAACAACCAACTCGACTTCATACAGCAATCCTTGATTATAATCAGGTGCTCCCTAGTGATGATATCCTGGCCGGATTTATACCGTTTGATTCACGATCGTGTTGACGAAGCTTTTTGGTGCACAGGAACGGCTGGACGTAACAATGCTCCGGGTGGTCTCAAAAAATTGTTTAGCTCAAGGCAAATTGAATAACGTAAAAAAACCCATACCCTTCCATCGAAAGTTTTCGAGCAACGGCGTTTTGAAAATTTCAACCCCTATTTTTAACCCCTTAGAGACGACTGTCAGTAACGCCGAGCTTCGAGGACCAACTAGACCCCGAACAGAACCTATAAACAGAATTTCAGTACGCCGTACGGGCCACTTTTCTTAGTTACCATGAAAAAAAAAATTGATGAAATTCGGGTTGTAGGTTCCGTTCGGGGTCTAGTTGGTCCTCGAAGCTCGACGTTACTGTGAGTCATCTCTAAGGGGTTCAAAATAGGGGTTGACATTTGCAGAACGCCGTAGCTCGAAAACTTTCGATAGAAGGGTATGGTTTTTTTTACATTATTAAATTTGTCTTGAGCTAAACAATTTTTTGAGACCACCAGGAGCATCGTACGTCCATCCGTTCGTGTGCACCAAAAAGCTTCGTCTACACGATCGTGAATCAAACGGTATAAATCCGGCCCGGATATCATAACTACGGAGCATCTGATAAATCAAGGATGGCTGTGATCTGTGACAGGAGGGTAATCTGTACAAAATAATAAACCGTTGTGCAGGGATTTGCAGCGTTTTTTTTACGTTATTAAATTTTCATTGATCTAAACAATTCGTTGAGACGGTAAATTATTACAGAACGGTAAATTATTACACAACGGTTCATCTACCAAGACGGGGCCGGATTTTGTTGATCGGTACTTTTGCAACTTGACCAACCGTTGAAGTATTATTGATGATCAAGTATTTACACAACGGTTCATTATACTTGTCCACGAGGGTAGGTACTAACCACAGATAACAGTGATCTACGCAGAAGGGGCATCTATTTCACTCCACATCAACAATTTTCCTTCAGAATTTCATTATTTGCGTTTCTTTTTGCCATTTTAGTTTCTGTTTGTCATCGACAGAATTATTTTAGCAACATTTAACTCGTGATTTAGGTAGGTATCTAGTAACGAGTACGGGGTTAAGTGCTAACCTACGGAGGGTCTGCGATCTACATAATATGTATAGAATAGTACATATTATATTATATAGACAAGTTATCTATACAGAGAGCTGTGATCTTTAACAGAAGGGACAGAGATACAGAGATCTGTACGAAATAATAAACCGTTGTGCAGGGATTTGCAGCGTTTTTTATTGCATTTTCGGATTCTACATACCTTGAAACGTAAACCATCAAATTCTGGGGGGGGGGGGGGGGGGGGGGTTAGAATTTTTTCCATGCTCGATTCCACTGGTTCAGTATTGAAAATAATAAACCAAAATCAGAAAATTGAGAAATATTTCGATGTGTGTGAAACGTGTGACGGTATATGGGAATCCCGTCCATCTTGGATGCTGGCTCTTCCCGATCTTTTTGACACGCGGCTTAAGGGGCGGTTGATGAACTTTCCTGAACCAGAACCTCTGACAACTACTTTTTTTCTTTCCTTTTTGTCCAAGTAGTGCGCCAAGTGATATTGATAGGAGCTAAGCTCTCCACCAGTAACAATTCTCAGTAGTACCATTACGATGGAAGCTGTCAGCTTTGGAGTTATTCAGATGAATCTTCCTGAATTAGAACTCCATACTACTTTCAGTCCCGTGTCTAACTTCACATACTTCTTCTTCAAAGAAGTATGTTTTTAAGGGGAGGAGTGTGACGGTATATGGGAATCCCGTCCATCTTGGATGCTGGCTCTTCCCGATCTTTTTGACACGCGGCTGAAGGGGCGGTTGATTCGCGGAAACGAATCATCAACTCCTGGAGGCAACGCGTTATAATCTAACCATTTGTCTCCGGGGGCAGCTGTCACACTGCCTCCCTACCTCTATAGAGGATGGAGAGGGGGAAACTACGCTGTATGGGCGGCGTAGTTATACCCCTCATCCATTACAAACGTGTGTATTTACAAACCGGCTGTATGGCGGCTCAAATCCATTATTTCTAGTACTTACTCTACAGTGACTTAGGATGGCCATAGTGAATGGCATTCTGCGAGCGATGTTCGAGCAAGTACTTCCTTTTCCGCCTACGGAGAATCGCTGGTCCGACAACAAAGGCCTTGTTCGCCTTTGCGATTCGAAGCCCTTCTTGAATGGATTGAGCTTCAATAAATAGGGGAATCAGCATATTTTTATTCGCATATTTGCATTAGCTCCAGTCGGCTTGGAGTTATAAACTCGGCGAAAGTGGAAAAAGTTCGAATCAATTAACATCCGGACATAGGTTCTTAATTACCATAACTCGAATTGAGCAACCTATTCAAAACTTTTGACGCATCAGTGAACTTTAAGGGAACAGGGTGCAATAGAACTGATAAGAAAGTAAAAATATAGAAGGAAAAGGTGGAGGTATAATTAAACTAAATTAACATATTAAACATGTGAAACAATAATTTAAAAAAAATTTGATAATTAATTCACAACGGTTTATTATTGAAATTTGAGTTTTAGTGGATCAAAAATTGCTTAAAATTGCTAATTTCCACGAAGTCATTAAAACGATGAAATGATAATTAAATCATTATTTATTTATTTCTTATCCTCCACCTAAATAGATGTTTTATTTATTTATTTTTCCAAAGTAATTTTTCATGTAAAGTGATTCTGCGTCCTCACTACCGAGGGTAGGGAAGCCTAGGATTCATGATTGAGTACAAAAAAAATTAAGTCCCCCAAAATGAAAATTTCCACAAACATTTTGCGTTTCAGAAATCGAGGAACATTTTTGGTTCCGTGTCTGTCTGTCTTTCTGTCTTGTCTGCGGTAATTCCTTGTGACGCCCATAACTACCCAAAATTGTGGTCAGAATGGGGTGAAATTTGGAGGGTAGGTGCGAGTTGGGTCACAGATGATCCCACACAAAAATCATTGAAAAACGCTGCAAATCCCTTCGCAACGGTTTATTATTTTGTACAGAATACCCTTCTGTTACAGATCACAGCTCTCTGTATAGATAACCCGTCTATATAATATAATATGTACTACTCTATACATATTATGTGAATCGCAGACCCTCCGTAGGATAGTACCTAACCCCGTACTCGTCACTAGGTACCTACCTAAATCACGAGTTGAATGTTGCTAAAATAATTCAGTCGATGACAAGCAGTAACTAAAACGGCAAAAAGAAACGCAACTAATGAAGTTCTGAAGGAAAATTGTTGATGTGGAGTGAAATAGATACCCCTTCTGCATAGATCACTGTTTTCTGTGGTCAGTACCTACCCTCTGGTCAAGACTTGTGTAATAACTTGCCCATCAATAATACATCTACGGTTGGTCAAGTTGCAAAAGTACCGATCAACAAAATCCAGCGCCTTCTTGGTAGATGAACCGTTGTGTAATAATTTCCCGTTGTGTAATAATTTACCGTTATGTAATAATTTACCGTTGTGTAGTAATTTGCCCATCAATAATAGTTCAACGTTTGTTCAAGTTTCACAAGTACCTACCAACTAAATCCAGTAGTCCATCACTTATCAAATGAAATAATATCGCAGAACAACCAACTCGACTTCATACAGCCATCCTTGATTATAATCAGGTGCTCCCTAGTGATGATATCCTGGCCGGATTTATACCGTTTGATTCACCCCAGTACCCCCGAATACCAGTCAACCCCTATTTTGAACCCCTCAGAGATGACTGACAGTAACGCCGAGCTTCGAGGACCACCTAGATCCCGAACGGAACCTATAACCCGAATTTCATCAATTTTGTTTCATGGTAACTAAGAAAAGTGGCCAGTACGGCGGACAGACAGAAATATTTTTATTGCATTTTCGGATTCTACATACCTAGAAACGTAAACCATCAAATTTTGAGGAGGGGTTAGAATATTTTTTTTTCATGCTCGATTCCAATGGTTCATTATTGAAAATAATAAACCAAAAGTACTGTAACTTTCGTCAGGGCATGCACAAACGTGAAATACTTGAAACGCCCATAACTACCCTAAATATCGTTTAAATGAGTTCATCAGGAGTAGTGCTTTGATGGTTCCAGATGAATAATTGGAATCGTATTGTAACTTTCGTCTGCGCATGCGCGCACATGAAATGTTAACCGTTTCCTTGTAACGGCTTCTAACCACCCGAAAAATCGTCGTACAGAGCTGAAATTTTGAGGGTACACGCGGGTTGGATCGCAGATGGTGCCGTTTCAAAATCATGGAAATAGTTTCGTCGGCGCTTGCGCAAACGATAAATATCCCATAATTACCTTCAACATCGTTGAAATAAGTTCAGATTTAGAGGGTCGATCAGGAATAATACTTTGATAGTTCCGTATGAATTTCATTTCTGCGCGTGCGTGACCATGAAATATTAACTGTTTCTCTGTAATTTTCTAACTACGCGAAAAATAGTCGTAGAGAGCTGAAATTTTGAGGGTACACGCGGGTTGGATCGCAGATGGTCCCGTATCAAAACGAACCTACGGAACTATCCTATACGCTCTTGTGATTCAAGCTTGGAAGGTGAACTGCCTACTCGAATTGGCTGCGTTTTTCTTCTGTCGAGGTCAGGAATGTAGGTATGCCAACTTTTTTTTTGCTAGGTCTACGTAATGTTTCATTATTATTTTCAATAATGAACCTTTGGAATCGAGCGTGAGAACAAAAATTTTAACCCCCCCTCCCTCCAAACTTGATGATTTCCGTTTCAAGGTACGTAGAATTCATAAGCCGTCCGCCGTACTTCGCACTTAGTTACCATGAACCAAAATTAATGACATATTTTTATAGGTCCCAGTTGGGGTCTAGTTGGTCCGCGTAGCTCGGCCTTCTGTCAGTCACTTCTGAGACATGAAAAGTAGGGGTTGAACTTTTCCGCACGCCGTAGTCGGAAAACTTTCAATAGCAGGGTGTGGTTTTTTAATGTTTCCAAACTGATCTCGAACTCAAAAATTTTTTGAGACCACCCGGAGCATTGTACGTCCAGCGTTTGCACCGAATAGCTTCGTCAACATGTTCGTTAATGAAACGGTATAAATCCGGCCCAGATATCATCGCTAGGATCACCTGATTATAATCACGAAAATAATATTATGTGAGTATTAAATCGAGTTGGTTGTTCCGTGATATTATTTCATTTGAAGAACGACGGTTGTTACGAATTTTGTTGTTAGGTACACCTACGATCTCGTATAACTTGAACAAAAAATGTTATGCTTCATGAATTACTACAAATAACCAATTATATAATCCTTCACCGCACATCTATGAATCTGTAATTGCTTGCTGGCTCCAGTAGTCGATTTAGGGGTTTCCTGGTGGGGGGGGGGGGGGGCGCTCGACGGTAGGTATTGACCAGAGAAAATAGTGGTCTACGCAGAAGGAGCATTTTTGTAGGTAAACAATAAACCGTTGTCCATTCATTTGCAAGGTGTCTTTTTTTCTCGAAAATTCAAATACTAGAAATTCTCAGTCCATTGCAGTAGCGGATTTTCAATGGAAACCCTGTGAAAGACGAACTGTGGAAAATCTTCCATGTATGTACCTACCTCATTTTTGCATCGAAAATTCACTCACAAGGACATAGGTACTGCTTGACTGGAGCTTTGCATGGCGAGCCTCAATGAGTCACCCGAGTCGAGCCTTGGGTGGGATAAGGCGACAAAATCTTGTGGATCAATTTTGAACAAATTTCTCGACACCGACCAAGTTCCCTTCCCAAGCCGCCGAGTTAATCTTATTCCCACTCCCCGGGGCCGATATCCATCAACCCCCTCCCATCCCCCCCATTCGAGCAGGACAAAATAAAATGCGCGACGCGGCTCCTCGGAGAACTTCTCCCAAGTTCGCGTAGTCTAAAAGCGAAGTTCATTTCCAAGATTCACTAACTTTCTTGAATTTTTCTTCTTTTTCTCTCTCCCCCCCCCCCTTTTTTTCTTCTTCTTCCAGCTCAACCATTTCCCCATTCGTCCTACCGCTCGCCGTTCCAAAATGGTCGCCGTCCTGTCCGTAAGTGAGAATGATGTGCAATAAACTGCATTCGTGCGTTGAGTTCTGGGGGCCTATTCACTAAGCGAAAGAGACACCTCTTTTCGGTCCGACTCTCTCTTTTGGCAGAAGAGATTTTTATAGTATCCATGACAGGGTTATTCAGTAACTTATAAAAGAGAGAGTTGGCGGCCATCTTGGCATTTTCGATCTCTTTCAGAGAGACAGCTAATTAGGCTTAATCTTCGAAAGAGAGAGTCTATTTCTCGTTTTTTTACAGTGATAAATCGTGTAATATCCTCGTTCATCCGCAACCACATCGATAATTTTGATCGTGTGTTTTTTTTTCCATTCCATAAAAGTAAGTCAATTTCATTAAAAATATGTACATATTATTGATTTATGAGTAAAAACGTCCAAGTACGGGTTGAGGTAGGTACGTACCTACCTAAGAGGTGTCGCTATAATACAAGCCCCCTAATTCGACTTTTTCTGTTCATAATTGAGCCTTTTTGCTTCCGAGTCTGCGAAGCAGCGGAAGCCTTGTGTTCACTTTCGTGAGCCAAAAAATTTTTGTCTTCAGAAATCAAAATTTCCACTTGCATTTTGCGTTTCAAAGCCTACTGAACAAATTTGGTTCCGTGTCTGTCGGTCTGTGAGTCTGTGAGTCTGTCCGCATTTCCTTGTTACAGCCATAACTTCCACGATTTTGAATTGATTCAGCTCAAATTTTGAGGGATGGTGCGGATAAGGCCCCTTGAGGTCCCATACAAATTTCAACATGATTGATCCAGCGGTACGCCCTGCGCATGCGCTAACGTTAAATTCAACAAACACGCATAACTTTCACAATTTTGATTCAATGTCGCTCAAATTTTCAAGGGTTGTTTGGACAAGGCCTAGTGAGTTCCAGTATGAATTTCAGCATGATCGGACCCTCGGTGCGCTCTGCGCATGCGCTGGCGTGAAATAGATTCAATTTCCTTGTTACAGCCGTAGTAACCAAAGATTTCACCCAATTTCAATGTAATTCTCAGGGATTAAGCGGGTAGGGCCCATTGAGGTCCCATATAAATTTCAACATGATAGAGCCAGCGGTTCGCCCTGCGCATGCGCTCTGTCTGTCTGTCTGTCCTTCTATGCACGGCCAAACGGCTCGACGGATATCGACCAAATTTGGCACGAATATCCAGTAGGCTCCCAAGTTGTGCAACGTCGCATTTTCAATTCCCTGACCATAGCGGAACTATGGTCGACCATGGTCAACTCCTGAATGGCTTGACGGATATCGACCAAATTTGGCACGAATATCCAGTAGGCTCCCAAGTTGTGCGACGTCGCATTTTTAATTCCCTGACCATAGCGGAACTATGGTCGACCATGGTCAACTTCGTTAATTGAAATGGTAACCCCTATTTTTTATCGCGTATTCGTAATCTACGTGAAATTCTATCTACGATCGACCCTTCGGACTACCCCCGCGGTCGACCTTAGCGCATCCATGGGCCCCTCCATGGTCGAATCCCGAATTGCTCAACGGATATCGACCAAATTTGGCACGAATATCCAGTAGGCTCCCAAGTTGAACGTAGGCGCATTTTTAATTCCCTGACCATTGCGGAAATATGGTCGACCATGGTCAACTCCTGAATGGCTTGACGGATTTTGATAAAATTGGGCACAAATACCCGGTAGGGTATGGGATTTTTCCGTCGTTTGTTGGTTCCACGATACTGCGTACAGCGAATCTCGGATAGCGAGCGAAGCGAGCGGTCAGGCTAGTTATGTATAATGGACGTAATGTATTATGGAAGTCATGTTATGTATAATATGTATATTTCATGTAATGTTATGTAATGTTATGTTATGTAATGTAATGTTATGTAATATGTATATTTAACGTTATGTAATGTAATGTAATGTAATGTAATGTAATGTAATGTAATGAATGTTATTTTGCTTCCGAGTCTGTTCTATTTTATAATGGGTCACTCTGATTGTGACGAGGAAGCTCCTGTGCCATCACCTTGGCAGTGTATTTTTCAATTCCATTTAAACTTTTATCCGATTCATGAGTAAAAACGTCCCAAGTATGGATTGAGGATGGTAGGTACTAGGTACCCATTGAATGGGTATTACTAATGGGTTCATTATTAAGGAATTGAACTCCCGGGGCCACAAACATCTCGCACTTCATGGGTACTATGGGATTTTCATGCATTAGGATCCATATCTCTTTCTCAAGGTCACTGGAGCTATTCTGTAAAATAGACGAACCCGGGAGACATTGGATGAGACTGTCTCCCGGGGGAGAATATCTCTCGCTGGAGATTTTAAAAATAGATAATCTCTTTCCACTATCTATTTTAGTGAATAGGCCCCCAGGTTCGAGAGATCGTAGAAAAACCCGGCTCTCAGGTAAAACACTGATCGCCGCTTATCATTTTTACGTTATCACCGAATTAGAGCGCGAGTTGAAGGGAAATGCAGCATGATCATATGAGCGAATTTTAGAAATACCATCCTATAACGTACGCTAATAGCCAATTCTTGAAATTTTCGATATTTCTTCGTAATTATAAACCATTTTTCACCCCCAAAAACTCAAGTTTACCCGTTTTGCTTCCTCCCTACCGAGGGTAGCCAAAAACGCTGCAAATCCCTGCACAACGGTTTATTATTTTGTATAGAATACCCTTCTGTTACAGATCACAGCTCTCTGTATAGATAACCCGTCTCTATAATATGATATGTACTATTCTATTATATGCATATTATGTAGATCGCAGACCCTCCGTAGGTTAGTACCTAACCCCGTACTCGTTACTAGGTACCTACCTAAATCACGAGTTAAATGTTGCTAAAATAATTCTGCCGATGACAAACAGTACCTAACAAAAAGAAACACACATAATGAAGTTCTGAAAAGAAATTGTTGATGAGGAGTGAAAAAAGTTGCAAAAGTACCTACCAACAAACTCCAGCCCCTTCTACGTAGATGGTATAATGAACCGTTGTGTAATAATTTACCGTTGATTTACCCTAGTAATAATTTACCCATCAATAATACTTCAACGTTTGTTCAAGTTTCACTACCTACCAACAAACTCCAATAGAGCCATCATTTTTCAAATTAAATAATATCACAGAACAACCAACTCGACTTCATACTCCGCCAATATAATCAGGTGATCCCTACCAATGATTGGCCGTATTCACAAATTCCTATTGTGGGCGCGTCTCTGGTTACGAGATTTGGTTTGAATTGTATACAATTTCATTCACACTGGAGTCGAAAATGCCTGTCGGTGCAAACTTCGGGGCCTTACTGTGAACGAACGGCTGGACGTACGATGCTCCGGATGGTCTTAAAAAACTCGCAAGTTCAAGAACTATTTAAAACCGTAAAAATATTTACGTAAAAAAATGGTATAGGCGTTTTGAAAATTTCAACCCCTATTTTGAACCCCTTAGAGATGACTCACAGTAACGTCGAGCTTCGAGGACCAACTAGACCCCGAACGGAACCTATAACCCGAATTTCATCAATTTTTTTTCATGGTAACTAAGAAAAGTGGCCCGTACGGCGTACGGCGTACGGCGTACGGCGGACAGACAGAAATATTTTTATTGCAGTTTTGGATTCTACATACCTTGAAACGTAAACCATCAAATTTTGAGGGGGGGTAAGAATTTTTTTTTTCATGCTCGATTCCAATGGTTCATTATTGAAAATAATAAACCAAAAATGCATGTCCTCCAAAATGAAAATTTCCACAACCATTTTGCGTTTCAGACATCGAGGAACATTTTTTTGATTCCGTGTCTGTCTGTCTGTCAGTGGTAATTCCTTGTAACGCCCATAACTACCCGCAATAATGGTCGAAATGGGCTGAAATTTGGAGGGTAGGTGCGGGTTGGTTCACAGATGGTCCCATACAAAAATCATTGAAAAAGTACTGTAACTTTCATCTGCGCATGCGCAAACGTGAAATACTTGAAACGCCCGTAACTGCCTCAAATATCGATGAAATGAGTTCAGATTTGGAGGGTCGATCAGCAATAACACTTTGATAATTGCATATGAATTTCATTCGTCTGCGCATGCGCAAACATTAAATGTTGAACATTTCCTTGTAACGCTTCTAACTACGCGAAAAGTAGTCGTAGAAAGCTGAAATTTTGAGGGTACACGCGGGTTGGATCGCAGATGGTCCCGTATCAAAACGAACCTACCCAATTATTCTATTCGTTCATGTGATTCAAGTGAGGAAGCTATGCCTACTCGAATTGGTAGACGTTTTAATGTAGGCATTTTGTTTTGTTCAGTGAAATTGACATAGTTAATTTCGTTTTTTAGCCAACAGTCTGCATTCACTCTTGGTGAGTATACGTTTCAGCAATTTTTATCAATTACTAGCGATTTAGGTATGAGCCTCAGAAATATTATTAATTGGACCATTTTTCCAAAGAAAAAATATTACTTTTTTTGGGTAGTTTTTCTGTCAACAGTCTCCATTATTTATGCTTATGGTAATTTTATATAAGTTTCCAGTAGGTAATTACTTGAAGAAAAAAAGTCCACCGAATTTTAACCAAGTTTGACCCGTTACTTTTTAGACCTATTGCTTAAGTTTGGCTGCCTCGCTGTTTGCATAAATTGCTCACCTCCGAACTCATCCCGCGGAACGTTATAATATCACAGAGCGATATGAAAATAAACTTTGTTCAAACCTAGAATGGATTCAGAGTGCTATGAAACGGAAAAGAAACATTTTCTTGTTCACCAATTCATGTAGGTACCAAATTGTTGCATACGCAACGGTTTATTATTTACCTGTGTTGTAGGTGCCTCTTCTGCGTGGATCACGGTTTTCTGTTCGAGTACAACCGGGCCACTTATTAGTGTGAAATTGACACCTCGGATTCGCGTTTGCGCATGCGCAGTGGTCGTACTCATGATCCATTTGTTCTGTAATCCATAGAGGCCCATCCCGCAAATTTCAGCAAAATCTTATGTTTTTTTAATGTTTCGACGTCCGCTGTGAGTATTAGGTACATTGAACTTGGATGAACTGATTATAATTATGTAGGTACCACCTACTTATCTCTGCGTTCAGTAAATCACTGCAGGGCAGGTACAGCTGCTTACCACCGCAGGGTATTACGGATGCCTCATCAGAGTGTTCCACTCCGTCGTACTTACAAGAGCAATTCAATCGAGGAAGATCAGTTGAGTTGAACTTATGTATAATAGGTGGGTGCATATACACGCTTAGTGCAGTATCATCCCTCGCCAAGAGATCACGAGAATTAGCAAGAGAATTTGGACTAAGCGGATTGGTTCGTGAAGGACGAAGGATTATATCTCGATAAATATCGGTCGGTTATTGACCGATAAATTATCGTTCTTCGTCGACTAACAATATTCCAAATTCCTTATAGGCTCATTCACTGTTGGTCCACCCGAGTACGTTTCTGCAACCCCACCCTTTGGAAGGACACAGAAAATACTTCCAATACCAGCGGAAATAACCTAAAGTTATTCCCAGTACTAGAAAATACTTCCAATACTAGCGAAAATAACCTGATGTCATAGGGATTTAATCTACCCTAAATCGAGGAAACCGTAAATCGAGTAGTGGAGCCGGCTGGGGAATTGTAGGTTCATATATCGTTACCACAACGCCAAAACCGCCTAAGTGCTTTCAACTTGTTTAGAGAAAAACGCGTACAAAGTTTTGACTCTGCAGTATAAATCGAAAAATGGCTTTGAAGCGACGGCAGTTTTATAATACTAGCCTGACCGCTCGCTTCGCTCGCTATCCGATATTCGCTGTACGCAGTATCGTGGAACCAACAAACGACGGAAAAATCCCATAGCCTACCGGGTATTTGTGCCCAATTTTATCAAAATCCGTCAAGCCATTCAGGAGTTGACCATGGTCGACCATATTTCCGCTATGGTCAGGGAATTAAAAATGCGACGTTGCACAACTTGGGAGCCTACTGGATATTCATGCCAAATTTGGTCGATATCCGTTGAGCAATTCGGGATTCGACCATGGAGGGGCCCATGGATGCGCTATGGTCGACCGCGGGGGTAGTCCGAAGGGTCGATCGTAGATAGAATTTCACGTAGATTACGATTACGCGATAAAAAATAGGGGTTACCATTTCAATTAACGAAGTTGAACATGGTCGACCATAGTTCCGCTATGGTCAGGGAATTAAAAATGCGACGTTGCACAACTTGGGAGCCTACTGGATATTCGTGCCAGATTTGGTCGATATCCGTCAAGCCATTCAGGAGTTGACCATGGTCGACCATAGTTCCGCTATGGTCAGGGAATTAAAAATGCGACGTTGCACAACTTGGGAGCCTACTGGATATTCGTGCCAAATTTGGTCGATATCCGTTGAGCAATTCGGGATTCGACCATGGAGGGGCCCATGGATGCGCTATGGTCGACCGCGGGGGTAGTCCGAAGGGTCGATCGTAGATAGAATTTCACGTAGATTACGATTACGCGATAAAAAATAGGGGTTACCATTTCAATTAACGAAGTTGACCATGGTCGACCATAGTTCCGCTATGGTCAGGGAATTAAAAATGCGACGTTGCACAACTTGGGAGCCTACCGGATATTCGTGCCAAATTTGGTCGATATCCGTCGAGCCGTTTGGCCGTGCATAGAAAGACAGACACACACACTCACTCACAGAGATCCGTTTTTATAATATAGTAGGGATTATGACACTGGTTGTCACTCGTTACACTCCACAATCAAAAAGCCATTTCGAACCTGTGGGAGGGGGTGGGGTGCACATGCGATCTTGGCTTTGTTGCTGTTTTAATTAAATTGCAATTTCGTGTTTTAAGTCCTGTTCAACAACAAACGAAATTTTTAACTACTTTTGTCTTCATTAACACTAAAATGTTTATGGGCACCATTGAAATAGTTTTATGGACATCTGCTGAGATGGAAGGCGGGTTCCTCTCGACGCACACGCGGTTTTGGCGTGGTCAGATTGTCATTTCTGGAGATAGGCGAAATTAATACGCATAATGTACCACTTTCTGTCACTTGGGCGATTTGGGCATGGTCGGATTATTCCTTTCTGGAGATAGGCGATACTAATTTGTTACTTTGTAACAAACTAACTTGTTTGAAATAGGGATTCGTGCTACTGGCATTGCATAGAATATAATAGAGTGACTCCATAAATACAGTTAGGTGAAATTGGCCAAAATGGCTCTTAGGCGGTTTTGGCATTGTGGTAACGATGTATATGCTGTGGATTCAAGAATTCTATCATTATTTTATTTGTTTTTATTCATGAAGCATAACGCTTATTCAGTTTAGAAAAGAACCTATCAACCAAATCCAAAATAACCATCTTTCTTCAAATTAAATAATATCACAGAACAACCAACTCGATTTCATACAGCCATGCGTGATTACAATCAGCTGTTCCCTAGCAATGATGATATCTGGGCTGGATGTATAGGTACCGTTCCATTCACTCCCATGTTGACGAAGATTTTCGGTTGTAAACAAATTGTGAACAAACGGCTAGACGTGCAGTGCTGCGGGTGGCTGAGATTCGAGGACCAACAAGACCCCATACGAGACCTACAAACCAAATTTCGTTAATTTTGGTTCATGGTAACTAAAAGAAATAAAACGAAGTGCGGCGGACGGACAGAATTTTTTTTAAATTCCATTTTCGGAACCACCAAATCCACCAAAAAATACTATCAAATTTTGATTTGGGTTGGGGGGGGGGGGGGTGGATAAAAAACGAATCACGGAACAATAAGTTTTCAGTCAAATACCTGCATTATTTTTAGTAATGAAACTTTGGAATCGAGCATGAAAAAAAAAGAAAAAACCCCTCAAAATTTGATGGTTTCCATTTCAAGGTACATAGAATCTGAAAATTGAATTAGAAAAAATTCTGTCCGTACGCCGTAAACCATTTTTCAAAATAATCTGTTTGATGATACAATTAAGATAATCCGGAACAGTGATAACATTATGTACGTCGTGTTATGTTACTAAAAATTAGACGGTGGCACACGAGGCAGAGCTCTTTAGTATGCTGACTGAGTACGGGTCACAGAAATGGGGCCATAAACTTTTTCACCTTCGGCCTTACGAACCGGCATCCCTTCTACCCATACCAAAACCTATAGTAAAAAGTTAAGTGGGAATCTCAGCGCATCCGGCTCTGGCTATAAACAATAGGTACCTAGGTACCATTAAAAAGTTATTATTATAAATTATAGTTGTATCAGTATTAAAGAACTCCGCTATCGATTTTCCGTTCATTATTTTCGAATGAAAATATTTAAGATTGCCACAGAGCCAAGTTTTTCACGCGTTCACCACAGAATTTTTTAAATTCCATTTTCGGGTCCTACGTACCTAGAAACGGAAACCACCAAATTTTGCAGGGCGTTAAATTTTGTTTCTTGCTCGATTCTAAAGGTTTAGTATTGAAAATAATAAACCAAACATTTCTGTCCGTCCGCCGTACGCTGTACTTCGCACTTTCCTTCGTTACGGTGAACCAAAATCAACGAAATTTGGTTTGTAGGTCCCGTTTGGGGTCCACTTGGGCCGCGAAGCTCGGAGTTATTGTCAGTCATCTCTAAGGGGTGAAAAATAGGGGTTGAAATTTTCAGAACGCCGTAGCTCGAAAACTTTCGATAGAAGGTTTTTTTTTAAAAACGTTTTTAAATTGATCTCGAACTAAAGGCACCTGATTGTAATCAGGGATGGATGTATGAAGTCGAGTTGGCTGTTCTGTGATATTAGCTCATCTGAAAAATGATGGATTTTTTAATTATTTATTTGGATGATGGACTTTTGGATTTTGTTGATAGGTAATTATTTGTAACTTGCTTCATGAATAACAACAAATTAATTATTATTAATATTATTAATTTTTGAATTATTCAATCCCGCGGATTTTTATGAAACTGTAATTCCCTGGCCGCCTCCAGTACTCGATTTAGAGCTTTCCTTGATGCGTGGGGGGGGATTGGTCACGGAAAACTG
The DNA here is from genome assembly GCA_954871275.1 of Leptopterna dolabrata. NCBI lineage: Eukaryota > Metazoa > Arthropoda > Insecta > Hemiptera > Miridae > Leptopterna > Leptopterna dolabrata. The sequence goes on along the minus strand of OX940976.1, from coordinate 4,513,014 downwards.
ATCTACGCAAAGGGGAATCTATACATGTAAATTATTACACAACAGTTTCTTACACAACGGTTTATAATTCTACCTGATGCTTCATGAATAACAACAACCAATTAATTATTAAATCGATGCAGGTAAATAATAAACCGTTGTGTAATAATTTGCAGAGTTTTTCACGTGAATAAAACTGTATATTTTTATTTATTTATTTTACCTACGAGGTATTGTTTCTTTCATGAGTAACTTCTGTTCCGCTACTAAAATGTGCTGCTGTTGTAAATGGGCTTCGGCCGTATATAGTATTATTTATAGCTGTGTTGCCCGTCGCTGACGGGTAGAACTCGGGGTGGGTCCTTCTGACTTTGTTACCTCTCGCTTTACAGATTATATCTCTTACATGTCCCTTTAGAAACTGTTATAATGTTAAAAACAAAAAGGTAATCCCCCTATGTCCTTCCCCGATCACTGAAACATCTAAATACGCGAGATGGGTTCGATCTATTGAGCCGTTTTCGAGAATTTAATTTTTTTATGTTTCGGCTTCCCTATAAACCCCCACCCCTATCCATCGGATCCGGAAGTAAACCTCCTTATGTCCTTCCCTGGTCATAGAAACATTCAAATACGCGAGATGGGTTCGATCCATTGAGCCGTTTTGGCGTGATTGAAGGACAAACAGACAGACAGACACCACGAAAATCACCTGTAAATTTAGTTATATCTCTATATATAAAAATGAATGTCTGTCTGTATGTATGTTCCCTATAGACTCCTAAACTACTCGACCGATCGGGATGAAACATTGGGAATATGTTTTGGGAACACCGGGGATGGTTTCTGACTAGGTTGCATTCTCGGTGGAGACTTCCTTCAACGGTTTTCAGGCTATTCCTAGCAACCCCGATCTTGAAAAGTTGTTGTCGAGAATGTCGTTGTCAAGAAAAATGGGAAAAGCAGTTTCGTCGAGTTTTTCATATCGGGTCGTGAGTGGTGTCCTCGGCTAGGGCAAATTCCCCTCTTTCCGAAAAGTGGCGAACGATTTTTCTAGGACCACAACTTGCCGAGTTATTTACATATTTACAATGTTCGCAGCAACTCGCCGAGTTATTTATTGGTACCTATCAACACGGCGTCAAATCTTTTTTCAAAGTTGTTTTCACAAGGAAAGTTCACTCCATTTTAGGACAACACGATTTAAATCAGATGTTCTACTGTGTATTTTTTCCTTCTTCGTGGTTGTGAACTACTTACCTACTTTTCATCTTGGATAAATTCATTCTTCGTGTTTGTCGTATTCCTTCTATTATTGATATTTCTACTTGCCGCTCCTAACGTTCATATTTTCTGCTTCAGTGTTCATATTTTCTGCTTCAGTGTTCATATTTTCTGCTTCAGTGTTCATATTTTCTGCTTCAATTTTCATATTTTCCTATTTTTGATTTTTCTTTTTCTTCATTTACCAGCTTCGTCGTCAATCATGCCTCCCAAAAAAACAGCGATTGGTAGATCTACATCCAAAGCACGAAAGAGGGCAGCATCACTACAAGCAAGAGGGCAGCAAATTACCCATAAATTCCCAAAATGAAACAGTCTGACAAGTGACACCTCATTTTAAAGGTTTTTGTACGCTGAACACGATGGTGAAATCAGAATTGCGAAATCTCATTCCGTTCTCAAACTGGAGCACTTTGAAGATGAAGGAACGTGGTTATTTTACATAAAATCAGTTATTTCTTCGAAAATTCGCTCTTATAGCCATGCTGCATGACTGTGGTTTTTAAACTTGCATCAACACAACCCACCACGAGTACACAGTCGGTAATGGTGCGGGGGAGGGGGAACTTTACGTCCAGTTATTTACGCACCCCGACCGGGGCAACGCCCGGGTAATCCGCTAGTAGATTAATAAAATTTAGAAAGGTGCGAGGGCTTTTTATGTTGTTCAAAACTCGATGCGTATTCGATTCCACCCGTCCAGCATGAAGGTTATTTCGAAGGTACCTAACCTATTATTGATAATACCGCCCGGGCGTTATTGGACGTGCGGGCTGGGATGGAGTAGCTTCCAGTTAAAAGGAACCCAATATCAGTGGCAAGTCTGACATTCAACGTCGGAAACTTCGAAAGGCAAGGACTCACCCTCTCAATAAACCAACGAAAAACTCCCGGGTTGATGAAGGTGTACTGTACATTTGTTGGATCAACCAGACGAAAACCTCCCTTTTCCCTCCTGAAGGAAAAAGACCCCTGCGAGTTTCCCATAGACCCCGGGATCCTCCTGTACAAGGGTTAGAGAAAACTGGCCGACGGATTCCACAGTGTAGAGATTAGGGTGGGGAGTTACCCCGAAAACCTCACCTAATACCACGGAGAAGCAACACAGAAGAGCCAATAACAAGTCGGTTCATTACGATAGAAAGACTGACGTTGGTAGCGGTGGCCGGAAACCCCACAGCGCTTTTCGCGGTTGTAAATTGGACATCTGAACTTGTAAAAGGAGTATAGGAGCATGGGGATGGGAGCAGCTGCGGTTTTTACTTCCAACATTCTTTTTCACTCTCTCACCCTATCCCGCTCTCTTCTCTTAAAAGACGGCATCGCCTGGAAAACAATGGCTGTGAAACGTTTGGAGTTGGGAATCTAGGTTAAGGCGAATCGCGAGTCCTTCAAGGAGGAGGGGCCTTCCTCTCGTACTAATCATGGGGTTTTTCACCAGGCGGGTGATTACGATTCTCCGAATAAGCACCGACAATAAAACCTTTTTTTCTATATTTTCTTTCTTTCTGCTTGCAGATATAAAACGGACCATTTTGAATGGCTCCCTAAAGGCAAACTGCGGTTTGAGTCTTGCTCTTGGTTGTGTGAAAGTGTGTCGCTACTCTACAGCCTTGGTCGTCAGTGGTGACTTCTGTTATGAACTATACAGATTGACTCCAGTTTGAATGTAAATACCGCGTTCATTTTCGTACGATCTCAAATTTATTCAGGGGCGTTGCGTCCATAAGGCCACTTGGGCCACTGCCTCGGCACCCAAAAACACTAAAGTAAAAAAGACCAACCATTGTTCAGTTGGCATCTGGATTTCCCTCCGTACATTGTACCTACCTAGCATTTTTCACAAGTTCAACAGCCACACGCCAGAGTTCTCTGGCTATGGATATTCAATATTCTACTAGAGCATCCATGGTGGTTCCTTAATGTTAGCTCCATAGACCAACTTTATCGGAATAAGGCGACAGTAATTGATGTCCTACAATCGAAATCGAAACCTAGGCTCCTCTAACTGGAAGGTAGGTTCCGGGTCCTGGGACCTAGTGTCGCCATGGTAACCGAGAAAAGTGGCCCATCCGCGCATGCTCAGTCGAGTAAACATGTTGTTCGCCACGCCCACTTCGGGCCTCGGCCCCATAATCTGATTCCAACCCCAAAATCATTCTTTTTCACAATCGATTCGATCCCTTAGATTAAGTTTGTCATCTCGATACGAGATGCTTCTTCTTCTGATTTGGTTTTTGTTGTCCCTGAATCACATATCTGACATCGGCTTATGTCCGACATCTACAGATGACAACTAAGCTAAGAACTTCACTCCACTGAATCAGATTCCCTTTCTCTGTCAGTCAGTTTTCAATTTTTTGCGTCAAATTTTTCACGTTTTGCGTTCTGTCTGGTTCCGATGACAGATTCGTATTTTTGGTACCTACGTGCGTTTTGTACTGTTTGCTGTTTGTGGATTGATCAGCGTCAACACACAGATAACTACATAGCTTCTCCATTCAAGTAGGTACCGGCCGACGGGTCATTATTTTGTTGTATTTTAGTTCACTATATTTTTGTAACACATGAATTCGGCGGATAATTTGCAGTAGAAATTGTCGACTTTGTCGTACTCAATCAGTAAATAAGGGAAGAGTATTGTTGTCTTGGGATATTTTGTAAACATATCTGTTGGTTTTGTGTTCTGTTCTGGTGCCCCACCGTTTTCAGACCCCAGGCACCGCTACTGAATTTATTTTAGGAAAAACTTGGGACGCCAACCTAAACTAGAGGTGGGTAGTTCCTGACTGAACTGCTCTTGAATAGCTAACTCCACCAACTTAACTACAAAGAAAAACGGAGTTATTGAAAAAATAGTCTATTTCCACTAATACACGAAAAACGCAAAAAAAAAACACTGTTATATCGGTTTCGGTGATCAAACCATCGTCAACAACACATAATAATAAGTTATTGTGTGTTACTGACGATGGTTTGATCACCGAAACCGGTATAACAGTTTTTTTTGCGTTTTTCGTGTATTAGTGGAAATAGACCATTTTTTCAATAACTCCGTTTTTCTTTGAAATGGGCTTCCACGATTTCTTCACGAGTGATTTAGTTCGTATCAACTCAACTAGGTACTCCTGACTTAGTTCATTTCACTGAACGGTGTTCACTACGAACACAGAGTAAAAGAATCAAGGGCCCAGTATGTAGAGATGGATATTGGATGTAGGAAGGGGGAACTAAATAACTATCGTTCTGTGCCTTATGAACTAAAGAACTGTTAACTCACTCACTCACAAGGCGAGTGAGTTAGTTCTTTAATTCATAGGAACGATGGATGCTACATGAGGAGTTGACAGTATCCGCTGAACGGTAGTTCCTTTAGTTCATGTGGAATCATTCAGTTGGGGTGAGGATTTTATAGTATCCACAGAACGATAGTTCCTTTACTTCACACACATGAGGAGTTGATAGTATCCACTGAACGATAGTTCCTTAATAATTCATTATCAGTTATTTAGACAGGAGTCAGCTCAGATGTGGTGGGTACTACATAAGGAGTTTATAGTAGCACGTAATGACAGTTCAAACGTTTAAAGGAATAAGGAACTAAGTTGGTATCTTAGGAGTACATCTTCGTTCTAGTTCAGTGTTTGTGTCCTGTGGTAGGAAACGAAAAGGAATTGGAATGAACTGCTGAACTAACTCAAAAGAACTCTCTTTTCAAGGAGTGAACTAACTCGAGTCCCACAAATGAACTACTCTTACCCACCACTGACCTAAATCTCTTCAGTTGCTAATAAATTGATTTAGACTAATTTATACTGTCACCATTTCGCAGACAGGCCCAGTGGCGACTGGAGCTCAAACATACTGATGAACATAATATTATATATATGTACGTAGGTCAAAAGGGTAGAATATAGGGCTAAATGCAACTGTTGTCCGACCAGTTCCCGTCCTAGGTAACTTGTTCCGAGCTTGTACTCGGACGCTCTGAATTCCACTCTGCCTCTGCAAACTTCAGTGGGTATTCCAGTCTTTTTCTTTTTTTTTTTTTAATTTTTTTCCACTGTAGGTATAATGCTTGGGGTTGACGAAAATCGGGTCTGTTCGTGGAGAAAATGTTAGCATATAATATTAGAGAAGCAAAGTAGAAATTGGGATTTGGGAAAAAAGGCCGTGACATCGAGATAGACTGTGAGGAGTGCAGAGTTGAAGAGTATTATTGTGGAACAGTTTTTCAAGATTCGCGGAACACTTGCTGTCTGCGCTCTGCGAATGAAGTCGAAGTGCAGAGTGAAAAGTGCGGATCTGAAGAAACATCCGGTGGAAGGGGGCCCCAAGTTTGAGGTTCAAATCCTGCTTTTGTCACATTCTGTCACCTTTACTATTTCCACCAACATTTTTGCTCTCGAAGTGAATTCTGGGGGCCTATTCACTAAGCCAAAGAGACATCTCTTTCAGGTCCGACTCTCTCTTTGGGCCAAATAGATTTTTATAGTATCCATGACAGGGTTATTCAGTAACTTTTCAAAGAGAGAGTTGGCGGCCATCTTGGGCATTCTCGATCTCTATGAGAGACACCTAATTAGGTGTCTTCCCTCGAAAGAGAGAGTCTATTTCTCGTTTGTTTCACAGTGATCGTGTAATATCCTCCTTCATCCGTATAATATCCTTCTTCATCCCCAACCACATCGGTACTTTTGATCGTGTATTCTTTCATTTCATAAAGGTAAGTCAATTAATTAAAAATATATACATAATCATTGATTCATGAGTAAAAACGTCCAAGTACGGGTTGAGGTAGGTCTACCTACCTAAGAGGTTCATTAGGTGTAGATATAACACAAGCATTAAAAGCCCCCTAATTCGACTTTTTCTGTTTATAATTGAGACTTTTTTCAATTTCATTTAAACTTTTATCCGATTCGTGAGTAAAAACGTCCAAGTATGGATTGAGGCAGGTAGGTACCCATTGAATAGGTATTAAGAAATGCGTTCATTATTAAGGAATTGAACTCCCGGGGGCACAAACATCTCGCACTTCATGGATACTATGGCATTTTCGTGTATTAGGATCCATATCTCTTTCTCAAGGTCTCTGGAGCTATTCTGTAAAATAGACGAAACCGGAGACATTGGAAGAGACTGTCTTCCCGGGGGAGACTATCTCTCGCGGGAGATTTTCAAAATAGATAATCTCTTTCCACTGTCTATTTTAGTGAATAGGCCCCCTGATCTTCTTGTATTGATTCTCTTATTGAACTTTGCCCTATCACTCACAGGACTGCGATGCGCAACTGCAAATGGGTTTTTGGACCAATTCCAACGGGTTACCTACGTCTGCAAAATTCAGATTTCCAACTAATCGTGTGGAATGCTTGTGTATTTGATTTTTGATACAACTAGGTGCCTATGGGTAGAATTTCTCGGTCATTGTGTGAATTTGATTGAGGGTGTACGCTCAAAACTGTGCCTACCCATTGTTTTCGCTTTATTCGATGCACCAAATCTGTGTTGCACATTCTAGTTTCGAAACTAATTTAGAAGAACAATATGCCGAACGGAATTTATTCATTTATTGAATAATTCAATACCGACCAAAGGATGGACTTTCAGGTAACAATAGAGACAGTATGTAACCAGTGGTAATTCCATTGTCTCCATAGGTAACAACAATGTCGAGTTAGAAACGGCGTGTAAAGTAAAATAACAAGCTGTTTTCCTCGTTGAAAATACTGCATTATTGGTTTTATACCGTCGCTCTGGACCTGGTTGAATATTTATTGGTCTTAGCCGCGTTTCCCTCATTAAAAAACTATTTTGCATGTGGCGCACGTTGAATAGAACTGAAGAGGTCCCATTGGTTGAACTCGTTTGGAAAGAGAACTTGTATTGCATTCCCATCAATAAACTGTTCCAGGGCATTTATCTCTTTTTAGAACTCTCATCCCTGCTTGAGCGACTTTTCAAACGCATCTGATTGGTTCAAGCGCTCGCCCATGTTTCTTTGTTCGGCCCACTATCTCTCGAAGATAGTCCCACTATCTTCCGAAGAATGAGTGTCCACATAATAGCTCATATACGTAATTCCATTTTTCAAATGAACTTACCTGTAGTCGTAATGATGTCTGTTGAATTTGAACCGGAGCAAAGGGAAATTTAGAGCTCGGTTTTTACAACTGCTCCATTTTTGACTTGTGATGATAAAACCCCGGATTTAGTCGTTAAGGAAAGTCGTTTACTTCCTATTCATTGCAGCCCGAACAAGGGGAATCGCATAATGGAAAATGTTCTTTATGCAGCATGATCTAAATGAGCGAACTTTTGACGTAACGTCCCGACTTGAACTTATTCGTCCATCAAAGCCGAATATTGAGCAACACTTTTTTGAGATCTGTAACGTGATACAAGACGCAAGAAGTAACAGTTACTTGGAACAGGGTGGTCCAGTTCTGTCCCTGATCAGTTTCGAGTATTCGCCTCTCCGTTATTCTCGAATGAAGTTGCTATACCAACCCTTCGTGTCTGGACTCTCCTACTGTCCTCACTCTGTCACATGGTAGCAGAGCATGGTTTGTTATCATGCACTAAGTAATTCACCATACTCCATCCACTTTTGAGGGCTTACCAGAGAGAACCCTTTACAAACATCGGATAGTGCATAGGTACATCTATCCCCCGCCCTATTCACCCATGAGCTCAGTATAACTATATATCATATTGAGCTCATTTGAAGGCAATTAATGCCGTGTAGAGATGTGTCGGTCGTGAGTGACCTTGTCTCAAAGACCTTCTCTTTCAAGTGAACTGGTCCCAAATGACCTGCCGAGGGAATTTCGCAGTTCACCCGTTCGCCGTTCACTAAGGTTTCCCCCGTGTCTCGGGCCCTTCCATCCCACCAACCGGAGAAGGTAGCAGGTCACCAGTTCGCCGTTCCTTTTGACAGTTCAGTTCGCCCTTATCTCAATCGTCAATCTCAACAGTCTACATTCTTTCCTATCCAGTGCAATAACTCATAAAGCAACTATCCTGTGATGTGTATTTCATTTGGAGTCCCCAAAAATATGTGATTTTTGTTATTTTCCTAATTTCGTTATTGAAAAATATATACCTATTTTTTTTCTTTTTGAGAAAATGGTCGTAGTACTTTTATTGATTCTCCTACTTAACCTTACTAGGTAAGCTTTAAAAAATATTTATATGAATAAAATTTTTTACTAAAGCTTCTCTTTAGACAATTCTATGAATTCAGCAGAAAAATGTTAATAAATGAGGCTAGAGTTGGCCCGTACTGTGAAATTCCTAGCAGGTCGCAGGTCCCGCTCGCACACTACCTGTGGACAAAGTGAACTGGTGACCTCCAACTGAGAGGGAGATTGGGCTCGTCCTGAGAAATTCCTAGCAGGTCGCAGGTCCTGCGCGTTCACTTCAAAGTGAACTGGTGACCTTCTCCCACTGAACTTGTCTTCGAACTGAGTGACCTGCTGGGAGTCAACTCACTCAGGTGAACTGGGTTTACACACCTCTAATGCCGTGTCCCAATTTACAAGTCCCAATAGTTGTCCTCATAACGATGAAGGCTGATCATCTACAGGTTGCCCAGATGTTCAGTTCACTGGACAACAACCTCTGGCAACATTTTTATCTCCGCCAATTAATACTCGTATATAGGAGCTTTGTTCTCCACCAGTAAATATTATTGAAGAAGTTGTTCAGATGTCCTTCCCTGAACCAGAACTTCATACTGCTTTTCAACCCCCCCCCCCCCCCCCCCCGCCTTCCCTCTAATACTTCTGCTACCCAGAAGTATGTCATGTGGGGAGGAGTGTGACGATGGGCAGTTCTCGAGTTCTTGTGCTTCCAATGAAGATGGGGACGGTTAGGCTGAAACTTAATCGCTATCCCTTCTTACCTCGTCTAAAGGGGGATTCTCGAGGGTCCACCGTCACTCTCTTCACTATATCACAGATTTGAATATAATATATTTACAAATCCCTCTACATAGATATAATATATTATAACCCCAGAAGTACAACCCCACCCGTAGTAACACCGGAATCTTGCGTGTAGTGAGACTAAAAACCCGTGAGACAACAAGTCCTTCTAAATTACTTGGATGAGAAAGTCCAGTGATCCATACATCCAACTGGATGAGCGAGCGAAGCGAGCGGGCATCTGGTACCTATACCATATAAAACAGAAAGCTCAATATTCCTAGTGAATAGAATATATTACTTGCTGTGTCACTATTCATAAAATCAATTCATTATTCTCACGACAGGTTTAGAAGCCGCCTACTTCATAGGTCATAGGCCCACCCCGTTACGATTCTGGTACTGCTTCATTCAGTGAATTTCCACTTTCCTCCCAATTTCCAACAATCCAGGTAGGTACTTACTAAAAATTACGAACCCATTGCACTAGCGAAAACCTCTTTTCAAAAATTCGTGTGCTCTGGGACGAGCTTGGAATGATGTTTCAATCTGCTGGGTATTATGGGAGGAAATGGGGTGAAACGGAGCATCGGAGAAACGGAGGTCTGGGGACGGGTAGGCTATGTAATTTGAGAAATGAGCTTCTCTCCTTCGGCTCAATCAATATTAATTCTCAGAGCCCTAACGACAGACGATTACAATGATTAATTGTTGAAACAGAAGGAGCGATAGGGTTGGAATGGGGTAGAGAGGTTAAATTGGTTGGTTCAACTGATTGGCTCGCCCTTCTTCCCGGCTTCGGGCACCATGTAATTAACATACACGTGAGGTATGGCTCAATAATCCTACTTTGAATCATTGGTAGTTCATGGTCATTAGTACAAAATACTCGTACGTAGGTAGCTGAACACTAGGGTCATGTTCGCATATGCAAAACCAGTGAAACGTATAATTGCTCAGAGGCGTACTTGATAGGTATGCGGTCAGTTTATTATTGATTTGTGCTGTAAGCTTTTGGAATTCACGAGTCTCGAAATCTATACTGTCGTAAGCCTTGGTGTAAGTTTACAACACAACGGGATGAAGGTAGGGTTGGTTTGGTTAGGTGAAGGAGGTGCTCCATTGGAGTCTTTTGCTAACGCCCCGCGGTTATCACCACAGCAGGTGCTAGAGGCAATGGCGCCCCGCAGTTATCACACCAGCGCGTGCCGGGAAGGAGGATACTTGCACCCTGGGGTTATCACCGCAGCAGGTGCTGGAGGCAAGGGCGCCCCACGTTACCACCACAGCAGACGCCAGGAAGTAGGAGAATACCCCACAGTTATCACCACAGCGAGTATTCAAGAAGGGAACACCCAGGTTACCACCACAGCAGTTGCAAAGAAGGGTAAGAGAGAGAGAGGCTTAAGGAAGTCGAGAGAGAAATCGCAATTCGGAAAGTGGTCAGTCGAATGAGGAGCTGGGGCACAAGGCGTCATTATAAGGACCTCCCTCCTCCCCCCCCCCCCCCCCCCGTCTTCCAACGGCCGTTACGACTGTTGAGAATCGTTGGAGGGCTCGATGGCGGGGACCCTTATTTATTTGGTTAACTCTCATATTTCACTGGAGTGTCGTATTTTAGGGGTGGAGATACCAGTTGGTGACAATTTGACGGCTTATTTCCCAAAAATAAAAACTTTAAGCGTAAAATTGTCCTGTCAACTCTTAACTGCCCTTTCTATTTTGAGGGGAAAGTGGGTTTCGCCGGAAAAACGGTTACGTGGGGAAAAAATAATAGGTTTAACGGGAAAAACGCTTCAAATTATAACATAACGGTTTTATTTTCCTATACAGGTAGGTACTCCTTCTGCGTAGACCACAGTTTTCTTTGTTTAATGCTTCCCTGTTGCGCACATATGTGCCAATGCGCAGGAGTGTAATATCTGTCGTGATCTACGTTAAAATGAGTATGATTTGCTGCTATTTGAAAAGTTTGTTTCCAGCATGACAAACAAGGAAGATAAATGAAGGGGGTGGAGACGTTTTCAGAGACACCCTGTACAAGATCTTACCGGAACTCAAAGTAAAGCAAATCTCAGAACTAAAACTTTGTCAGAATCACTCAGTTTTGTCGTTGACCAGTAGGTTTACATAATATAATCAGTTTTCTTTTCGACCAGAATAGCCAGGTATTTAATAATTTTTTTTAAATAATCCTTCCTATTTCCTCGTCATTCGATTACATATAATCGATTGTTTTTAGTTTTTATGCCGCTATGTCTCCATTTGTCAGTCTGCTTCCTCCCAATTCACTTGGTGTTGATAAACGCGAATCTGTCAGCTAAACGAGCTAAAATATATTGTGAAGATATATTCATAATATATTGTGGAACTGATAAGACTTGAAGGATATACTATAGGACGAATTCGAGGAACACAAAGTGCGAAGTTCATCTCCTGTCCCGTTGGAGTCAAAGCGTAGCAGTCCGGTTATTTACATTTCCTATTTAGAGAAATATAATTATTTAAGGAAATAATCGGCCTCCCCATGGCCTTGGCCTTCCTTCTTCCGCCCTGCGTGACCTGCAGCTGTACTCCAGCTAGTTAGTAGCAATCAGAACCTGATTCAATTCAAACCCTACAATCGCTTAATCTCGCCAGAATGAATGTCAGTAATTTGCTGTATTTCTGCCTGGAAAGTTTGGGATAAAGAAACATAAAAAGAACTGGGGTGAGGGACGAGAAACACCGGAAGCGGCTGAATTTTCCTCCCGACGTAATTGGATCACGAAGCTGTAATCATCTGTTGGGATGTCGACGGTTTCCTTGGATTTCAAAGCAATAAAAAAAGTTTCATTTATTGCCTTTCCCCATCTCCGTGTGATTTACCCACCCGCCAATTCTCATTCGTTAGGTCTTCTCATCTTCCTAAAACAATCTCATTTCAAGTATCTGGAATTTTCCTAGATTTAATACATTGCCAAATTTTCGTTACAATAACCGTTTTCACGGAACCTGCTTTGAATTTAAACCAGAAATCTTCCGAATTTGCAGCAAAACCATAATATGAGCGAATTTTCGAAGTACCTACCTGTCGTGGTCCCCTTCAAATCTCTACATTAACCACTCCTATGTAATATATAGAAAGATTCAACGAAATAAACGAAGGAAACGACGAGCAGGGTAACGCCAAGGGAGAAGGGTCCCTTCCATCAACCGCCATCGCTCCCCAACGGTCATAACGGCCGATTGTGGACGGGGGACGGGTGGAAAGGGGCCTTTATAAGCAGACCTCCTTGCCCAGCTCGTAGTTCGACTGATCGACCCTCGACTTGCGACTTCTCTCTCGACCCTCTCTCATCTACCTTTCCTTGCACTCACTGTGGTGAAAACCGCGGGGTGATCTCCCCCTTCCTGGTATCTGCTATGGTGAAAACCGGGAGATACCTCCTTCTGCTCTGGTACCTGCTGAGGTGAAAACCGCGGGGTGTTATCCTCCATCTTCCCGGTGCCTGTTGTGGTGAAAACCGCGGAACACCTTCCTCTCCTCTAGTACCTGCTGTGGTTAGAACCGTAGGACACCTTCCTCTCCACTAGTACCTGCTGTGGTGAAAACCCGGGGGTACTAGCCTCCACATCCCGGGCCCCTGTGAAAACCTTGGGGAGCCACTACCTCTAGTGCCTGCTGTGGTGAAACGGAGCACATCCTTCCTCATCCAAACTCTCACCTCTTCATAACCTATCCTCATCCGGCTCACCCGCCATGTCGTAAGCCGACCACACCAGCTCACGACACTACCTATCTAACGACCTACTTCAATTGATGAACATGATTTTTTGTCAAAAAAATTTGAACAATATCGCAAAAAATATTCTACTTACACCAAAATTGTTAATTGTGACAAATTACACCTTCCTGCATCTTCGCTCATTTATATTGGCTTTATATTATTTTTCAATTTTGGGAAGTTCTTAAGTTTGATGAAACAAATTATTTTTTGACTTCCTTTGGGGGGAAAAATGGGGACTGTCTAAAGTCTACCTACTAAAAGTTTTGGACCCGCTGCGATAAGTATGTCGCGCAATTTACCCGAAATATCGCCTACAGAGAAACGAGTGTACGATGAGAGAAGAATTTGCAGGGCGCAATAATGAAAAGATTATTCACTTCCACGTGGTATGTAGGGCCACCTGAGCCCTTAAGTTTACAACCTGTGGAATCGCAGCATACCGCAGCCACTCAGTGAGAAAGATTTACAGCCCAGGCCACCACGAGTACAAAGATGCACATCCATTATCTACTTTGTCGTAAATTAACCGTTTCTCTCTCGAAACTAGCATTACATTCCTGTTGTCAGAGTAATTCGGCCTCGGCCCGTGTATATAAATAAATAAATAACCGAAGTGTTTTCTCTGGCGATTCGGGTTCATTTATGCATTGGATGAAACATAATAAAATATGAAAAGGTCGTTCATACGGAAGGTACAGGTGCCCAATCTTAAGTGTAGAACAACGATTACGGTCGACATCAGGATGAGTAAAACAAAAAATATAACTCAATTTTAATTTGAATAACTCTTTATTTAAATATTATTATAACTTTATTTGAATAATTTTTATTTCAGGAACTCTGTTTTTATTTATGCAAAACAAATTCATCAACGTAGCGAGAAAGATTCTTGGATTGTAAAATTGAAAAATTGATGAATTATTGTCAGGGGCCGGGGAGGTCTCATAATTCCTCCTACAAGAAATTAAAAAATGTTCAACATGAAGAAGAAAGCATGCTTTATTATAAAAACAAATGAAATGGAATAAAAATTAGTGTGTTCGAAATGACATGAGGTAACCATGATCACGCAGGACCATCTGATGTAGAATAATATTGCTTGGTTGTTTTTAAATAAGTGTTATCTTTCTTTGTAACGTAACAGTAATATTGTGTGAATTTTGTCAAAATGATTGAAAATTTAAATTGCGCAAAACCGGGAGGAATGCGCTAAGAAGCGTACTTGATCATGAACAACATAGATACGGATGGTTGTTGCACGGATGTTGAGCTTCTTGTTTCAACAATCATGCACGAATCGGGGCTGAAATCGCTGCAAATTATTTACATCGGTTAGTATTTCATTAATTTTGGTTCGTAGTCACTACAAGAAAAATGCGAAAGTACGGCAGACGGACAGAAATAGTTAAATTCTATTTTATGGTTTTACGTACGTCCTTGAAACGGAAACCATATAATATTGTGGTAGGTTCAGACTGTGAGAAACACAACAGTCAAACAAAATGCACCATAAAGGAGATACATGGATTACTATATAATTTTGAATTACTCGATCGTTCCTGTACCATCCAAACCAATTAAAAACGCTCAAGTATGTACCAATTCAAATTTCTCAACGTACCCAAGATGGGATCCCGTCAACTCCTGAAACACATCCCTCGCAGGAAAGATAATGGTTTCTTCCGACAGGGGAAGATTTTCTCAGAATGACGTATTTTACGTTGCAAAGGCGACTGATGGTGGATTCGGGGGGGGTGGGGCGTGAGGTTTCTGCACCCTTCAAAATTCCGTTCGCAACTTCGAAACAACCCTAATTTTAAAGAGCTGGAGAACAGCAAGAGATGCCTGAAGGGGAAAAAAACTTTCTTTTTTTTGATAATGTTATTAAATTTTGAGGAAGTTTGTGCGAGAAGGGGCTGTGGCCGAGGTCCGTTTCTCTCTTGGAACGTAGTTTGCTTCATCAATCACTCCCTGACAGTGACGTAGGACATAATTTTTTTTCTTTGAAAATTATCAATATTTCAGTAGATAATATCTTAATTGTTAAGATGATGCAGTGATAATTTCAGATCTACCTGTAGTGCTACCTATTCTTGTGAGGTGGTTGTGGTTGAAAAAAAAAAATCCCAGATTGGTTTAAAATGAATTTAAAACGCTGCAAATTATTACACAACGGTTTATTATTTACCTGTATAGATGCCACTTCTGCGAGGATCACTGTTTTCTGTAGCCAGTACCCTCGGAGGAAAGCCGTAAATGAAGTGCTGAAGACGGCCCGGGAATTAATGTTTCATACAAACGCGCGGGATTCAATAATAAAATTATTAATTATTTGTAGTTAGTCATGAAGTATAAGGTAAATAATAAACCGCTGTGTAATAATTTACCTCATAGATGCCCCTTCTGCGTAGATAGTATAACAAACCGTTGTGTAATAATTTACCGTTGTGTAAATTTACCATTGTGTAATAATTTACCGTTGTCAATGATACTTCAACGTTTTTTCAAGTTGCAAAAGCACCTATCAACAAAATCCAAAACAGCCATCATTTTTCAAATGGAATAATATCACAGAACAACCAACTCGACTTCATACAGCCATCCATGATTAAAATCAGGTGATCCCTAGCAATGATTATCTTGGGCCAATTCCCAATTGTTGCTGCATCCCTAGCGATAATATCTGGGCTGAATTTATACAATTTGATTCACCCTCCTGCTGATAAAGTTTGTCAGTGCAAATTTCGGGGCCTTACTGTGAACGAACGGCTGGACGTACAATGCTCCGGGCGGTCTTAAAAAACTGCCAAGTTCGAGAACTATTTAAAACCGTAAACAAATTCGAGAAAACGGCGTCCTGGAGACTTCAACCCCTATTTGTTACCCCTTAGAGATGACTGACATTACCGCCGAGCTTCGAGGACCAACTAGACCCCAAATGGGACCTTCAAACCAAATTTCATCAATTTTGGGTTATGGTAACTAAGGAAAGTGCGAAATACGGCGGACGGACAGAAATTGTTTTATTGCATTTTCGGAATCTACATACCTTGAAACGGAAATCATCAAATTTTGAGGGGGCGTTAATTTTTTTTCATGCTCGATTCCGAAGGTTTATTATTGAAAATAATAAACCAAAACTATACTCATAAATAGGTACATTCCAAGTTAATAATATAATATGTACCTAGCAGGACGAAGTCTTTTTGGGTTTAATGATTACGTATTTTTGCTTGATACATGTAAAATTATAGAAGTTCATCAACTGTAGTAGGTACCTACGCTCTTTCTGAAGAGTTGTTGAGATGCCGAAACTTGTATTTTATAGAGTAAGTAGGTAGGTTCTCGGAACTCCTACGTCGCCAACCAATGTATGCGCTTGGTGATTAATTTTCCTGATTTAATCTTGAATTCTGTGTGCATGATTTAGTGAGAGAAAATCGAAATAATTGTAAAGTTGGCTGAACGGATATGAGACCTAGTGGCAAGTGATGCCCGAAGAAAAATATACATAATTTTACATTAACCGATTCAGAATGCTTTGAAATCCATGTAGGTACATAATAACATTTTTAGACCCGTTGCAATGAATTTTCGTCAAAAATTCACTAAAACGAGAACGTCTCTGTTACAACTTTTTATGTAGACAGTAAATACATGGTTGTAAACAAAATGCATGTTGTGGTAAATGTAGAAATTGTGCTATAATATGTAAGAAGCACATAATTTACCCCGTGTTATGTTGTTGTTTTCTTGATCTACCGAGTGCTTGACAAAATAAGAATATTTTGTTCATAATTATCATCATAATTATGTTCTTATCACGACTTGAGCTTGATACAGTCAGGCCGTTTCCGTGCCTCGTGCTCCAACATCGCTTTAACATCGCAGTGTAACTAAATTGGGTTGACACCGACACCGTCAGTCCCGAGGAGGAAAGGCCTTGTTTGCAAGTGTAATTTCCCCTTCGTCTTCCTCACTCCTTCCCTATCAACTTCACGTCAATAAAAAGGAGACGGACGGTGCCCTGGGCTTCAGGCACAGGTTTCGTTTAATGAATTAAACCAGTGACCGTTTCAAGGTAAGAACTACGGCAAATTGAAAACGCGAGGAGGCGCTGTTACCGGTTCTTCATCATACCGAATCGTCGTACAGTATTAAAATTGAATTAACAGTAAATATTTTATCAAGACAATATAATAAAAGAGTTTTATAGACATTCTTCATACAGTGGAGATAATAATTAATCGAACCTTGATAAGGCGAATTCATGGAAAGGTGGAACAGCAGTCACTTACGACTCTTAAAAGCTTAAAACCGCTTCAAAATCCTTTTCACTTGGGTTTATTATTCTATCGGACATACCTGCAGAAATTTTGCTGTTCATTTATTGTTTATTTCATGCGCAATAATTGAAACAGTTATTTTAGATGGCTTCCACAAGTTGTGGCCCCCAAAAACACGACCTCGGCTCCTTTTTTTTCAGATTTTCATTGAACATTCATAGTGCCATTTAATTGTTTTTTTCACCTGCTAATGTACTACATCTAGCTGTACGAATGTATGGTGATTTCAAACAATTTCCCATGTTTTTGACTCATAAAAAAATGAATTTCGGGAGCTTAACCTTCGTGACAACCTCAATTCTTCACTCTTTGGTCAAAATCAACTTCATATTCGGTCTTCTTGCCCTAAAAAACATGGGAAACGATAACTCACAACCTCAGGTTCACTAAAACCTCAAGAAAACCTCGAAAACCCCTATTTTTACACCCATTTTTCTCCCATATCACCCCTGGGTGTATTCCGATCAGGCTGCCGAGCTTTGGAGCACAACCAGGACCAAAATGTGTTCCCAAATGGGGACCCAAACTGTGTGCGGAAGAACGACGATTTTTTACCAAAATTTAACGTAAGTTTAAGGCTGACACTTCGTTAGAACCTCAATTTTCCACTCATTGGTCAAAATCGACTTCAGATTCGGTCTTCTCGTCCTAATAAACATGGAAAACAATACCTCAAGAGCTCATGATACTCAAAAAATACCTATTTTATACCCCTTTTTCACCCATAACACCCCTGGGTATATTCCGATCGGGCTGCAAAGTTTCGGGACACAACTAGGGCCCAAATGGACTCTGTGTGCGAAAGAACGAATTTATTGTTTATACCGAAAATGAAGCCGGTATGCGTGATACGGCGGACGGACATTGCAGTTTTGGAATCTACGCACCTTGAAACGTAAAAGAAAAACGCTGCAAATCCCTGCACAACGGTTTATTATTTTGTATAGAATACCCTTCTGTTACAGATCACAGCTCTATGTATAGATAACCCGTCTATATAATATGATATGTACTATTCTATACATATTATGTAGATCGCAGACCCTCCGTAGGTTAGTACCTAACCCCGTACTCGTTACTAGGTACCTACCTAAATCACGAGTTAAATGTTGCTAAAATAATTCTGCCGATGACAAACAGTACCTAACAAAAAGAAACACACATAATGAAGTTCTGAAAAGAAATTGTTGATGAGGAGTGAAAAAAGTTGCAAAAGTACCTACCAACAAACTCCAGCCCCTTCTACGTAGATGGTATAATGAACCGTTGTGTAATAATTTACCGTTGAGTAATGATTTACCGTAGTAATAATTTACCCATCAATAATACTTCAACGTTTGTTCAAGTTTCACTACCTACCAACAAACTCCAAAAGAGCCATCATTTTTCAAATTAAATAATATCACAGAACAACCAACTCGACTTCATACTCCGCCAATATAATCAGGTGATCCCTACCAATGATTTTATCTCCGCCAAATTTCCTATTGTGGGCGCGTCTCTGGTTACGAGATTTGGTTTGAATTGTATACAATTTCATTCACACTGGAGTCGAAAATGCCTGTCGGTGCAAACTTCGGGGCCTTACTGTGAACGAACGGCTGGACGTACGATGCTCCGGATGGTCTTAAAAAACTCGCAAGTTCAAGAACTATTTAAAACCGTAAAAATATTTACGTAAAAAAATTGTATAGGCGTTTTGAAAATTTCAACCCCTATTTTGAACCCCTTAGAGATGACTCACAGTAACGTCGAGCTTCGAGGACCAACTAGACGCCGAACGGAACCTATAACCCGA
The DNA here is from genome assembly GCA_954871275.1 of Leptopterna dolabrata. Classification (NCBI taxonomy): domain Eukaryota; kingdom Metazoa; phylum Arthropoda; class Insecta; order Hemiptera; family Miridae; genus Leptopterna; species Leptopterna dolabrata. The sequence goes on along the minus strand of OX940976.1, from coordinate 4,493,906 downwards.
ATTTCATCAATTTTTTTTCATGGTAACTAAGAAAAGTGGCCCGTACGGCGTACGGCGTACGGCGGACAGACAGAAATATTTTTATTGCAGTTTTGGATTCTACATACCTTGAAACGTAAACCATCAAATTTTGAGGGGGGGTAAGAATTTTTTTTTTCATGCTCGATTCCAATGGTTCATTATTGAAAATAATAAACCAAAAAAATTGAGGGGGTTTTATAAAATTTTTTGCTGAGCGATTACATAGGTGTATTATTCACAGAATAATAAACCAAAAACCTCTATTTAGATGCGTGCCAGAATGCAATTCTTCCATACATGAATTCAGTGCATGTACTGAATCGCTGGAACGCCAAGAACTATTCCTATAGACAGCGCTAGGTGCGTATTTTAGAGTGAAAACCTGAAGTAATAATCTGATGACTGCTGTGTAACCTTCCTTTTGTGCTTGGTTATCATGCTGGTGCGTACGTGCCTTCTTTTTCTACTTCTGCAGCTTCTGAAATCATGTACCTACGGTTCAATTCAAAAATGTCTGATACAATGGAATGGTGTGCACAGAAACAACTGAAAGTGGGAACGTGGGCACATAAGTCATCAGTAGAGTTGGCGGGTGTCGTACGAAGGGTGGTGATCGCGTTGGAAGGACCATGTTACGTTCTGGGTCGAATATATGAGGCCTACGTGTTCGTAGCATGGAAACTAAATAAGTGAACTTTGCAAAATGGACGGTGGATGTTGACAAAATTAACTAATGATAGAATTTACTGGATTTGAACTGAATTATAATACAGATTGGTTGGGTGAAAGCAATATTTCATGGACAAATTTTGGGTGTAGGATTTTGACTGGAGTGAAAAGATAGGATGCCTTCGCCCTCGGCCGCCGTCCTCCGGTTGAAAGCTGGTGTCGATGACTCGATAAACTAATTAAATCGATGCATACAACAATTGTTCTGAATTAATAAGACGTGAATACGAACTAAATCACTCGCGACGAAATCGTGGAAACCCATTTCAAAGAAAAACGGAGTTATTGAAAAATAGTCTATTTCCACTAATACACGAAAAACGCAAAAAACACTGTTATACCGGTTTCGGTGATCAAACCATCGTCAGTAACACACAATAACTGAAGGCATGTTGGAGAGGAGACCTTATATATAGCCACAAAGTGAAATGTGGTCGATTGGGATTGGTTGTGAAAAAGAATGGTGAAGGGAACAGAGTCTTTATCTATACCAATGAGTGAACAGAATTTAGCTAAAGAAAAGTTAACTATTAAAAGTATAGCGGCGAGTAATGGCTATGGGGGAGATCTCATTGATACAATATGGAATAGGGTTCTTAGAAAAAAGAGTAGGGAAGGAGTTTCAAACCTAGTTAGGGAAGCTACGACTGAGGAAAAAATTTGGATCAGTATACCGTATTACGGAAAAATTTCGGATAAAATTGGTAAAATATTAACTTCTAAAGGGTTCAAAGTAGGATATAAAACTAAACATAATCTCAAATCTTCATTAAGTTCAGTTAAAGATAAAATTATTGTTCAAGATAAAAGTGGTGTTTATAAATTAAAGTGTTCTTGTGGGCTTGACTATTGTGGTCAAACTGGTAGGAAGTTTAGAGAAAGAATAAAGGAACATGAAAAAGATTTCAGGGATAATAAGGGTGATTCGGCCTTTGCACGTCACTTGAATGAATCCAGTCATAGCTTCAATTTTGATCTTGCAGACAGACAGTTCATTGAATATCTTCATTTTTGCCCAAAAGGGCGCATGTTGGATGTACTTGAAAAATTCGAAATTATTAAGAGTGATAGGTTGGGTAGATCTTTGAATGATGTAGTTCCTTTAAGTTTTTCTCCATTATTGCATTCATTTCTGTAACAGCATGGTTCCACCCCTCTTCCCCCCACTCTTCACCTCCCTATCGCCTCATGTTCCTTTCACTTTTTGGCATTCTCTTCCTGGGCCAATCAGAATCGACCCCCTTCCTTTGTTCCCATCACCATTCTTCTTCACAACCAATCAGATTCGACCACCCTCCCTCTGTTCCCTTCACCATTCTTTTTCACAACCAATCCCAATCGACCACATTTCACTTTGTGACTATATATAAGGTCTCCTCTCCAACATGCCTTCAGTTATTGTGTGTTACTGACTATGGTTTGATCACCGAAACCGGTATAACAGTGTTTTTTGCGTTTTTCGTGTATTAGTGGAAATAGACTATTTTTCAATGACTCCGTTTTTCTTTTTCTTTAAGACGTGAATCTTTCGAACAATTCATCGAATTCATGTAAGGTCTTCTCGTCCCAAAAACATTGAAAACGATACCACAAAAGCTCATGTTACGGACATGTTACTGAAACACAAAAAGTACCTACCTATTTTTATACACATTTTCACTCATAACATACCTGGGTATATTCCGATCGGGCTGAAAAGTTTCGGGACACAACGGCCTAAACGCCTAAACGGAACATGTGTGCGAAAGAACGAATTTTTTAGACCGAAAATGAAGCCGATACACGTGATTCGGCGTACGGCGGACGGACATCGCATTTTTGGAATCTACGCACCTTGAAACGTAAAAGAAAAAATGTTGAAGGGGTGTTATCAAAACTTTTTGCTGAGCGATAACATTGGTGTATTATTCACTGAATAATAAACCAAAAAGGAAAAAAGAAAATGAGGCCTGAGTAGGCTTCCACCACGTTTAGCGTGAGTGTTAGCAGAGAAATGAAACTGTAGGGAGGTTGCAGAAGGTTTCCTTTCAGTTCGAGTTTGAAATCTCACCCCTGGCGGGTTCGAAAAATTTCTTGAACTGAGTGCGGAAAGTTTCTATGCTCGTGGCGGTAGGAACATGGTGCGGGAATTGAGTTACAGAAGTGAAGGTCCTTGGAACTGAGTTTTAGTGCGCAATGGGTTCTGCGCCAAATACGTTACGAAACTCTCTGTGCTTGGAAAGAAGCTAGAGATAATGACAAATTAAATTTAGGGAGGTTAAACATGGCAGAAGTAGGCCCAAAAAAGTTTCCTCTGGAAGAGTGCAGAAAGTACATGAAACCAGCGACTCAGGGTGTACGTCTGAGGAGGACACTCAGTTCCTAAACAATACTAATCCCCACGTGGTTGCCCCACCGTATCACACATGATTTATTATTAATAACATCCCGGCACGCTATAAATATTTAAATGAAGAGGACAATGCGGAGGTGAAGAGAGAGGTGGCTTTTGTAGGAGATGGAGAGCTCCGTTGACAAGCGCATGAAAAATGGACGTCAAACGGCCAAACCGCTGGGAACGCGAGAAGCAAATCCCGACGGCCGGTCTGGAAAAGAGTTTGCTGATCCAACCGAGAAATCAACTTTATCAAAAGTCCTAAATCACGACACAGCGAAAAAACGGGGTCCACAAAACTGAGTAACATTGCCCGAGCTATTATTTAGGTTTTCAACTCCCGCTTCTACATGATAGATATCCGGGAATTTTATCGCGCGCTACTTTATGTGCGTGCAAGAAGCGTAGGAGTGAATCACAGGAGGGTGAGAGGAAAAAAAAAAAAAATATTAAACTAGTTGTGTAATAAAAACATCATGTGGGAGGCATCGCATGCCCACACTGGGACGATAAGGTGGCTAAGGACAGCTACCGTGGTCGCATCGTTCGAGCTTACTGTACAGCAGAACCAGGTTGGAATTAAGGCTAAATGCAACGAATTTGGTTGCAAAGTGCACCACGTGGCAGCACCAAAATGAATAAGTTTTGTTCTTCTTCTCATTTGAAAACGGAGCGAGATATTTTTCTCGGATTTCTCATCAATATACACGTGGAATCCCGTGTATTTGATCCAAAAAGAGTGCAACAAATTTTTTCTCACTGTTCCAAAAAAATTGTTCGAATTTTGTACACATTTTCAAAAAGTGGCTTGATAGGCACTTGCATTGGACTCCGGAAAATACAAATCTGTTTTTAGAATTTTTCTAAATTGACTGTTGCCGTCGGATTCTCGTTCCCAGGATTTGGGGACAAGGGCCATGATCAGGAGCTTCTGACTGTGGGTGGGGGTAGTTAGAGTTCTTGGCCACCTCAGACCTTACCGTCATCAACTTCCCTGCATTGAAGTTGAGTGAATTGAATGTAGAAGTAAACTGTCACACGAAGTGTGTAAATTTTTGTCCACTGTTCCAAAAACGTATGGCTAATTAGTTCAGAGTTCGAACATTATTGAAAAACGACCTCGTCCCTTGTTACACGAGTTGGTCAAGGTGTGCACATTTTTGAGCATTGTTTAAAAACTAAAGTGCGGAGGTAGTGTTGGTTGATGGAAAATCACGCGAATACCTAGTCATTACTAGCACGTTGGATGCATTAGTTGGTCCAGAAACAACAACGACAAATTTGTTGCCCTATTTTCCAATAGGAGTAGGACATTTGATCAGATTTTGAACATTTTCGAAAGATAGCCTCATCGATACCTCGTCACTAATTTCTCCAAAGACTAGCCTTTACAAAGCACTTTAAGTAGGAAGCCATGTGGTGGCAAGGATTTGCGGACACACAAGGGACAGACACCGAAACAAAATCGTTCAATTTGCAAAACTACCTATTGCTAATTAGGTGAAAATTTGGGAATTAGGTGAGAATAATAAACCGTAGCAGCGGTTTATTATGTAATAGAGGTTTATAATAAACAATTTCGGTTTATTATTTTCAATAAGGAATCCTTGGAATCGTGTATGAACCATTTTTACCCCCCCACCAAATTTGTTAGTTTTCGTGTTGGTGGTACGTAGAATCCGAAAATGGAATAAAACGCTGCAAATTGTTACACAACGGTTTATTATTTACCTGTATAGATGCCCCTTCTGCGTAAATCACTGTTTTCTGTGGTCAGTACCCTCGAGCTCCCCCCCCCCCCCCCCTCAGAAGAGCCCTAAATTGAGCACTGGAGCCTGGATTCAATAATTCTACCATTAATTATTTGTAGCTATTCATGAAGCGTAACGTTTGTTAAAGTTACAAGAGTACGTATCAACAAAATCCAAAATAACCACCATTCTTCAATTGAAATATTAACACAGAACAACCAACTCGATTTCATTCAGCCATCCGTGATTACAATCAGCTGTTCCCTAGCAATGATATCTGGGATGATTTATACCGTTTCATTCACGATCATGTTGACAGAAGTTTTTACTCACAACAAAAATCGTGCACACTCGATCCTACTTCTTTCTCCATTCAGTGTTCCGGGCCAGTTAAAAATAATCAAGATGGAACTAACATTTTATTCTGATTTCTCCTCAGCTTCTTACCGCCAAGAAAAAGTCTCGTTAAATTCAGGTGACAAAATGCGTTGAAAACAAGATTAACTTGATGTTTTTGACGTATATTTTGGGTGTTTCGGCTATAACTCTTTAGCGGTCATTCCTATTGAATCGGGGACGGTCTAGATCGATTCAGCGTGAGCAAATACATAGGGTTCATCGTTCAAAACACCAATTTACATGGTTTTTCTAGCGTTGCCGAGTTTTGGTATTTTTTCCACCGTTTGGAACCACTGTGCGCCGCGCCGTTATCTCGATTTTTTTTAAACGTGTTTAAGTTGTTCTCCAACTTGAGAATTTTTTGAGAATACCCAGCTTCGTCAACATGATCGTGAATGAAACGGTGTATGAAATTGAGTTGGGTGCTCTGTGATATTATTTGATATGATGAATGATGTTTATTTTGGATTTTGTTGGCAGTAATTTTTGAAACTTGGACAAACGTAATGCTTCATGAATAATAACAAATAATACACTGCCAAGGTGATGGCACAGGAGCTTCCTCGTCACAATCAGAGTGACCCATTATAAAATAGAACAGACTCGGAAGCAAAATAACATAACATTACATAACATTACTCAACATTACATTACATTACATAACATTACATAACGTGAAATATACATATTACATAACATTACATTACATAACATGACATTGCATAACATTACATGAAATATACATATTACATAACATGACGTCCATAATACATTACGTCCATTATACATAATTGCGAAAGTTATGCGTGTTTGAAGAATTTCACGTTAGCGCATGCGCAGGGCGACCCGCTGGCTCTATCATGTTGAAATTTATATGGGACCTCAATGGGCCCTACCCGCTTAATCCCTGAGAATTACATTGAAATTGGGTGAAATCTTTGGTTACTACGGCTGTAACAAGGAAATTGAATCTATTTCACGCCAGCGCATCCGCAGAGCGCACCGAGGGTCCGATCATGCTGAAATTCATACTGGAGCTCACTAGGCCTTGTCCAAACAACCCTTGAAAATTTGAGCGAAATTGAATCAAAATTGTGAAAGTTATGCGTGTTTGTTGAATTTAACGTTAGCGCATGCGCAGGGCGTACCGCTGGATCAATCATGTTGAAATTTGTATGGGACCTCAAGGGGCCTTATCCGCACCATCCCTCAAAATTTGAGCTGAATCAATTCAAAATCGTGGAAGTTATGGCTGTAACAAGGAAATGCGGACAGACTCACAGACCGACAGACACGGAACCAAATTTGTTCAGTAGGCTTTGAAACGCAAAATGCAAGTGGAAATTTTGATTTCTGAAGACAAAAATTTTTTGGCTCACGAAAGTGAACACAAGGCTTCCGCTGCTTCGCAGACTCGGAAGCAATATGGCAGAATTAAGTGAATCCGCAGGATATTTATGTATTCCCGGGCCGGCTCCAGTACTCCATTTAAGGCTTTCCTGGGGGGAGCTCCAGGATATTGACCACAGAAAACGCATGATCTACGCAGAAGTGGAATCTGCACAGGTAAATAAAACCGCTGTGTAATAATTTTTAGCATTTTGTATTCTACTTGAAAAATGTAGAGAACCACACTCCTGGAACGCAATCCAGTGTTATTCGATTTGGTCACCCGTATTAGAATGGCGAACCGTATGATTAGAAAAACCACTAAAACACTTGTATAGATACTCTTCTACTGAAAATGTCAACCCCTATTTTTAACCCCTTAGAGATGAGTGACAGTAACGTCGAGCTTCGCGGACTAGCTAGACCCCAAATGGGACCTGCAAACCAAATTTCATTAATTTTGGTTCATGTTAACTAAGAAAAGTGCGAATTATGGCGCACGGACACATTTTTTTTCTTTTTCATTTTCGAATTCTACGTAAGTACCTTGAAATGGAAACCATCAATCTTTGAGGGTTTGTTGAGGGGGTTAAAATTTTTTAATCTTTTTCATGCTCGATTTCAAAGGTTCATTATTGAAAACAATAAACCAATACAGTTACTTGACTTTGACTTGCGTTTGAGACACGATTTCCTTTATCTGAGTCAGATAAAAATAATTGCGACATAATTATAATTCCTGTAAGGTACCCATGCATAATACCTAGGTGCCTTATAAAACGCAAATAATCGAATTTAGAGATCATCTGAGAGCGTATTCTCAAGTCACCCTCTGTTACCAAACCCTGTGGACAAGAGTATGACATATAGAAAATGTCCAAATGCCGTCGAATATTGTGGGAACGTTCAGTATGTATTTTTATTGTAAGTGGGAAACTGACAATGGCTTATCTAAACGTGGAACAGGACATTGTGGACGACCGTGGATTAGGCGCCAACTGTGAATCCTCTGGTATTCATACCCCGTTCGAAGATGTGGGGAAACGACTACTGACGGAAGCCTTGGTACCATCAAAGCGAGCAATTTCACTCTGAGATAAGATTCGAATTTCAAGGAACGACGGAGCGCTGTTTTCACCAGCTCGTATTTCACTTGTGTAGCCGTCTTCCACTCGTAGCAGACGAGTGAGTTCACTAGACGAATGAGTTCACTGCTCAAGTAACACATGAGCATTTACGAGTAATCTGTAGAATCTGACGCTAAATGGTATTGTAACTGATGAAATTAATACATCTCCAGGCTACTTCAAATGTATGAGGATGACCGATTAGGTACTTCCAATAATCATTATGTTATACGCAAATCCGATAATGGAAAAAATAATTACTGCAGCCAGTTCAAATTAATGTAAGAAATAATTATTAAATTAAATTTTTTTTAAACACTGCAAATTATTGCACAATGCTTTATTATTTACCTGAATAGAAGATTCCACTTCTGCGTAGATCACTGTTTTCTGTGGTCAATACCTTCCCTCCAGCTACCCCAGGAAAGCCTAAATCGAGTAGTGAAGCCAGCCCGGGAATTACAGTTTCATTAAAATGCGCAGGATTCAATAATTCAATCATTAATTATTTGTCGTCATTCATGAAGCATAACGTTTGTTCAAGATAGGAAAGTACCTGTCAACAAAATCCGAAAGAGCCGTCATTCTTCAAATGAAATAATATCAAGGAACAAATAACACGACTTGATACAGCCATCCATGATTATAATCAGGTGTTCCATAGCAATGATGATCTTATTCGTTGCATGCTATGATGACCACCTCAATTTTTCTCTGCCTGCCCATCCGCCTGTTAGCATGTACATGTTTGTATGCGCATCACGGCCAAACGGCTGTACTAAATTGGATGAAGGGGGAAAAAACCTGTCAAGGGTAGCCAAATTTAAAATATGCAACCATCGAAATTATGAGAAGTCCCTCCAGGAAGATGGAGTTGGGGCGATGGGGTTAAGGGTTGCTGGACTGGAGAGGAAGGTTAGGCTGATATATAATTCGTATCAAGTGCGGGGCAATACAAATTTAGTTAACTGTGTTTGAATTTTACAATTTAAGCCTTAAACTAATTATCAGAATTTAATATAAATGAAACTTTAATAAATGGAACTTTTTTCCATTTCGGCCACGCGACCCCCACCCCCCCCCCCCCCCCCCCCCGTTCATATTTAGGTGAACCTAAGTAGGCCCTCGATTTATTCCTGAATTCTGATCTAATTAGGCTGTTAACAACAATCTTGTACCTATCAACAAAAAACATTAAAAAAACTGTTTCTTCAAATGAAACTGGAAATATCGCGGGACAACAAAACCGAGCTCATAAAGCCATGCAGCTGTTCCCTAGATCAATGATATCAGGACTGGAGTATACCTACCATATGACACACTCATGTTGACGAAGTTTTTCGGTTAAAAATTCAGGGCCTTGAATAATCCTAAAGTTTGGAATCAATTTGAACACTTCATAACAGCTATAGTTAGTCTTCAACTGACAGTTTTCAAGCTAGTGGAACTAGTGGAGAAATAAGATTATGATAACCGCATTATGATAAGATGTAGTATAATATGGTGGTAGGATAAGATTCCATGAATAAAGAGCTATGTAAATAATAAGATGTTGGTAGGGCTGATCACAAAATGTTGACGGAAGAGGATCACGCAAGTACAGCAGTAGGTAGAGTTATTCTCATACCCCTGTACGTACGCCCTGGAATATTCCCAAAGTTGTATTACAGTGAATGTTGGATGGATTCAGAGCTCGACTCCAAGATGGGAGGACTCGTATCTCCAACGAGTAACAAGATGATTTACCGCGACAGCTTATTGGGTTCGGGAATAGATTACACCTACCTTTAACGACGGAACAGGGGAGTACTTCGTTAGCAGTTGTCATATTTAGGCTGTTCCAAATCCCTCGTTCGCAGGTGGTAGGGGAGTAGGTCTATTATTAAATTGCCCTAAGGTGAGAAAAACGAAGGCGTATTCATTGTGAGTGTCTCCCTACAAGTAACCATTTACGAAACCATTTACGGAGATTCTGAAAACACTGCAGTGAATAGTCCAAAAATAACTCATTCAAACACCACCCTGTCCCTCACGACACCAGAACAGAATATCCGGCTGAGAGTCCTAAAACATGTTACAATTTTTCTCTTGATAAATATAACATAGAAAGTCCGCCCAACCGCGTTACGAACCTGGTCCTCCTCAATCATATCAGAGGTACATACAAAGTCCTGGAAATACACAGGCTCCATTTGGGCCCTAGTTGTGTTCCGGATCGGAAAACAAAAAACGGGTGAAAAAAAAGGTATTTTTGGAAACTTTGGCATGTGAGATATCGTTTTCCATGTTTTGAGGAGGAGACCAAATAATATGAACTGGATTTTGAACACTGAGTGAAGGATTGAGGTTTTAACGAAGTTTTAACTCGCAAAATTCCATGTATGGATCATAAACCTGCGAAAATGGCTGAAATCACAAGACGTTTGTGTAACAACACAGGAGGTAGTATTAGCATGGTGAATATCAAGACAATTCAACGACAATTTCATTGACTGCAAATAATTTGTCAGAAATAGCTACCTGATAATCAAGTTTAAAACTGTCAAAAAAATGTAGCTTTGTGGGTCTTTTCACCCACTAAGTCTCCAATCGTGTTGTATTCAGTCGAGAATAATAAATTCACGTGACAAGGACTTCGCAGCGGTTTTGGTTTATTATTCTGTGAATAATACACCTATGTATTCGCTCAGCAAACAATTTTTATAACACCCCCTCAAAATTTTTTCTTTCCCGTTTCAAGGTGCGTAGATTCCAAAAACGCTGCAAAGTCCTTGTCACATGGGTTTATTATTCTATTGGACATACCTACAGAAAGGTTGGCTGTTCATTTATTGTTTATTTCATGTGAAATAATTGAAATAGCTATTTCTGATGGTTTCCACCATTTTTGGCCTCTAAAACACAAATCAGGTACTTACATACGCTCCTTTTTGGTTTATTATTCTGTGAATAATACACCTATGTATTCGCTCAGCAAAAAATTTTTATAACACCCCCTCAAAATTTTTTCTTTTCCGTTTCAAGGTGCGTAGATTCGAAAAATGCAATGTCCGTCCGCCGTACGCCGTCCGCCGTACGCCGTCCGCCGTCCGCCGTACGCCGTCCGCCGTATCACGTGTACAGGCTTCATTTTTGGTCTAAAAAAATCGTTCTTTCGCACACATGCTCCATTTGGGCCCTAGTTGTGTCCCGAAACTTTTCAGCCCGATGGGAATATACCCAGGGGTGTTATGAGTGAAAATGTGTGTAAAAATAGGTACTTTTTTGCGTTTTAGCAACACGTTAGTAAAATGAGCTTTTGAGGTATCGTTTTTCATGTTTTTGGGGACGAGAAGACCGAATATGAAGTCGATTTTGACCAAAGAGTGGAAAATTGAGGTTGTACCAGATGTTCAGCTCCCAAAATTGATTTTTATAAGTCAAAAACCTGGAAAATCGTCTGAAATCACCATCAATTTGTAGAATAACACTAGAAAAAGTATCAAGAGGTGGATCAAGACGATTAAATGGCACTATCAATGATCAAAGATAATTTGAAAAAAAAAAAAAAAAAAAAAGGAGCGTACCTAATTCGTGTTTTGGGGGCCAAAATTGGTGGAAACCACCAGAAATAGCTATTTAAATTATTTTATATGAAAGAAACAATAAATAAACAGCCAACGCTTCTGTAGGTATGTCCAATAGAATAATAAACCCATGTGACAAGGACTTTGCAGCGTTTTTTTTTTTCTTTTCAATTCATCTTTGATCATTGGTAGTGCCATTTAATCATCTTGATCCACGTGTTGATAGGTACTACTTACAGTATAGTTATACAAATTGAAGGTGATTTCAGACGATTTCCCAGGTTTTTGACTCATAAAAAATCAATTTTGGGAGCTGAACATTTGGTAGAACCTCGATTTTCCACTCTTTGGTCAAAATCGACTTCATATTCGGTCTTCTGGTCCCCAAAAACAAGGAAAACGATACCTCAAAAGCTCACGTTACTAACATGTTACTAAAACACAAGAAGTACCTATTTTTGTGCACATTTTCACTCATAACATCCCTGGGTATATTCCGATCTGGCTGAAAAGTTTCGGGACACAACTAGGGCCCAAATAGAGCATGTGTGCGAAAGAACGACTTTTTTAGACCAAAAATGAAGCCGGTACACGTGATACGGCGGACGGCGTACAACGTACGGCGTACAGCGTACGGCGTACAGCGTACGGTGGACGGCGGACGGACATTGCATTTTTGGAATCTATGCACCATGAAACGTAAAAGAAAAAATTTTGAGGGGGGGTTATCAAAATTTTTGCTGAGCGATTACATAGGTGCATTATTCACAGAATAATAAACCAAAATGCAATGTCCGTCCGCCGTATCACGTGTACCGGCTTCATTTTCGGTATAAAAAAGTCGTTCTTTCGCACACATGCTCCATTTTGGCCCTAGTTGTGTCCCGAAACTTTGCAGCCCGATCGGAATATACCCAGGGGTGTTAGAAAATGCGTATATAACTAGGTACTTATTGTGTTTTAGTAACATGAGCATCTGAGGTATCGTTTTCTATGTTTTTGGGGACGAGAAGACCGAATATGAAGTCGATTTTGACCAAAGAGTGGAAAATTGAGGTTCTAAGGAAGTTTCAGCATTAAATTTACGTTAAATTTTGGTATAAAATCGTCGTTTTTCCGCACACAGTTCGGTTCTCCATTCCGGACCACATTCGGGTCTTAGTTGTGCTCCGAAACACAGCAGCCCGATCGGCATACACCCAGGGGTGACATGGGAGAAAAATGAGTGTAAAAATAGGGGTTTTCGAGGGATTTTTGAGGTTTTAGTGAACATGAGATTGTTAGGTATCGTTTTCATATTTCCTAGGTCAATCAGACCGAATATTTGGTTGATTTTGACCGAAAGTGAAGAACGGAGCTTGTAACGAAGGTTTAGCTCCCGAAATTGATTTTTTATTAATCAAAAACATGGGAAATAATTGTCTGAAATCACAATACATTTGTATAATAACACTAGAAGTAGATTCAACAGGTGAATCAAGACAATTAAATGGTACTATCAATGATCAAAAATAATCTGTTTAAAGGAAAAGCCGAGCCTAATTAGTGTTTTTGGGGGCCAAAACTGGTAGAACCTATCAAAAATAGCCATTTCAATAATTGCACATGAAAGAAACAATGAATGAACAGCCCAAATTTCTGTACGTACCTATGTCCGGTAGAATAGTAAACGGGCGATACTCGATTGGGCCCTAATCCTTCTGATCAAGGAGATAACGAGGTGCTGTTAGCTAGGGAAGCGTCAAAACACGGGTCGTTCAAAGTACTCTTTTGGGCCCCAGTCAAACCGTATCGCGGTCGCTATGGGTTCTTATCTCTATCTCCCTACTATCTCCCTTCTCCTTTTCGCATCTGCCAACATTCAGTTGTCCACGGTGCTGCGTCACTGATCTTGCTATATGTCTTCAATTTCCGAGGAGCTTCCAACATTCATCGCGGGGAAACGTGGAAAGCAGCTGCCCCGTGAAAGAGCAGGTTGTTTGGGACTTCTGAATAGATTAGTGGAATGCATTGTCAAGCGATCTGGATGCTCGCTAGCGCTCGCATCTCAAAAAAGATAAACAATCCCAGAAACTATCCCGTGAATGAGCAGGTTGTTTGGGACTTCTGAATAGATCAGTGGAATGCATTGTCAAGTGATCTGGATGCTTCCTAGCGCTCGCATCTTAAAAAAGTTAAACTATCCCAGAAACTATCCCGTGAATGAGCAGGTTGTTTGGGACTTCTGAATAGATTAGTGGAATGTAATGTCATATTTTGCTACAGAACATGCTTGTCATATTTTGCTACAGAACATACCTACATCTGTATTACGCTTCACTAGTGGGTTATTTGCCCTCTGTCATAACTTGGGGCCCAAAAGAGTACTATCAGTTCGGTGAAATGGGGCCCAAAAGAGTAATTCTCAAGAGGCAGGGAGGATTAGATTCCAGGTACATGCCCCTCGTAATGAGGGATTTGGGCCCAATCGATAACGGCCCTAATAAACCTATGTGACAAGGACTTCGCGCTATTCGTACAAATCAAATTACTGTAAATACCGACTTGCCAATCAGCGAGTGCATCTATGGAAAGGAATCCGATCTAGGGATTCAATATCCACTAAAGCTACTCGCAGGTTACAATCAGCCAGTTGATCATCATCGCGGAATCCGATTGACAGCCGAATCAAATCTGTACGTTGCCCTTTCAGCCACGTGTTCATCTGCTAATGCTACCTATGTCATTAGTATGCGCTTTAAACTAGGTTAATCTGCTATTTGCAGCACATAGTACCTACCACTCCTACGCAAACTTCATATGGATCATCATACAGGATTGATGGCACTGTGAAAACAGGAACACGATTCTAATGCCAAACATATCATTAATAATTATTTGTAGTTATTCATGAAGCATAATAAACCGTTGTGTAATAATTTGCTTGTATGGGTGCCCCTTCTACGTAGGTAGTATAACGAACTGTTGTATAATGATTTGCCGTTGTGTAATAATGTACCGTTGTGTAATAATTTACCCATCAAAAGAACGTTTGTTCACGTTGCAAAAGTACCTATCAACAAAATCCAAAATATCCATCAATTTTCAAATGAAGTAATATCACAAAACAACCAACTCCACTTCATACAGCCATTCGTGATTATAATCAGGTGATCCCTAGCAATGATGTCTGGGCCGGATTCATACCGTTTCATTCACAATCACGTTGACGGAGCTTTTCGCTCAAACGAACGGCTGGTCGTACAATGCTGCGGGTGGTCTGAAAACATTCTTTAGTTCAAGATCAATTTAAAAATAAAAAACCATACCCTTCTATTGAAAGTTTTCGAGCTTCGGCATTCTGAAAATTTCAACCCCTATTTTTCAACCCCTTAGACATGACTGACAGTAACGCCGAGCGAGCTTCGGGAGCCAACTAGACCCCAAACGGGACCTACAAACAAATTTCATCAATTTTGGTTCATGGTAACTAAAAAAAGTGCAAAGTACGGCGTACGGCGGACAGACAGAAATTTTTTTATGCATTTTCGGATTCTACGTACCTTGAAACGTAAACCATCAAATTTTGAGGGGGGGTTACATTTTTTTTTTTCACGCTCGATTAGGTACCGGTATTGAATTCACGCATTAGGTATTGAAAATAATAAACCAAAATGTACACTTGTCAGACACTAATTATTGTAACATAATAGGAAACTATAATGTCATTGTGGGACGAGGGCTTACACTCAACATTTACCCATGAATGGAGTTTTGAAGATCGGATTCGGATGGAGAGAAAGGATCACCAGGAAGTCGTGAGTGAAGAACTGTGGGATGTAGAGAAAGGGTCACCAGGAAGTGGTGGGTGAATCACGATATTCGGATAGGAGGGGAAGAAAGATGGAGATGAGAAGTGAGAGAATGGATGTGGTAGGATGCGCTCCTATGGATTCATTGGACTAACTCCCCGCGGTTTTCACCAACAGCAGGTGTTAGGGGAGATGAATGTGTCCCGCGGTTTTCACCTACAGCATACACTGTAAAGATGTCGGCTAACACCCCGCGGTTTTCACCAACAGCAGGTGTTAGAGGATATGAGAGAGAGAGAGAAGGGGTGAGAGAGAGAGTGACAGAGAGAGTGAGTGTGAGAGGGATTGGAGAGAGTGGTTGGAAGGAGAGGGGTTCGAGAGATTAAGGGCGGAATTCATAGTCCTCCCTCAACGTTGCGGCCGAGGGTACCCTCAGTCAAGGGTGGCTTCATCTCGAGGGCCCTCGACCGTATTCATAATCAAATGTTCGTGTTTTTGAGGGTACCCTCAGCTCACCATTCCCTCAAAGCCACCCTCAGGGGCTGATGGATACTATGGTGGTGTATATGTGTGTATGCATTTCTTCTTTTTTCCCCTTTGCCCGTAGATAGTGACAGGCACAGGTCACAAGTTGGAAGTTATTGACATCCATGTCCGGCACAACCGCTGCCTTGACAGACAAAAATAAGGGAATGACGAATAAAAGCCATTATTTTCGGTTATTTTTCGAACTTGGAATAATTTTTTGCTTACCAGCTGATTTATTCAAAAAAAATTAATTTTATTATAATGGGCCGGAAGAGAATTGTCGTGAGTCCCTCCCGGGAACACTCCACCAGTAACTTTAAGCTCTCACCAATATCCTCATGCAAAACTTACTTTCCGTCAATAAACAACTGAGTGGGGAGACAGGCCACAGAACCCAGGGAACACAACCTGGAGCCCCACTACCAACTCCCCACAGGGAGTTGGAGGGAGAGGCCTCCAGTTCCTATATAACCCTGGATCCTGGGGCTTTAGCTTCATTCGACACTTCCTCTAACTAGCTCTCTCTTCTCTCCTCTACCTTGCTCTCCCTCTCAGATGATCGGTGGATTACCGCCGCCTGAGAATACCTTCTCCCTCTTGTCTAGATGATCGGTGGACTACCGCCGCCTAGACAAGCACCTTCTCACCTAGATGATCGGTGGATTACCGCCGCCTAGGTAAATTCCTTCACTCACCTCCATCTCCTCCCAAAAGTCGTAGATGATCGGTGGACTACCGCCGCCTGCGTCTTTTTCCCTCACGCCACCGTGATGAACCAAATTCTAAATTCATCACAGTGGTGAACCCGACGTTCACACAGACTTCTTCCTTCTTTTACCACCTCATGTGTCGCCCCCAGTCAAGTTCGGTTCGGTGTCCCCTATTTTAAATTCATTTTCAGTCAAAACAGTCAGTGTTCCATTCGCAATTTTTGGCCCACCCGCAACAGCTCACACAGCTCTCACCTCTCCGCCACAAGCACCTCCGCTCCCGCAAATTGCGAATTTAAAATTCAAAAATCACCCAATTTGAATTTTAGTTACAGACCTCAGCCATGGACCCGAACTCACCGACGCCGCCACTCCTCCGGCCAGCCACACTGCAGCCGCCAGCCGCTGCGACAACTGACGCAACCGACAACCCCTTCACCAGCCTCTCGCCGCCCGGCTCATCCGCATCGACCGCCGCCGCTGCCGCCGCCGCTGCGGCCGCTGCACACGCCGCCGCCGACGTCACGACGCCTTCTGCGTCATTCCCTTTGTCGCTTCCCCCGTTTTACTCACACGACCCCGCTCTCTGGTTCTTCCAGGTTGACGCTGCGTTTTCTGCCGCTAACATCCGCAGCCAGAGGACTCGCTACTCCCGCATCATATCCCTGCTGCCGTACGAAATTCTCCTCCAGACGTCGGACATCTCTCCCGACGCCGCCGCCGCATACGACGACCTCTGCAACCGCCTCGTCACCCTATACCAACCGTCCAAGATCGCACGTGTCGCAGCGCTCTCGCAACCGCAGCACCTCGGCGACCTAAAGCCCTCCCACCTCTACCGCCGTCTGCGTCATCAGCTGCAAGGCATAATGACGGCCGACATCGCACGGACCTTCTGGCTGCGAGCCCTTCCCCACCCCATGCAGATGGCGCTCGCCAGCCACCTCGACGGCCCGGATGAGCCCCTCTTACAACTCGCTGATACAGTACACGACCTCGCCGCAGCCGCCGGCGTCACGGAAGTCCACGCACCCCGCACCTCCACCCCACGGCGAGACCGGACGCCGTCGCGAGAACGCCGCCGGCCCCCCTCCCTCAACCGGCGCCGCTCCCTCTCCATCGAGCGCCGGCCGACCCCCTCCGCCGACCGCCGACGCCAGCGCTCGCCCGAACGCCGCACCGCT
Organism: Leptopterna dolabrata; assembly: GCA_954871275.1. Classification (NCBI taxonomy): domain Eukaryota; kingdom Metazoa; phylum Arthropoda; class Insecta; order Hemiptera; family Miridae; genus Leptopterna; species Leptopterna dolabrata. The sequence goes on along the minus strand of OX940976.1, from coordinate 4,476,337 downwards.
TCCCCCCTTCAGCAACGCAGGGGGAAGTCTCCGGCCGCTGCGACCCCCTCCACCACAATTCGCCCCACCAGGACTGCCTACCTCCCGGCGGACCCCCCCCACCGATGTTTTTACCATGTTAACTTCGGTGGGGAGGCCCGAAAATGTCAGCCCCCCTGCTCCTTCCCCTCCAAGGAGGGAAACGCGGACGCCCGCCGGTAAAACCGGCGGGCCCCCCTCCTTGCCAACACGGGGGGGACCCCAACCAACCCCTCCCCGCCCGCATTCACACCACCACCGCCAAGCCACGATACCCCTCCTACGCCGCCGCCACGGCTGCCAACCTCCCGGCCGCGCCTGCCAGCGCCGCCAAACCCCTCAACCCGCCATCGACCGTTCCCCCACCTCGGAACGGCCCCTCCACGCCCTCCCCCAGGGCAGCCACCCTTCCGGCCGCCACTCACGCCACCGCTACCGTTCCCCCACCCCGGAACGGCCCCTCCACGCCCGCCTCCAGGGCAGCCACCCTTCCGGCCGCCACTCACGCCGCCGCTAACGTTCCCCCTCCCCGGAACGACCCCTCCCCACCCGCCACCAGGGTGACCAGCCCCCTGGCCACCACTCACGCCACCGCTACCGTTCCCCCTCTCCGGAACGGCAAAGGACCACCCCGCGTCTCCTTCGCAGGGGACAACCCACCGCCGACACATCCGCCCATCAACTCAGACAGCCCAAACCCCTCCCAAACGCCAACCCCCACCGCCTCCGCCATTTTGCCGCACTCCACCCCAGCCCACCAACGCCTCTTCCTCAAATGCACAAAAACCAACATCCCATTCCTCGTGGACACAGGGGCGGCGCTCTCTATTTTCCCCAACAACATCCTCAGGCGACAGGCGCGTTGTTATCGGCAACTTCTCTACGCCGCCAACGGTACCACCATCCCCTCGTACGGGACGTACCGCTCATCCATCTACATGAGCGGGCTCGCGTACGAGTGGGAATTTACCGTGGCGACGTAGAGAAAGCAATCCTGGGGGCCGACTTCCTCGCTTATTTCGGCCTCCAGGTTGACGTCCGTAACGCGCGCCTGATCGACCCCTCCACCCAGAAACCGATCCCCGGTTTCATCCATACGATCGACCGCCCACCAACCGAGTTCGAAGCCCTCCTCCTCCACTACAAACCCCAGCGCCGCCCCTCAGCACATATCTCCCAAATTCAACACTTCATAGAAACCTCTGGCCCCCCAATCTCCGCCAAAGCCCGCCGCCTCCACCCGCTCCAACTCTCCCAAGCTCGGCGGCACTTCGACAGGCTCATCGCGGATGGCATTATCCGCCCCTCAAAATCCCCTTGGGCTTCACCACTCCACATCGTGCAGAAGCCCAACGGGGATATCCGCCCCTGCGGCGATTACCGCCGCCTTAACGCCAAGACTACGCCAGACCTCTATAACGTCCCCCACCTCCGAGATTTCTCCTCCCACCTCCACAACACGACCATTTTTTCAACCCTCGACATCTCCAGAGCCTTCCACCACATTAATATCCACCCGCCCGACATACCAAAAACCGCTATCATAACACCTTTCGGCCTTTTTGAATATATCAAAATGGGTTTCGGCCTCAGAAACGCGGCCCAGACATGGCAACGCTATATGGATAATATCCTGCGGGGACTACCATTTGTGTTTTGCTTTTTGGATGACATCCTGATCGCCTCCCAAAACCCACGAGAACATCTGACACACCTAAAGCAAATCCTAGACATCTTCTCTGCCGAGGGCCTCAACATCAACACAGAGAAATGCGTCCTCGCCCAACCCTCCGTCCGCTGCCTCGGCCACCAAGTCTCCTCCGACGGTATCAAGCCTCTCCCGGACAAGGTCCACGCTCTCACGGATTTTCCCCAGCCCCGCACCGTCTCAGAACTTCGCCGTTTCCTGGGTATGTTAAACTTTTACCGTAGACACATCAAACACGCTGCACAACACCAACAACCACTCATACACGCTATCCCACAACCAGCCAAAAAGAACGATAACCGCCCCATAACCTGGACCCCCGCCCTTACAACCGCCTTCCAAACTTGTAAAAAGGACCTAGTGGACGCCGCTCTATTAGCCCATCCCGACCCCCACGCTCCCCTCTCCATCACAACCGATGCGTCCGACTGGGCCATCGGGGCAGTGCTCCACACTTCAACACCGACAAACGACACCACTTACCCCAAACGCTTTTACACCGCCACTCACATGTACTTGAAAGAGCCCGGCATGCATAAAACCTTTCAGCCCCTTTATGCCGGGCCCTTTCAAGTCATCCGCACAACACCGACCACCGCGACCCTGCTAATGGACGGGAAACCCCACACTGTCCCGTTAGCCAGATGCAAGCCCGCCCCTGTGCTCCCTCAACCAACATCAGCCATCAGTATCCCGCCGTCCGTTCGCCATGTCGCACGTCTCCCAACCTCACCTGTCACCCCCGTCGCCGTTTCCGGATTTCGATTCGGATCCGGAAATGGCGGCCATACTCCGGGACGTTTTCGTCCCGGACCCGCTATCCCCCCTAGCCCCTTCGCCCGGGCCAACTACATCGCTTCCGTTTGTCCCGCAAAGGATCACCGGGTTACCTCCCCGGCCCCGGCGGTGGAAGTACCCCCAGTGGCGAATACTGCGCGATTTTCTCGCAGCACAAGCCACCGGGGTACACCCTCCCTACACCCCCATCGGCCCATTGATGACCCCCCTTATCCGCGAGTTCCGCCTCGCACAACTAATGCCACCCCCACCCCCCCTTCAAATCAACAACCCCCCTGTCAACCACAAACCCCCGCCTCCCGACTTTCAGCCCCCAATTGCCACCCCCCAATTTTCCATTTTCGACCCCCCATTTCAAATTCCCCCCCACCAAAACCCCAACTCAACAAACCCCCAACACCCCCTACCCCCCCCCCCCCCACACCGCCGGGGATGTCCATAATAGTTTCCGCCGGGACAAAACGGCCCGGGCGGCGCAACGGACGGAGGGAGCGTCCCCGCATTCCCCGCGTCCCGGCGGCCAAGTCACCCGCCCCGCTCTGAGCAATCACGGCGGGGCCTTGAGGTCGCGGGACAGTGCTTTTGTATTATTTACCCACACGCACTGTACCGACTCTCACAGCCCCGCCGTGGCCGCCCCAGCACAGCCGCCACTTCGCCGAGCCACCCCCACACTTCACTACATCACACCCACAGCCATCCACACACCACACACTTTCCACACCCAGGGAACGGCGGACTTCCGCACCCCAACTTTGTACCCCTTTGTAAATACTACCCAACTTTGTAAATACTATCCAACTTTGTAAATACTATTCAACTTTGTAAATACTATCCCAATCCCCCACCATTGTACCCCTTGTACGTTCCGACTTTGTAAATTCCAACTTTGTAAATGCTACCTATCAATACTTATCCTACTTATACTACTTATACTACTTGTACATTCCAACTTTGTAAATACTACTTATCAATACTTATACTACTTATCTCATACTTCTACTACTTATCTATACTTATATCAGTACGCCTAATTTTCAGGATTAAGACTAACGCCCTCAGCCTCTGTCACCTTTTCGCCTTCAGCCCTCACATACTTCTTGCCCTGCCTTCAGCACCACCATTTGTTTGCATCGGCCCTCAGCCTCTGTCACCTTGCGCCTTCAGCTCCACTTTTGTTTGCCGTAGCCCTCAGCCCCTGTCACCTTGCGCCTTCAGCTCCTCAAACATTGGTTCGAACTGGGGGGACCTCTGTCGTGAGTCCCTCCCGGGAACACTCCACCAGTAACTTTAAGCTCTCACCAATATCCTCATGCAAAACTTACTTTCCGTCAATAAACAACTGAGTGGGGAGACAGGCCACAGAACCCAGGGAACACAACCTGAAGCCCCACTACCAACTCCCCACAGGGAGTTGGAGGGAGAGGCCTCCAGTTCCTATATAACCCTGGATCCTGGGGCTTTAGCTTCATTCGACACTTCCTCTAACTAGCTCTCTCTTCTCTCCTCTACCTTGCTCTCCCTCTCAGATGATCGGTGGATTACCGCCGCCTGAGAATACCTTCTCCCTCTTGTCTAGATGATCGGTGGATTACCGCCGCCTAGACAAGCACCTTCTCACCTAGATGATCGGTGGATTACCGCCGCCTAGGTAAATTCCTTCACTCACCTCCATCTCCTCCCAAAAGTCGTAGATGATCGGTGGACTACCGCCGCCTGCGTCTTTTTCCCTCACGCCACCGTGATGTACCAAATTCTAAATTCATCACAAGAATTATTTTCTAAGAAGAAAAAACCTATTTAACACCGCTGTTGAAAATACAAGAATATTGTGGAATGGAAAAAAAGGAAATGCTGCTCAAGGAAAAAAACGCTGCAAATCCCTGCACAACGGTTTATTATTTTGTATAGAATACCCTTCTGTTACAGATCACAGCTCTATGTATAGATAACCCGTCTATATAATATGATATGTACTATTCTATTATATGCATATTATGTAGATCGCAGACACTCCGTAGGTTAGTACCTAACCCCGTACTCGTTACTAGGTACCTACCTAAATCACGAGTTAAATGTTGCTAAAATAATTCTGCCGATGACAAACAGTACCTAACAAAAAGAAACGCACATAATGAAGTTCTGAAAAGAAATTGTTGATGAGGAGTGAAAAAAGTTGCAAAAGTACCTACCAACAAACTCCAGCCCCTTCTACGTAGATGGTATAATTTACCGTTCTGTAATAATTTACCGTTGAGTAATGATTTACCGTAGTAATAATTTACCCATCAATAATACTTCAACGTTTGTTCAAGTTTCACTACCTACGAACAAACTCCAATAGAGCCATCATTTTAGCGAATTTTCAAAGAAAATGAAGCTATTGCAATGGCTTCGAAATTTAAATAATATAAATTTTTGGAAATTTTCTTCATAGAAATCCGTTTCAGACCATTCTAAAACGATTCCTGAAATTTAACACTTTTTTATATGTATATATATATATATTTATTTATATATGTGTCACTCCAGACGATAACTCTCGATAGAATTGAGATAAACAGCTCAAATTTGCACACAAAATCTATCTTGGCAATCGAAAGGCTAAGTTCGAAGATGGGCGAAATTGGCCTACTCTAAGGAGGGTTTTGGCGCATTTAAAGTGCGCAAAAATTACCCAAAAATCCCCAAAATGTTATTTTCCAACAAGTGACCCCTCATTTTAAAGGTTTTTGCACGCTGAACACGATGGTGGAATCGGATTTTAGATATCTTGATCCGTTCTCAAATTAGAGCATTTAAAGGGCGCAAAAATTACCTAAAAATCCCCAAAATGTTATTTTCTAACAAGTGACCCCTCATTTTAAAGGTTTTTGCACGCTGAACACGATGGTGGAATCGGATTTTAGATATCTTGATCCGTTCTCAAATTAGAGCATTTAAAGTGCGCAAAAATTACCCAAAAATCCCCAAAATGTTATTTTCCAACAAGTGACCCCTCATTTTAAAGGTTTTTGCACGCTGAACACGATGGTGGAATCGGATTTTAGATATCTTGATCCGTTCTCAAATTAGAGCATTTAAAGTGCGCAAAAATTACCCAAAAATCCCCAAAATGTTATTTTCTAACAAGTGACCCCTCATTTTAAAGGTTTTTGCACGCTGAACACGATAGTGAAATCGGATTTTAGATATCTAAATCCGTTCTTAAATTAGAGCATTTAAAGTGCGCAAAAATTACCCAAAACTAGGATAATCTTTAAACTCTTACCCCCACCCCCTTAGAGTGGTCAGATTGAAAAATGTGAGAAGTATTAATTGAAGACGAGAGTTCGAAGCAAAAAAGGGGGAGGCAAACGATTAGTACAACTCCTTGAATTTACCCACAGCGATCAAATAAATAAGCACTTAGTACAATTACGTAATAAACAAACGGTAGAATCAGGATGGACAAAACGTACAAATTAAAATAAATACGAAGAGAATATACATAGAAAACCAAATTTTAGACCGAAGTTTTCCTTTATTCAAAACCATAGCCATTAATTCGAATATTTCTTTGAAAATTCGCTCATTAAGTCATGCTGCATGACTGATTTTTTTCAAATTAAATAATATCACAGAACAACCAACTCGACTTCATACTCCGCCAATATAATCAGGTGATCCCTACCAATGATTGGCCGTATTCACAAATTCCTATTGTGGGCGCGTCTCTGGTTACGAGATTTGGTTTGGATTGTATACAATTTCATTCACACTGGAGTCGAAAATGCCTGTCGGTGCAAACTTCGGGGCCTTACTGTGAACGAACGGCTGGACGTACGATGCTCCGGATGGTCTTAAAAAACTCGCAAGTTCAAGAACTATTTAAAACCGTAAAAATATTTACGTAAAAAAATGGTATAGGCGTTTTGAAAATTTCAACCCCTATTTTGAACCCCTTAGAGATGACTCACAGTAACGTCGAGCTTCGAGGACCAACTAGACGCCGAACGGAACCTATAACCCGAATTTCATCAATTTTTTTTCATGGTAACTAAGAAAAGTGGCCCGTACGGCGTACGGCGTACGGTGTACGGCGTACGGCGTACGGCGGACAGACAGAAATATTTTTATTGCAGTTTTGGATTCTACATATCTTGAAACGTAAACCATCAAATTTTGAGGGGGGTAAGAATTTTTTTTTTCATGCTCGATTCCAATGGTTCATTATTGAAAATAATAAACCAAAACTTGATAACACAAAATATATAACATATTCAAGTTTGAGTTAATAGTAATATTTTGGTTTATTATTTTCAATAATGAACCATTGGAATCGAGCATGAAAAAAAAAATTCTTACCCCCCCTCAAAATTTGATGGTTTACGTTTCAAGGTAGGTATGTAGAATCCAAAACTGCAATAAAAATATTTCTGTCTGTCCGCCGTACGCCGTACGGGCCACTTTTCTTAGTTACCATGAAAAAAAATTGATGAAATTCGGGTTATAGGTTCCGTTCGGCGTCTAGTTGGTCCTCGAAGCTCGACGTTACTGTGAGTCATCTCTAAGGGGTTCAAAATAGGGGTTGAAATTTTCAAAACGCCTATACCATTTTTTTTTACGTGAATATTTTTACGGTTTTAAATAGTTCCTGAACTTGCGAGTTTTTTAAGACCATCCGGAGCATCGTACGTCCAGCCGTTCGTTCACAGTAAGGCCCCGAAGTTTGCACCGACAGGCATTTTCGACTCCAGTGTGAATGAAATTGTATACAATTCAAACCAAATGTCGTAACCAGAGACGCGCCCACAATAGGAAATTTGGCGGAGATAAAATCATTGGTAGGGATCACCTGATTATATTGGCGGAGTATGAAGTCGAGTTGGTTGTTCTGTGATATTATTTAATTTGAAAAATGATGGCTCTTTTGGAGTTTGTTGGTAGGTAGTTTGTTGGTATTTTTGATGGGTAAATTATTACTACGGTAAATCATTACTCAACGGTAAATTATTACACAACGGTTCATTATACCATCTACGTAGAAGGGGCTGGAGTTTGTTGGTAGGTACGTTTGCAACTTTTTTCACTCCTCATCAACAATTTCTTTTCAGAACTTCATTATGTGTGTTTCTTTTGTTAGGTACTGTTCGTCATCGGCAGAATTATTTTAGCAACATTTAACTCGTGATTTAGGTAGGTACCTAGTAACGAGTACGGGGTTAGGTACTAACCTGCGATCTACATATAATATGTATAGAATAGTATTATATTATATAGACGGGTTATCTATACAGAGAGCTGTGATCTGTAACGGAAGGGTATTCTATACAAAATAATAAACCGTTGTGCAGGGATTTGCAGCGTTTTCGGATGTACTTACCCAGATAACGAAAAACAGGCTGATGAAAACGGAGGTAGGTACGGACGTACTTCTACGCATGTGCTTTTTGTTTGTATACAGGGTTCGTTCTTACCGGTTAGTAGGAACTCGGACCAGCTGATTTTCCATCTCATCATCCTAATTGAATATCCTATGCGTAATCCATTATTGGTTTGGAATCAGGGGAAAATACTCACAAAGCAGGAAAGAAGACATTGCGGTAAAACACGAAAAAAATGCGAGCTAATCCACCCTTGAGGGTCCTTTTCACGTCCCTTCCTCTAAGCACCCTTGAGGATGCTTTCCAGCTGTTTGGAGGGTACCCTTGGCGAGGAAATTTGTTTATGAATAGGAACTCGAAATGGTCCCTCAAGGGTACCCTTGTGAACTGAGCACTTTGAATAGGTTGAGGGATTGGTATGTCCCCTTGGGGGCACCCTCTGCTCAAACGCCCAAGGGTACCCTTGCCTATGCCATTATGAATACCGATAAGGGTGCATCCACCCTTGAGGTGCTTGTTGGAGGGTGCCCTTGGCCTTGAGGGAGGACTATGAATTCCGCCGCAAGTCTCAAGTGAGGGGTTGAGTCGTCAAATGAAGAGCTGGGCCTGAGGGGCTGTTTTTATAGGGACTTTTCCACCCCTCTCCCGTCCAGAATCGGTCGTTACAGTCGTTTTGGCAGTTATGGTTTTTTGTCTGGAAAGGACCCTTCGCCTACTTTCCCTTGCGGTTGCCCCAGCTCAGCGTTATTTGGTTAAATCTTACTCTCTTCTAGGTCGTGGAATGTTCTAAACCGAGTAGTGGAGCCAGCCGGGTAGTTACAGTTTCATAAATTATGCGGTGGATTGAATAATTCTATCATTAATTAATATTTTTTGTTGCGATTCATGAAATATAAAGTTTTTTCAAGTTACGAAAGTACTTACCAACAAAATCCGAAATAACCATCATTCTTCAGATGAAATAGTTATATCGCAGAACAATCTACTCGACTTCATACAGCCATCCTTGCAAGCCTCAAACAAAATATGAATTAGGTCATAGCCGTATGGGTTCGGGGCAGGCCGTGTACATTCACTGACTGGCAAACCTAATCCAACACCTTGCCGATTTTGGTTTATTATTTTCAATAATTGAAAATGAATACCTAGTCGATTTTTTTTTAAATAGAGCATTGGGAAGAAAAATGTTCCCACCAAAATTGTTTTTCGTTTCAAGTTAGTTAGAATCCGAAACAGGAACACAAAAATTCTGTCAAGGGTAGGTATTGATCACAGAAAACAGTGACCTGCGCAGAAGGGGCATCTATACAGATAAATAATAAACCGTTGTGTAATAATTTGCAGCGTTTTATTATGATGATCCAGCAGGTTTTCTCATAAATTCAAACACCGCTCATTCCTCTCTTATCGTACCCAACACATAATTCGTGTTTCCCTTTAAATCGATTCTTCCCATGTCGAGGGGCCCCAAAATTAGTATCTCATTAGCTCAACACAGATACTGGCCTTATTCGAAAGCGATAAATCAGGCGTCTCGGCTGATGAAGCCCACGACGGGCCCTACGAGGACGGAACGATAATTTGAGCGTTGACGACTCGCGATAAGGGTTGCCGGGTTTGATTGCGCTCAATAAGGGAAACACGCAACAGAAGCAACGGAAACGGTATAGGGAGCGGGAAAAACAATGAAGCCGGCTCTGGGAGAAGACGGCATGAGGTTTTCTCACGCTAACGGAGTCTTCTATCTCGAAATCACATAATAATGTGCTTTCGTTTTCAGCTCGCGAGGCTTTACGAGCCAGTAGAATTGCGCTGATGAACACGCTTGTTATCGCTCGGGCTATAACCAGGTGGCACTCACCTGCGGGTAAAACTTACCTTAAGTGTTCGCCCCTTTTAATAATCACAGGTCCTAAAAGCGCTCCCATAATTCCGTTAACGCCCATCAAGAAACTGTGACGGTACATGAGAATCCAATCCATAATGGGCCAGGGCTTTCGATTTTTTGTGCACGCAGCAGAAAGGTTACAGGCTCGCGAAAACGAACCGTCAACATGACCCGTGTGGTGAGCAGTTAGGTTTTGCTCACCACTTGTCGTGAACGATGGGTTTTTCACGACAGTAAGATTGGAGAGGGAAGGGGTCACCAGAAAGTCGTGTCAATTCACGAAATAGGAGCGGAGTGTTGAAGATAGTGAAGGATGAGGAGAAGAGTGAGAGGACGGGCTACCATGGGACTGGTGGACTAACTCCCCGCGGTTTTCACCAACAGCAGAATCTTTTAAGGTTTTGGGAAAGAGGACGAGAGAGAGAGGGTTCATTGAAATCTTTCCTGGACTCCATACTACTTTCATTTCCCCTTTTCTCTTCCCTAACATACGTATTCTTCAAATAAGTATGATTTAAGGGGGTGCAGGACGGTAAATACAACAGTTTTTCCAACTTTTCTCCGGCAATAATCGGCCCATTTTGATTATTCTTGCGGAATAATACCTTACGTGTCCTAACCGTGTGCCTACCTACGGGGTCCGGATCTCTAGCAGTGCATGAGATCCCACTTCTGACACCAAAAATGTAGCGTGTTGAATTCCTAAATTCCCTACTTATAAGATGGATGGCGAAGCTAGTGGGCGAGATAATTACTGGCGGAATTCACACACGTTCATTTGTTACCTGATTTGTAGGAGGAAGTTGGCCTCGAGACAGCTTAGCACAGTACTGGCTCGAGTTCAGGAGACACGTTGCTGAAAGAGAAATTTAAAACTAGGCTTCCAGCAAGGTACGCAATGACTGAAGGTCCTGGGCAAGTGATGCAATGAACTAAGTGAACAAGAGAATTTATTAAACGAAACAAACTGACAAAGTTGAGGGGATCCACGGGGTACGGCAATTTAGAGACAGACTTTCAGAGAAATGATGTTCGCGAAATAACAGGACTCGATACAAGACAAAGGGACTGAATTTAAGATAGTTTTCGTAATATGTGCAATGTGTTGAACCAATGTTGTGGGGTGTACGGTAGCACCAGAGTCGGGTGCAATGCTCCTGAAGGGGTGTAATACGGGGTGCTGTGGGATCGACTGCACGTGGTCGAGGGGTGCAACGTTAGGCTCAGGCTCGGGGGTAGCAAGTTCTACCTGTAGGGGTTCTGCAACAGAACGGAAGAATCCCTCTGTTACTTCTGGCAAAATGCCGCGAATTACTGGACACCTGAAGGGCACTGCTACGTGATAGTCGCAAAATGGATAATACGGGTTAAGGGTGTAAGTCCTACCTCTTCCTGGGAACCTGGCAGGAACTCGTCCGGGCAACCTCCTGGCTGCTGTCTTCGGGCTCGTGCGGTCCACTGCTTCGGCGTCCACCCCAATGGCGAACAGGTATCGCCTGAAACAGGATACTTCCGCGGCAGTACAACGGTTACAACTCAACGTTGTACCCCTGTGCTTCCTGGCTGGCCTCCACTCTCCTCCTCTCGCGGTCGTCGTACAATTCCGTATTCCAGAGGGGAAAGCAAAATGAAAGATCCGGTTCCACAGTATTAAGCGCACAAAATAATCCCTAAATAAATAGCTGAAGGCTCTGTCTCAACTCCACTGTCTCAAAGAAAGGTCTCAGGAAATACTACAATAATCTCTAAATAAAAGTCGCAGGTCTGGTCTCCGGGAAGTCTCCTTCTCAAGTGTAGTGTCATGGCGGCTGCAATTGATTTTATGCACCACCCCTCCCTTCGCGAATCCGCCCCTTCGTGGCGTGGGGAAGTGGCGCAGATGGCTCCTGCGCCGACGGTTCCGCCGGGTGATATCGATCGCGTATTGATCGAGGACTACCTGGATCAAAAATGTAAGATGGCGATGTTCTGACATCTTACACTATCCTCCCCTAAAAAGAAGCCATTGTCCTCAATGGCTTGCAGCATAATTCTCTCGGGGTAGCAACAAGCGGCAAAAGGGGGCGGAACCAGCACGTTCTCAATGGTTTACAGGGGTTTATCAGATCCTCTTGACAAACTTACTGGGCGAGATTATCTTCAAATTTACTTTACATGCAGGAATGACTTCGGACCACATTCAGTCAATATTTCGGTGACGATTTTACGATTACTACAGAACAAGGAACTGACTTTAAGGGCATTCAACCGAACACATCAACACTTTTTTTTTCTTATAAACTGTAACAGGGTTGACAAGAAACAACTAACTTTTTAAACACACACCTTGTACACAGGGCCAGAAAGAACTTGACTTATGGCCCGTGCGGAATGTGAGGGACAACCTAAAAATTCTAACACTAACATGATTTACGAACTTAACTAAAAAGGAAACTGACAGCGACATGATCACTCCCAGGAGTGTCGAAAGAGGAACAACACTAGAACCATTCGCACCAACGGCGGGACTACTTAACGGAAATGAAAAATTGTTCTATTTGTTGACAGCTACCTCAAAAGGGTAAGATAATTACATTACAACTTCACAAAATGAATATTCGCACTTAACTACAGAACCTACTTGACTAACGACAAGAACATTAACGGTAAACATAATATAAAATCAATGCCTATTGGCGCAAACAGGGGACAATTTACATCAACATTTACTGGACTGACCATAACAGGTGACACAAATATAATAAAATACTGGACCAAAATGTACCGATTAACTTATTAAAATACATTGACAGAACATACACCACCAGAATAAAGCATTACAACAGGTAAATAATTTTTTTTTTCACAATTAACTGACTTATTTAACTAACATGACTCATGAAGACAAGATACGTATCGACTGACCTACACTGGAACAAAATACGCGAAGTGCTATAACAGTAGCTCATAGGGGTCTTACATGCTCGAACGTAAAGAATTAAAACTGCCCTCAAATTGAGCATAGGACTGGACATACAATAAGTACAAATACATAGATAAAGAAAACGGCGGAATATATGGCGTAGGTACGACCAGTGGACAACTACCTAAGTACCTTAGACGTTTCCTTATAGGTACCTCAGCGGATCACCATTCAGATGGCTCCACAGCAGCTGCGGTCGTCTCGGCAGCAGGTGAACTGGGCGCGGCTCCGTCAGGGGACAGCGGGCCATCGCGGGTAACATATGCCAGGAGGGCACATCCGCGGCACAACACCCTTGCTCCTTCCGGAGGGTGATCGCAGGGTGGGAGAGCGCCACCGGCTCCCGCTCTTCGGAACTCGGCAATCCAGCGCCGTATAGTGGAGCGACAGGACTCGCATCTCTCTCCGTGGAGCTCCACGTTGTCTTGGGGGCACGAGACACACGCCCCCTCCCATGGTATCCGCTTGGTCCGGAACACCGGCATCACGAGGGGGATGAAACCCCTTGCGGACGAGGTTATCTCGAAGTCCGGGTCTCCGCCTTGGGTGCAGGGTGACGGGAGATCCGCATCCGGGCTGTCACGGATCGCCTCGGCCGATGCGCCCTCCTGGTGGTCCATCCGTGGGGAGGCGCCCGCCAGCTGCCCCGCGCAAGGCCTCCCTCATTTGGGCGACGTTGCGCAGCAGGGAAGCGTACCGACTCCTGGTCCCTGCCGCAGATCCAGGGGAGGTCCGGACACAGTGGGGTCGCAGGGCCAGCGGCGAGGATGCAGGCGACATCTCGCTAGGTCCACCAGCGGCATCCTCCGGTGGCTGCACTTCCGGGGGGTCGGTCTCTACTGCATACCCTTGGAATTCTACATCGTCCAGGGTTACGGTTGCTACCCGGGGGCCGGGCTGAGTCTCATTGGGTCGGCTGTCATCAAGGTCCTCTCCGTAGGACGCCGCGCGAAGCAGGTCTCGGACGTCCGAACAGAATCTGAACGTGGCGGTAGTGGTGCCGCGGCATCGGGGGTTGGGAACTATCAAAAATCCAGGCTCTGGATCCTCTCCCACGGGTCTCGATGAGTCCGTCATCGTAGATCCCCTAACCAATCTCTTAAAAGAAAATGGACTATCACAACGCCGCTCCCTGATCTCACCATTTATACAACTCTCCACTCCAGTTGTCCAACCCTCACAACACCGACCAAGAAGCACTGTGGATTCGTTACATTCTGGGATCCACGATCCCCTCCTTATACTACCCATAACTGGTCCTACTTTGTGCTTCCATTTTGTCTTGGTATTCCTAATCGGGTCCCTATCACCTACTGGTCCTACTGGGTGTTGTGAAAGGAATTTCCCTATTAGCCTTACAGGACAACATAGGGTATCGTCTACCGGGGAATCAGGTGGGATATTTGTGGGAAGATTGCTTCCCTAGGCCCTATAAGGGTAATTACAGGGATTGGGGATCCATCCACCCTATCTCCTAGCGGGGCGCTTTCGGGTAGGTGTACCTGACATCGGAACGTGGGCACCATGCAAAGGTCGCACGTCCCTTCATCCCTAATCTCTTGGCGAACGTCGGGGAAAGAGAGCTCGCTCCGGCCTGCGTCCGGGTCCGGGCTCCTCAGAGCGGGTATGTCTCGGAAATCTCCGATCTTGGTCTCGGCGGCTGGTGACGGTGGCTCAGCGAGTTCTTCGTCAGGGACTCCTTTGCGTGGTGATTCATCAATTTCAGGCGCCGAGACGCCATTGATTGCAGCAAGGATACTCACTGTTTCCGGCCCTTCGGGCGACACTTGGAAGGTCGCGAGGTCTATAGGTACCTTTGCTAACAGGTCCAGTCCCATAAGGTTGAGTCCCTTTCCTGTGGCGGGCAGTATGTGAAACGTATGGGGAAAGTCGTAGGCGCCCACTCGTACACGGAGTGTCTGGGTCCCCTGAAAGTGTATGGGCTCGCCCCCCGCTCCGCGTGCTTGTACCAATGTCGGCTGGAGGTTACTTCCGGGGACAGGCCGGTTAAGCAGGGAGACTTGGGCCCCGGTGTCCACGACCATGGTGACGGACGTGTCGTTTAACAGGACGGGCACCGTAATGGCCGGCCCGTAGCTTTCAATGGTAACAGGGGCAACCCACGGGTTACGGGCCACCAGACACTGGTTCCCCTCGGAAGCCCCCCTCATGGTCAGATCCTGGAAGATGATTTCCCGTGGTTCAGTTGAGTCATAACCCTCTTCTGGGTTGACTCGGACCGCTTGGCAACGTGACAGGCTTGTGTCGAGGGCCGGGCTACGCTCGGTGGGCGCGTCGACCTCAACATCTCCGACACCCGCCGCGTGGTGAGGATGACCCAGTCCAGTCGGGATCATCGGGCCTGCATACGGTTGCGTACTCGGAGGCGTTTTCCAGGCTTCCCGCCTCCATGTGGCACCGAACGGCTGTCTCGGCGAGGGCGGTCGCGTGATGTCTCTCAGGTGCTCGTTCAAGACACTACAGTCGCGCTCCGAATGGTCTCTGGCGCCACAATATGTGCACCCTACAAATCGCCTTGCCCCAGGTCTTTCTGGGCAATCGGCAGCCAGATGCGAAAAGCCGCCACAAAACCTACACTTAAATTGCAAAGACGAAACGGGCCTCGGCAGATACTGAGGAAGGATCTCCGAGAATGGGGGGGAGTGTGCCACCAGTGCGTCGAGAGGCCCTGTTCTCCTGGCCTGAGGCTGGGTGCGAGCAGGACATCCGTGCGCCAAGTGGCCCGTCTGACCACAATGGTAGGAGTCCCCCGTGCGGGGCTCCCTAGGCGGTTCTCTGGTGCAAACACCCAGGGTGGTCCCACATTCCAGGGCTCCGCACATCCTGGTCCCACCGACAAGGTCTCGCACAACTCTAGGGCGCAGGCGACCTTGTCATCGAACGTTGGCGGACAATTACCCGCGAGGGCCGTGCGTAAGTGTCCCTCCAGGCCCCTGGTAAAAACACGTTTTGCCCGCTCATCGATGGCTGGGCCCCTTTCATTCGCTGTCAAATCGGGGTAGGTGGCGCGCACCAAACGCCCCACCAGACGACGTACCCGATCGGCGTACTGTACGATGGACTCGGACTCCTCTTTCTGGCACGCAGCTAGTTTCTGGGAAAGAGCCTCAGCCCTCTCTCTTCAGAACAATTGTAAGAGTCCGGCCTTGGTGACACTGTAGGGGGATGGGGCATGTCTCCAATCAGGGTGACTAATTAGGCAATTAAATGCCACACCCTTCAACTTCATACGAAGTAGTCCGGCCCTCTCGGCTTCAGACATGCCAGGGGTAGCATCTTCCAATAACTCGAAATAATCAGATATGGGTAGTGCCTCTGGGTCGGAAGAGTCCCACATCACCAAGGAGTCGGTCATTGCCTGCAACAGTCGTGGGGGTGGACGTTCCCTCGCTTTCATTTCCGTGAGAATATCCCGGTGAGAATTCATCATAACCTGACCTAGGGCCAACACAGACCTCTCAAGGGAGGCCAACTCCGGGCTCCCTTTCCTGACGTCACTATCAGATCCAAACGAGGTGGCCATGGTTCTCATTATTTTTTTTTCAATCCGGGTAAACGATCCGATCCTTTCAGGAATTGTAGATTTCCGTTAAGGCCAATGTGGACGGGCCTCTAGTGAGATTCTACGATAAGAGATGGCACTGCGATCGCCTAAAATTTAAATCAACTCTAACCATTCAAATTTCAACCGATTTTCAATCTGAAAAATTATTTGGGTTACTTTCAGAAAATCACACACGGGTAGTGAAACTAAAATTTTTTTTCGAAAATTTTTTTAAAAATTTTACTTATAAAATTAAATTTAAATAGTTAAGGCTGATTTTTTTGACGAAAACATGTACATCCCGTCTGGGGGCAACTGTTCACTATCGTTTAGAACCATCGCCATAAAAAAATATTGAAAATTGGCGACCGAAACAGAAAAACCGTGGGGACAAGTCAAAAATGCTGTGAATTTGGAGCTGTAGGTACATGGAAGGGAGACGGCGGGCAGTCGGCCGAGTGGGTGGTGCGGGGTGTGAGGGGTCACGCAGCCTGTGAGCTCCCCTCTGCTAGATTTTTTTTTTTTATTAGCTCCTGGCTACCAAGAACTAAAAGGGTAGGTAGGTACTATTTCGTTGCTCACTGCACGACCCATCATCTAATTGGAAAAACCTTCTTGTTTCAAATTGCCGATTATTTTGGGCTATTATTCTACATAAATGTTTGTATAAGAACTTCCTTCTAGTTTCTATTCGATTACTATCAATATGGATTAGTTATGCACTATGGTATTGGTTATGTAGGTACCTATTTTTTTAACGAATATGTATGTACATTTAGGTAAAAAATTTGTTTCACGAGAAAATTAGCTGGAACAAGTAGGCCTGCCCCATGAATTTCGTCACTTTCCGTTCAATAATAGCCCTCTGTAAACTTGATGCATTCATTAAGTAAGTTAGTGGATAGGTACGCTGGTCTGCAAAAATGAATTTTATAATGATCTTCACTGTTGAAGATCGACAAGCTTGAGGCGTACGTACATAAAATTACGTTTATGAAAGGTCATCAGGGAAAATCAAACTGTTACAACTCGTAGCTATCAATTTATTAGTATGAGTAGGCCATAATATAAGAGGAACGCACAAAGTTTGAGGAACACAAAGCATACAAAGTAAAAACATAGGAAGTAAGTACTTAACTATGAGTTGACTTATAAAGTGTAAGGGCTCTAATAAGTCATTTATTCCTCAAAAATAAAATAATACTCACTTACTTACCTAGCCCGCGTTGCTTCAAAATTGTAATAATCCTTTTTTCTTCGCTTGCCGGCTGAAAGTTTTAGGATATTCTTCTTTTTACCGTTTATTCACCATGGCTTGAATCCAAAACACGAGAGCAACGAAATTTTAAAACTCAAAAAAAAAACAAGCGTGATCACGAGGATGAGACTTTCACAACACACTTCTAGACACTTGACTAAATACCTACTGGTTTTATTTTTCGAGTTCAGTGGGGGATACGAAGATTTTGGAGGGCGGGTGCGAAGATTCGGGGGACTATGCCCTCTTGCTGTACCTGGTCATGATCCAAAGAAGGGTGGCTTCCCCACCCCTCCCGCCCTGACAGACGCTCGCCTTCGCCCTTCAGCCAGCGTCTCAGCATCAAATTCACTTGGATAAAACTTGCCCCACGGTTTTTCTGTTTCGGTCGCCAATTTTCAATATTTTTTTATGGCGATGGTTCTAAACGATAGTGGACAGTTGCCCCCAGACGGGATGTACATGTTTTTGTCGAAAAAATCAGTCTTAACTATTAATTTTGAATTTTAAAGGTAAAATTTTAAAAAAATGTTGAAAAAAAAAATTTAGTTTCACTACCCGTGTGTGATTTTATGAAAGTAACCCAAATAATTTTTCAGATTGAAAATTGATCAATCCGTTGCCGAGTTAGAACGAATTTTCTTCCTCATCTTCCCTCTCACTCCAACAACTGTCGTCCACATTGGCCTTAAGCACAATGAACAAGGAACAGCCGAACACTAATACTAATAGAAAAGGACAATTACTAAACTAGTTCAAAAAAAGGACATAAAGCATACAACTCAATAGATAAAATGAAAGGCGGAATACTAATCTAGTTCAACAAGACATAAAACATACAATTCACTAGAATAATAAAAAGGAAAGGACGTAGCGGAAGTCTTCCGATCGTAAAAATAGAGGGCCGCAGAAGAGGGGTACAGTCGGGTGAATAAGCGTACGGCCGTAGGGAACAGGAGGCTCGATCACCACAAGTCAAGGGTCCACGGGACTGTACTCAAAAGAAACCGAAAAAGGGGCTCGACCAAAAAAAGGAATAACTAAATGGAGTCCAAGCTCAACACTTATGCGGTAAACAAATCCCAAGAAAATTATTCTCAAAACGAGGCAAGGGTCAACAAAGTCGTATGAAGAAACCAAACTGCAGGGGGAAACGCAAAAAAAAGAAAGTAAGAGGAATACTCGATCTAACAAGTTGAGGTTCAGTAAAGCTGGGTTCACATCCATCCAACATCCATCAGTTGGTACGTTCAAGGTCATGCGTTTGGAGCAGTGGAGGGGGGTCTGTCAACGCGTCAACGTGTGAGGGCGTTCACAACCATCCGTTGGGTTGCGTTCTGTTCTTTTAGTTTGTAGTCTCGGCAATTCTACTTTTACTTCTTTGCTTTGTGGTCTCGGCAATTCTGCCATGCCGGACACTTGGTTTCTCTATGGAAATATTATTTTCAATAATAATATTTCCATAATATGGAAAGGATGGGATGTCTGAAGAAGATGGCTCAGAGCAACAGTAAATTAATACAACTCGTAGGTAGGTATCTAAAAGACGGCGATCATCTGTGCGAAAGCATCCTGGATGTGTCCCATTGATTGATCACGTACCTATTTCAGGATACCTACTAAAAAATAGGTACCAAACTGCAAACAGCAAGTTAAATTCAAAACTAAATGCTTCCTTGTGAGCCGAATGAACTAGCATATACAATACCTACAGGGAGATACTAATTTTTGAATTCTGGTGTTACTCAAGGGCCTTTACATTAGGGTTTATTGTTTATGAGGCCCCTTTGCAATAGGTACATAGGTACCTAAAAGATTTTATTATTATTTCAACTGGACTTTATTTTGATGGAGTTTAATTTTAACTGGACTCTATTTCCATGACATAGATAGAGAGGGTTCAGCATAAGGACCAAAGAGTGGAAAATTGAGTTCTACCATATGTTCAGCTCCCAAAATTGATTTTTTATGAGTGAAAAACCTGGGAAATCGTCTGAAATCACCATCATTTCGTATAATAACACTGGAAGAAGTATCAACACGTGGATCAAGACGATTAATATAGTTAACCACTGATCAAATATAGTTATTAAAAAAAAAAGAAAAAAAGCGTAGGTACCTACCTAATTTGTGTTTTAGGGGCCAAAATTAACGGAAACCATCAGAAATAGCTATTTCAATTATTACGCATAAAAGAAACAATAAATGAACAGCCAACGTTTCTGTAGGTGTGTCCAGGAGAATAATAAACCCATGTGACAAGGACTTTGCAGCGTTTTTCCTATGGAATCGAGCACGAACGTTATAATGGATCTGCTTTCTGAAATACCAAAGACAACCAAACGACAGACCATAAACAACACACTTGCGCAGAGGTCATCCGTTCATACTTTGAAATATTTAATTTTTCTAATGCGGACAGTCTTCGCCAAAAGTGTGTATCCATCAAAAATCGCCCCCCACCACTTCATGGTATGAGCCAATCAGATGCTCCAACGCATGACCATGAACGTACAACGGATGGATGTGAACCCAGCTTAAGACTGCCTGGGAACAACAAACCTAAAGGGGGTATCAACACGTAGAAAACAACAAGCAGGCAGCCCAAAGGTGACCAGCTATGTGACAAAATACAAGGGGGCGATGAACTGAAAGATCATCGATCGGAAAATAACACATAAACAACTGCAAGGGTGAGTCTCAGGTAGCTGGAAGAATGGCTAAAGTCGAGTTTTATGACAATAACAGGACGTGTTTTGGAAGGGGTCAATCACACTAGGGAGGTAAACAAAACAGTCCCACGCTGCTTATTCTAGAGGTTTTGTGATAACGTTTTCTCGAGGGCTCCTCAACAAGGGTGCAACGTTATTTTAACGGGAGGTCAACGCTTGGGATTTCCCACTATCTGCTGGCTATACTAGCCTAATTCCTGAACAGGTTTTCACTAGCGGATTTTACTGTTTTTGTGGCCTGATAGGGTCTCTGTGCTGATATTAAAGCAGGATTCTCTGATTGTGAGACGGGATGCAATGTGACTTCACTCATAGGTAGGAGAGTGACACAGGCTTCAGCGCTCTTCCGGGGTGTAACAGGATTTCGAACAAGGTGGGGTGTAGGTAAATGCTGTACACAGGGTTGCAACCGATTTCGGGGTACAATGGATCTTGGACAAACTGGGGTGTAGGTAAGTCTTTTACCTCAGGGTTGCAACCTTCCTCTCGGGGTACAACGAGATTTCGGACAGGCCGGGGTGTGGACAAGTACTTCACACAGGGTTGCAATCATAGCGGGATAACACAGGGTTTTTTTTTTTTTTAAATTAAACGCATTTATTTAGAAAGGTATTGCAATACAAAAAAATGTTACACAAAACAGGAAATGCTACTCCCCACTATAAGTCGTAGACTTGTGCTGTGGGGAGGAGTAATACGTAATCAGCACACTATTTCAATACATTATTCAATTTTCATTATGTAAGTAAATATAGGTAAATTAACATCAATAGGTATATACATCTGGTAGATCAGAATACACAGGAATTATTCAATTAACTTCTTAAGTTTTAATATTATGTAATGGGTCAGATTGCCTCATTATTATATGTTTTTTCAGTTCTTTTTTGAACTTTTCAATGTCCGCAATAGTGCGGAGCTCATGGGGTAGAGCATTGAATAGTTTTGCTCCCCGGTAATCATACGCCCGCTGGCCATGGCGAGTCTTACGGAAAGGCAGTTTAATAAGAGATTGTCCACAAGTTCTTGTTTTTCCCTCATATAAAAATTTCAGGTGGCTGCTATGTACATCCTTATATATCTTAATTATAGCTATTTTGTCAATTAGCTCTCCCAATTTGAGTACTGCGAACTCTTTGAAGAGAGCTTCTGTCGAGTATCTCGTCCTTTTTTTAAGTAGGACTTTAATTAAGAGCTTCTGGGTCAGGAATAACGAATCCAGAAGGGACGCGCTACATCCTCCCCAGCCAGATGCACCATAGATCATGAGCGACTGAATGAGCGCATAGTACACCATTCTACGTCTATCAACATCTAAAAAGTTCCTCAGCTCCCTACACACATGGATCAACTTTCTCATCGAGGATGTCACTTTTTTCAGGTGTTTGTCCCATCTTAGGTTGTGATCAACTTCCACGCCTAGGTATCGAACAGAAGCAACTTGTTGTATGACTTCACAGCAGCACTGAAGGTTATCTGTACATTCCGGTATATGGCATTTTAGGTTTTTTATCTGCGGGATATCACTTTCTCTAAACGCGAAAGTTAAGAAATTAGTTTTAGAAAAATTGATCTTCATTCCCATACCTTTAAGACAATGAAGGATTTTGGTCAGACATGATTCAGCTTTTATGATGACTTGTTCCCAGGAGTTTCCTGTTATTATAAAGGCTGTGTCGTCAGCAAAAGACACTGACTCTCCTACAGACTCCAAGTTAAGAAGTCTGTTCATGAATACTATAAAGTAAATCGGCCCGAGGACAGTGCCTTGAGGGATTCCACAGTTGCATAATTCATGGTCACTAATAACATCATCAATTTTAGTATAATGAGATCTATCCTCCAAATAACTTGCAGTCCACTTGACGAAACCTCTGTTGACACCAGTTTGTTCTACTGCGGAGACTAGTTTTGAATGTGCAACAGTATCAAAGGCCTTGGCTAAATCCTCATATATGCACATTACCTTCTCCCCCGCATCTAATGCACGCAATATAGTCTTCGTCATAAAACAAATTGCATCATCAGTGCTCCTCCCTTTTCGAAAACCAAACTGCCTATCACTGATCTTCCCCTGACTCTCCAAATACTGCACAAAATACACTTTAGCCAGACGTTCAATTATTTTAGCAAAGATGGATAAGAGAGAAATCGGTCGATAATTTGTCATATCTTCTGGATCCCCCTTTTTGAAAAGGGGTATGAGCAAGGCTAAAAGGTTGCAACAGGATTTTTGGCAGGCGGGGTACAATAGATCGGGGATCAAGCTGGGGTGTGGGTAGGTCTCTACTGGGGTGTAACAGTGGTTCGGGGTGTAACAGGGGTGACAACAACGTGCTCGGGGGTGCAGAAACAGCTCCCACGGGATAAAATCCCTCAAAATCCCCAATTTCCCCAAGAAAATCCCTTAATATCCCTGATTTCCCGAGAAAATCCCTTCATAACACAATGAAATAAGAGGTAAAATATCAATATCTGACGAGATATTGCGAAATATGATCACACAATAAATGGAAAGCACACAAAAATGGATAAGTAAAACACAAAATTAAGCAAAAATATCAATATAACGTAAATAGTCTGCTGCAGGAGGATCCAGTTTCCTCAGTCCAGTTTGATGACGATGGGGTAACTATCCTCCAAGCACCAACCCGCGCGATCTGCTTTGAGTTATTATGTTGAAAATCAAATTCAACCGTATTAAGTTTTGGTGGGAAAATTTTGAACATTCTTCTTGATGATTTCCTTCTTCAACGCTAAAACGGTGACATATATTAATTGATTCAGCCTAAAAACTTTGGGAAATCACTCGTCAAATTTTCGTTAGGTACCTGTGTACCTACTATTTGTTTTTCGGGAATAAAATACCTACCTTATTCGTTATTTTAAATGAGATAAGTACCTACCTACCTGTTGAGTTGTTTTTATCTAAACAATTACGGTACCTGGTAAATCTGCATCAAAAATGGTTTTGAAAGTACCTACATATGTGAAAGCATAGGTATTGCGCGGTAAAAAAGATATTCACCGTGACATGAAAAGGGAGGTGGTGGGGGATTTGCACACCTCTTGGTAACATCATCATGAAGGTTTCTGACTCTCATATTGGTTCCATGTACCAGCCTACTAAAATTGTGTTAATAAATAAACATGATACCGGACAATGGTAACAATGAAAAATTACATTAATTAAAACTAAAAGTAAGTACCAAGTAGCGATATTAATGAATGATACAGCCTAAGTATATAGGCCTATCCATTTTTCAGGACCGACACAGCCAGCCAGCGATGATGGAACTGATGATGAGGTGCAAAAAAAAAAAAACCGAACAGCTCAACTACCTACCTAGTTTATTTTTGTTTAATATTTGACAAATCGTATGGTACTTTCTTTCTTTCATTTTGATGACTAAAGCGGAATATGAATATGACGTATGAATTGATTTTAATTTTAACCCCTTCTATAAAACATTTCTTTCGTACCTACGTAAGGTGCCTTTTCCCTCAAACACAGTATTCTGGTATGAACTGCTGTGTAAATTATTTGCAGTGTTTTAATTCAATTTTCGGATTGTACGTACCTTGAACAGGAAACAGTCAAAATTTGACGGTGGGTTCTTTTTTTCATTTATGATTTCTAAGGTTCATTATTGAAAATAATTTAAAAAACGCTGCAAAGTCCTTGTCACATGGATTTATTATTCTATTGGACATACCTACAGAAATGTAGGCTGTTAATTTATTGTTTCTATCATGTGAAATCATTTAAATAGCTATTTCTGATTGTTTCCCCCAATTTTGGCCCCTAAAACACAAATTAGGTATGCTCCTTTTTTTCCCCCCCAAACTATCTTTGATCATTGGTAGTACCATTCAATCGTCTTGATCCACGTGTTGACACCTTTTCTAGTGTTATTCTACAAATTGATGGTGATTTCAGACGATCTCGCAGGTTTTTTGACTCATAAAATTTTAGACGATTTCCTAGGTTTTTCACTCATAAAAAAATCAATTTTGGGAGCTGAACATTTGGTAGAACTCAATTTTCCACTCTTTGGTCAAAATCGACTTCATATTCGGTCTTCTCGTCCCCAAAAACATGGAAAACGATATCTCAGAAGCTCATGTTACCAACATGTTGCTAAAACGCAAAAAGTACTGTCGTGAGTCCCTCCCGGAACCACTCCTAGTAGATTTAAGTTCTCGCAAATAATCTAACAGCCAACTTTAGTTTCTGCCAATAAACGGTAAGAGTGGGGAACAAGCTGCAGGAGTCCGAGCACAACCTGGATCCCCACCATCCCCTACCAAATAGGAGATGGAGGGAGACGACTCCCAGTAACGTAAATACTCGCCTCCTTCGACTTTTCACTCATTCTACGCTTCCTCTAGCCGCTGGCTACTCTCTCTCTTCTTACCCTTGTCTCTCTATCCAATCCTTAAAAGATCCTAGATGAAGGTGTTGGTTCGCCCATAACCTCCTAGGCAAACCCTCCTAAAAGATTCCAGATGAAGGTGGTGATTCGCTCATAACCTCCTGGACAACATATCCAAAAAGACCTCAGGAAAGGGTGGTGATTCGCTCATAACCCGCCTGAGCACATCCAAAAAGATCCTAGATGAAGGTGGTGATTCGCTCATAACCTCCTAGGCACAAACATGCAAAAAGATCCCAGGAAAGGGTGGTGATTCGCTCATAACCCGCCTGGGCATTTCCTCACACCACCGTGATGAAATTCGCCAATTTTAAATTCATCACAGTGGTGAACCCAACGTTCACACAACCTTCTTCCTTTTCCCTTGTCACCTCGACGTCGCCGCTTCACGCCCCAAAACCTTCTAAATTCACATTTTAAATTCGAGCTCCTCACTATAACGTTTGAACGCCCAACCTTCCACACGGAGATTTCACCTCTCTCACATCTCCGCTCAGCTCACGCCATTTTTCGTATTTGTGCGAATTTCAAATTTCAAAGTTCAATTTTACCCAATTTTGCGAAATTGAAATTTCAACTCCTCCCTACATGATGGACTCAGTCTCACAATCGCCTCCCCTTCTCACGCCCTCCTCCACCCATTTGCCAATAAGTCGGCGGCTGGAGGAAATCGTAGAATCAACACCCCACCACCCCTTTTTCACACAAACCATCACCCTCCCGCCACGACCGACCTTTCCCCCACACTCATGGAAGGCCTCAAGCCCCAACCCTTCCACCACTCGCCCATTAAGGGGAAATAATTTGCGAGGAGAGCAGTGAAGCGGTTGGTTGCCGGATTGATAGAGTTGATGAATCCGGGGAGTGGCTTGCTGGTGGAGGGGTCGAGCAGGCGCGCATGCCAGACATCTACCTGGAGGCTGAAATAAGCGAGAAAATCGGCCCCCAGGATAGGTTTCTCCACGTCCGCCACGGTAAATATCCACTCGTATGCTGAGCCGTCGAGGTGGACAGTGGTATGATAATTCCCATAGGAGGGAATGGTGGTACCGTTGGCGGCGTAGAGAATTTGCCGGTGGCAGCGCACCTGTCGCCGGAGTATCGAGTTTGGGAAAATAGATAAGGCGGCGCCAGTGTCGACGAGGAAGGGAACATTGCTCTTCTTGCACTGCATTCTTCCTGCAACACTTGAAGAGGTGTTGATGGGAGGGGGTGGAGTGAGGCATGATGGCGTCGGCTGGGGTGGCAGAGGGGGTGCGGGCCACGTCGGAGTAGGTGCGAGGGCGTTGCGGAGGTGCAGCGGGCGGCTTTACTGGGGGGGGGGGGGGGGCAGCGGCGTCAGAGGCGGGGGAAGCGTCGCCACTGAAGGAGACGTGTTTGGCTTGCACAGCGACGGCGGCGTAGGACCGTCGGGGTGGTGGGGTGGAGTCAGCGTTCCGCGAGAGGGGAACGGAAGAAGTAGAGGTGGCGGCGATTAGGGCGGGGGGGGGGGGGGGGGGGGTTGGAAAGGGTCCCCCCCGTGGTTGTGAGGAGGGGAGCCCGTCGGATTTACCGACGGGCCTCGGCGTTTCCCTGCTTCGAAGGGAAGGCGCAGGGAGGTTGACACTTGCGGGCCCCCACCCCGAAGTTTACATGGTAGAAACATCGGTGGGTGGGGGTCGGCGGGGAGGTAGTTCGGTCGAGTGCGGCGTGTGGTGGGGGTTGAAGAGGGCCGGGGATCGCCGGAGGGGCGCAGGTCAGAAGAGGGCCGCCTCCGACGATCCGTGGAGGGGGGGCGACGACGATCAGCGGAGGGGGGCCGGCGGTTGGTTGAAGGGGAACGGCGGCGCTCAGAGGAACGCGGCCGCTGTGTAGAGGGGTTGGAAGGGTGGGGGTTGCGAATTTAGCTGACGGCGGCTGATGCAGCGAGGTCGTGGACGGTGTCCACTAGGTGTAGGAGGGCGTCGTCAGGGTCGTTGAGATGGCTGGCGAGAGCCATTTGGATGGGGTAGGGTAAGGCGCGCAGCCAAAATGTGCGCGTGATGTCCGCCGTCATAACGTCGCGTAGCTGATGGCGCAGGCGTCGGAAGAGGTGGGAGGGCTTCATATGGCCGAGATGTTGGGGTTGAGATAGCGCAGTGATCCTGGCGATTTTTGAAGGCTGATACAAGGAGATGAGGTGGGAGGTAGGCCGTCGGTGCATCCGGAGGATGTCGTAGGGGAGGAGGGAGGTAACACGGGAGTAGCGTGTTTTCTGCCCGCGGAAGCAGCAGCGTCGATGTGGAAAAACCAGATGGAGGGGTCGTGTGAATAGAAGGGGGACAACGAGAGCGGAAAGGAGGCGGCGGCAGTCATGACGTCGGCGGTCGCTGTAGTCGCAGGGGGCGTCAGCACAGAGAAGGGGTTGTCAGAGGTGGGGTGGGTGACGGCCGTTGAAGTGGTAGGGGGCGCCAAGGTGGAGGGGGGCGTGAGAACGGGAGGCGATAGTGAAGGCTGCGATTCGGAGTCCATAGCGAATTTAAAATGTGAATTTCAAAATTTAAAATGTGAAATTCAAATTTTGAAAGTTGTAAAATGAAATTTCAAATTTGGTTAGCCGCCGTGAGTCGAAATTGGAGGAGGCTGGATGTGAGTTGCAATATTGAAAGGCTGGATGAGAAAGTTGAAATTTAAAATTGTGGTTTTGAATTTTAGATTTGGACTGAAAAAGTGAAGCGAGGGGTCGGTGATTTTGGAATTGCTGCGACGATGAGAGGAAATGTGGGAGAAGTTTGTGTGAACGTCGGGTTCACCACTGTGATGAATTAAAATTTGGCGTGTGCTTCATCACGAGTGGCGTTTGGATATGCCCAGGGGGGTTATGAGCGAATCACCACCTCAACACCTGGGATGTTTTTGGATTGGTTGGCTGGGGGTTATGAGCGAATCACCACCTCAACACAGCATCTTTTAGGATATGCCCAGGGAGGTTATGAGCGAATCACCACCTCAACACCTGGGATCTTTTAGGTTGGTTTGGCTGGGGGTTATGAGCGAATCACCACCTCAACACAGCATCTTTTAGGAGAGGAGAGAGAGAGAGGTAAGGAGAGAGAGAGAGCCAGCGGCTAGAGGAAGCGTAGAATGGAGAAAGAGAGGCAGGCGCCGGGGTTTTCTAGACCCCAGTGGCTGTCTCCCTCCATCCCCTAGTTGTAGAGGATGGTGGGGAATCAGGCTGGGCCTCTGCCTCCTGCGTCTTTCGTCCCCACTTCTGCGTGTTTATTTGCGAGATCTAAAGTTGGCGAAATACAAGGGTTGTGGGTCTTGGAGGAACCACGACAGAGTCGTTTCCTTAGCAGTTCAGTACAGGAGCAAGTGCCGCTTGTAATTTAGAAAGTAAAATAACAGTTACCTCATCAAACGCCTTGCCGTTTCGGGGGTTTGAACAGTATTACTCTTTACATTATCGATTATCTCGAACAATGGGATTTGGCCCATTAGTTAAATATCTATCTTTAAATCTTCGACTAGACTGGCGATTTTCGAAATATTCGCGATTGCACCTCTCGCGCGCGCTCAAGATATTTGTTATCGTCAGTCGTTGTCATTGATATTTCTATAGGCGTCAGTTGTGAATCTTGAACCTGTTAATAGGGTTGTGACAATATAATATAGTTATCAAGTACAATTTTGCCAGTAGCTTTTACTGATCATCCTTCAATTTTGTGGCTAGTTTATTTACTTCGTACAGTTTGGTAGGTTATGAGAACGCTGCAAATCATTAGGCACTGAGTGGCTTATTAGGGAAATTCCAGTCGCAAAGCTTAGAAAATAATTTAGAAAATGAAATCATGCTAACAAAACTAGATACCAGTCAGACGCTAAAAACCCAGTGCCCTTCTTGATACCCTGACAGGATTCAGCCAAAATTTGGCTGTACCCCGATTTGATCCAACTGCCGACTATTTCTGCCAAGCAAATCTTGTAATTCAAGAAATACACGTAGAAGGAAAAATACCCTCTGATGTGAACTCAATCCGCCTGGAGGCTCACATAAAGGGAAAAGGGACGGCAAAGTTGCAAGGTTCGCCCAGGTAGAGGATTAGGGACTAACAATAGGCCCTTGTTGTTATAGTAATTTTCCCAATTGCCGTTCAATCTAATGATTCGATCTTCCATCTGAAAACGGATTGGATTCTTCGATTTTTTTTTCTACAAAAGTTCAGTTGCTTTTTCAAAAAAAAAATTGAAATTGAGTCAAATAATTTCGGGAACTCCATGACAAAAATTTTATAACTCAGAACTGGATGTCGCCACTTGCGGTTGCTTATAACGATTAAAGAACATTTTACAGATTGAAAATCGGTTGACCCGTTCAAGAGATAAATCTAATATTGGATTGGCTCATTTTGAAGCACAACGTGGTGACGGTTCTTGGAACTAAACCCGTGACATTTACCCTCAAGGGAAGGTGGGTGCCTAACGGTATATTATGAGAATCCTTAGAATTATTGAAAAAAATTAACCAATATAATAAATACAATATTATTGTAAATGTCAAAATTATAAATCTTTTGTCATTGCTTTCAGTGCCTCAAGGGATTGAATGTACCCCCTGGGAGGATTAATAAACGCCCAAGTATATGTGAAGCGGGATTGGGTAGGTCAACAAAAAATTATAATGATCGAATTACAAAATCATAGCGATTTTTAAATAATTTAATAATTCATTTGTTGTTTGTTTCAGGCAAGAAATCGAATAACAAAATTATGCCGATTTTTAAATAACGTAATAATACATTAATTTGTTCTTTGTTTCAGGTACGAACCCGTCCTGCTATTCATTACTACTTGTCGGATGGACCTACCTGTGAGTAAACTCACTCCTTTCACGTAAATCGTAGTGTTTCAGTGGAAAAGAGATTCAAGTTCTCGTATTTTGGATATACCTACGCTGTTTAGGTCAACGGGGTCTGTGAGTTTGGGCCTAGTGATGTGAAAATGCGATGGGTTTGGGTCAAAAAGCGATGTTTAGGCCAACACCAAGGGCCCTGGTGCAAAAGTAAATTGTTTGGGCCAACGAAGGAAAGAGCCGAAATGCGTGGGGAAAATTTACATTACCTTAATCACTCTGAATTAGTCGTCGTGGAAGTCGTAATTATACCGGTTACAAACGACGCCTGCATCCAAAAGTCAGTTTGTTATTTTGAAAAGCGTGTAAAAATGGTCAAAGCCGCAATAAATTGAATCACTAAATGTGTTGCTGAATGGCGATTTGAGGCAGAAAAAGACATCTCAATTATCAAATTATTTGTTTATGTCAAGTTGGGTATTTAGGTATTAGATATTTACTTACCAACCGCAACGAAGATAACGGGCCCAAAAGCATCGCTGCCTTTTGGCCCAAACACCCTTGGCCCAACAACAACCTTTCACTTTCATTTGGCCCAAACTCACTGTCCGCACGTCAACTCACAACCAGCCAATTCCTACTCCTGCTTTTCAACCCTTGAGAATGAGGGGCGACTAATCGCTGATTGAAAACGTTGCAACAGGTCACAATGTTTCATTGTAGAATTCTATACGGACCTGCTTCAGAGCATGATGGTACACACATATAAAATTGCTAACTTGGGAAACAGGGAATAATCAGGTTTAGGCAGGAGGAAAGTTGGAATAAGGGCGAATAACGTTGGAATAATCAAGTTGTAATAAGGACGAAAGGAGGTGTGAAGTATGGTTGTGGTATGATGGTACATCATATCACAAGTGAAGTATGATGATGCTGGGTAGATATATAAAATTGTGTTGCGAAACAAGGGGAATAATCAGGTATATAAAATTGTTAGGTATATAGAATTGTGATGTGAAACACAGGAAATAATCCCTGAATAATCAGGCAATATTACTTGAACACGGGGAGCAATATTTGAACACAGGGAATAATAGATGAATTGTGTTGGGTGTATAAAACTGTGCTGTGAAAATCAAGGAACAATACTTGAAACCACCACCACCAACACCACCACCATCCACCTTGTTTTCTTTGTTCAGCAGGAAGCGCAACGTTATTACATTAGAAAGCACAATAAATAATTTATTGACTACCAATGATCAAAGATAGTTTAAAAAAAAAAGGAGCGCACCTAATTTGTGTTTTGCGGGCCAAAATTAATGGAAACCATCAGAAACAGCTATTTCGATTATTACGCATAAAAGAAACAATAAATGAACAGCCAACATTTCTGTAGGTATGTCCAGTAGAATAATAAACCCATGTGACAAGGACATTGCAGCGTTTTTGGAATCTACGCACCTTGAAACGGAAAAGAAAAAATTTTGAGGGGGTGTTATAAAAATTTTTTTATGAGCGAATACATAGGTGTATTATTCACAGAATAATAAACCAAAATGCAATGTCCGTCCGCCGTACGCCGTATCACGTGTACCGGCCTCATTTTCGGTATAAAAAATTTGTTCTTTCGCACACATGCTCCATTTCGGCTCTAGTTGTGTCCCCAAACTCTGCAGCCAGATCGGAATATACCCAGGGGTGTTATGAGTGAAAATGTGTATAAAATAGGTACTTCTTGCGTTTTGGCAACATG
This sequence comes from Leptopterna dolabrata, assembly GCA_954871275.1. Classification (NCBI taxonomy): domain Eukaryota; kingdom Metazoa; phylum Arthropoda; class Insecta; order Hemiptera; family Miridae; genus Leptopterna; species Leptopterna dolabrata. The sequence continues at coordinate 4,445,040 of OX940976.1, read as the reverse complement.
TTAGTAACATGAGTTTTGAGGTATCGTTTTCGATGTTTTTGGGACGAGAAGACCGAAATTGAAGTCGATTTTGACCAGAGTGGAAAATTGAGGTTGTACCAAATGTTCAGCTCCCAAAATTGATTTTTCGTGAGTCAAAAACCTGGGAAATCGTCTGAAATCACAATCAGTTTGTATAATAACACTAGAAAAAGTGTCAACACGTGGATCAAGACGATTAAATGACACTACCATTGATCAAAGATGATTTGAAAAAAAAAAGAGCGTACTACCTAATTTGAGTTTTGGGGGCCAAAATTGGTGGAAACCATCAGAAATAGCTATTCGAATTATTTCATGCGAATGAAACAATAAATGAACAGCCAAAATTTCTGTAGTTATGTCCAGTAGAGTAATAAACCCATGTGACAAGGACTTTGCAGCGTCTTTTCTGGAGCCCGTAGCCGCCCGATCGAACACGCTTCCAGTGGACGACCCCACTGAAATGTAAAAGAAAAAAATTATTGAGGGGGTGTTTTAAACATTTATTGCTGTGCGAATATGTAGGTGTATTATTTACAGAATAATAAACCTAAACTAATAATAAAAGCATAAATCCCTACTATATTATAAAAACGAATCTCTGTCTGTCCGTGTGTCTGTGTGTCTGTCCTTCTATGCACGGCCAAACGGCTCGACGGATATCGACCAAATTTGGCACGAATATCCAGTAGGCTCCCAAGTTGTGCAACGTCGCATTTTTAATTCCCTGACCATAGCGGAACTATGGTCGACCATGGTCAACTTCGTTAATTGAAATGGTAACCCCTATTTTTTATCGCGTATTCGTAATCTACGTGAAATTCTATCTACGATCGACCCTTCGGACTACCCCCGCGGTCGACCATAGCGCATCCATGGGCCCCTCCATGGTCGAATCCCGAATTGCTTTTCACGGCCAAACGGCTCGACGGATATCGACCAAATTTGGCACCAATATCCGGTAGCCTCCCAAGTCGAACGTAGGCGCATTTTCGATTCCCTGACCATAGCGGAACTATGGTCGACCATGGTCAACTCCTGAATGGCTTGACGGTTATCGACCAAATTTGGCACGAATATCCAGTAGGCTCCCAAGTTGGGCAACGTCGGAATTTTTCGGTCCCCTTCACCATAGCGGAAATATGGTCGACCATGGTCAACTCCTGAATGGCTCGACGGATATCGACCAAATTTGGCACCAATATCCAGTAGGCTCCCAAGTTGTGCAACGTCGGAATTATGTACGATACTGCGTACAGCGAATCTCGGATAGCGAGCGAAGCGAGCGGTCATGCTATCTCTACTATATTATAAAAAACCAGTCATGCAGCATGACTTAATGAGCGAATTTTCAAAGAAATATTCGAATTAATGGCTATGGTTTTGAATAAAGGAAAACTTCGGTCTAAAATTTGGTTTTCTATGTATATTCTCTTCGTATTTATTTTAATTTGTACGTTTTGTCCATCCTGATTCTACCGTTTGTTTATTACGTAATTGTACTAAGTGCTTATTTATTTGATCGCTGTGGGTAAATTCAAGGAGTTGTACTAATCGTTTGCCTCCCCCTTTTTTGCTTCGAACTCTCGTCTTCAATTAATACTTCTCACATATTTCAATCTGACCACTCTAAGGGGGTGGGGGGGGGGGGGGGGTAAGAGTTTAAAGATTATCCTAGTTTTGGGTAATTTTTGCGCACTTTAAATGCTCTAATTTAAGAACGGATTTAGATATCTAAAATCCGATTTCACTATCGTGTTCAGCGTGCAAAAACCTTTAAAATGAGGGGTCACTTGTTAGAAAATAACATTTTGGGGATTTTTGGGTAATTTTTGCGCACTTTAAATGCTCTAATTTGAGAACGGATCAAGATATCTAAAATCCGATTCCACCATCGTGTTCAGCGTGCAAAAACCTTTAAAATGAGGGGTCACTTGTTGGAAAATAACATTTTGGGGATTTTTGGGTAATTTTTGCGCACTTTAAATGCTCTAATTTGAGAACGGATCAAGATATCTAAAATCCGATTCCACCATCGTGTTCAGCGTGCAAAAACCTTTAAAATGAGGGGTCACTTGTTAGAAAATAACATTTTGGGGATTTTTGGGTAATTATTGCGCACTTTAAATGCTCTAATTTGAGAACGGATCAAGATATCTAAAATCCGATTCCACCATCGTGTTCAGCGTGCAAAAACCTTTAAAATGATGGGTCACTTGTTGGAAAATAACATTTTGGGGATTTTTGGGTAATTTTTGCGCACTTTAAATGCGCCAAAACCCTCCTTAGAGTACGCCAATTTCGCCCATCTTCGAACTTAGCCTTTCGATTGCCAAGATAGATTTTTTGTGCAAATTTGAGCTGTTTATCTCAATTCTATCGAGAGTTATCGTCTGGAGTGACACATATATAAATAAATAAATATATATATAAATATATATATATATACATATAAAAAAGTGTTAAATTTCAGGAATCGTTTTAGAATGGTCTGAAACGGATTTCTATGAAGAAAATTTCCAAAAATTTATATTATTTAAATTTCGAAGCCATTGCAATAGCTTCATTTTCTTTGAAAATTCGCTAAAACGAATCTCTGTCTGTGTGTCTGTGTGTCTGTCTGTCCTTCTATGCACGGCCAAACGGCTCGACGGATATCGACCAAATTTGGCACGAATATCCAGTAGGCTCCCAAGTTGTGCAACGTCGCATTTTTAATTCCCTGACCATAGCGGAACTATGGTCGACCATGGTCAACTTCGTTAATTGAAATGGTAACCCCTATTTTTTATCGCGTATTCGTAATCTACGTGAAATTCTATCTACGATCGACCCTTCGGACTACCCCCGCGGTCGACCATAGCGCATCCATGGGCCCCTCCATGGTCGAATCCCGAATTGCTCAACGGATATCGACCAAATTTGGCACGAATATCCAGTAGGCTCCCAAGTTGTGCAACTTCGCATTTTTAATTCCCTGACCATAGCGGAACTATGGTCGACCATGGTCAACTCCTGAATGGCTTGACGGATATCGACCAAATTTGGCACGAATATCCAGTAGGCTCCCAAGTTATGCAACGTCGCATTTTTAATTCCCTGACCATAGCGGAACTATGGTCGACCATGGTCAACTTCGTTAATTGAAATGGTAACCCCTATTTTTTATCGCGTATTCGTAATCTACGTGAAATTCTATCTACGATCGACCCTTCGGACTACCCCCGCGGTCGACCATAGCGCATCCATGGGCCCCTCCATGGTCGAATCCCGAATTGCTCAACGGATATCGACCAAATTTGGCAGCAATATCCGGTAGCCTCCCAAGTTGAACGTAGGCGCATTTTTAATTCCCTGACCATAGCGGAAATATGGTCGACCATGGTCAACTCCTGAATGGCTTGACGGATTTTGATAAAATTGGGCACAAATACCCGGTAGGCTATGGGATTTTTCCGTCGTTTGTTGGTTCCACGATACTGCGTACAGCGAATCTCGGATAGCGAGCGAAGCGAGCGGTCAGGCTAGTAAAATATAAAACCATAGCACTTTGGCAATCATGCCACTTTGCTTGTGGTACTTTAAGACTACTGAGAGGGTGACACTTTACAAACGATAGCGGGTGGCAGTCATCTAGAAAATAAGTGACTGGTTGGGAGTTTACAACCTCCGGCCAATGATGACGTGCCCTTACTTGGGCTCAGATGGGTTGTCAAGCGGCACATCGCAAAAATTTAAACATTTTTGGGAAGGTCCGAAGCGATCCACGTGTCACGTCGGCGTCGTCAGCTTTGACTGGTCGCAAACGACGTGCAAACATCGATTCATCGAGAGGAAAACCTCGCTGTTATAAATCGCCTTCAGACATCGCCGTCGCAGCTCTAAATCACGTTGGTGATGCACGAATGGGCGAGCCGAGGACGAAAGGAGGACGCGCATGTCGGGTGAACCAAAAAATAAATGCAAGGTGCATACCCCCCCCCCCCCCCCCACCACCACACCGGGGGCGTCAAATTTGGCACAGTTGGCTCTCAATTAGTAAAAAGCGGCCCTTTTCCCCCACTTTCGAACCCCTTCCCCTTCCCCCTCCACCATAATATCGCCCCCCTCCCCACAACCATCCCTTCGCACTTCCTCTAATCAATCCAAGTCGAATCCAATCAAGAGGCTCCACGACCCCCCATCCATAGGCGCAAAAAAGAAAGAAAAAAAACAAACCCCGAGTACCCCCTCTCCGTCTGCCAGGCGATGAATTAGTGTCTCTTTCAGGGGCGGATAGGAGGGTGATTAATACCTGTTTTCCACAGCAACTCCAGTGGGCGAGGCGACCGTGATTGATAGAAAAGGGGCTAACAATAGCTCTCCAAAGGTGGAGAAGAAAATAAAACACTGTTTTTTTATTTTTTGGTTCACTATTTTCAATAATGAACCTTTGGAATCGAGCATGGAAAAAAAAAATTAACCCCCACCCCCTACATATTTCGTAGTTTAAGTTTCAAGGTATCTAAAATCAGAAAATGCAATTAAAAAATTGCTATCCGTCCGCCCTACACCGTACTTAGCTCTTTTATCAGTTACCATCAACCAAAATTAATGAAATTCGGTTTGTAGGTCCCGTTCGGGGTCTAGTTGGTCCGCGAATCTCGGCGTTACTGTCGGTCATCTTTAAGGGGTGAAAAATAGGGGTTGTAATTTTCAAAACGCCGTAGCTCGAAAACTTTCTATGGAAGGGTATGGTTTTTTTTACGTTATTAAATTTGTCCTGAGCTAAACAATTTTTTGAGACCACCCGGAGCATCGTACGTCCAGCCGTTCATGAGCACCAAAAAGCTTCGTCAACACGATCGTGAATCAAACTGTATAAATCCGGCCAGGATAATATTATCATAACTACGGAGCATCTGGTTATAATCAAGGATGGCCGTACGAAGTCGTTGTTTGTTCTGCGATATTATCACTTGGTAAGTGATGGACTATTGGATTTGGTTGGTAGGTACTTCTGAATCTTGAACAAAAGTTGAAGTATTATTGATGGGTAAATTAATACACAATGGCAAATTATTACACACCGGCAAATTATTACACAACGGTGAATTATTACACAACGGCAAATTATTACACAACGATAAAATATTACACCACGGTAAATTATTACACAACGGCTCATCTACCAAGAAGGGGCTGGATTTTGTTGATAGGTACTATTGCAACTTGAACAACCGTTGAAGTATTATTGATGGGCAAATTATTACACAACGGTTCATTATTCTATCTCCGTAGAAGTGGAACCTATACAGGTAAATTATTACACAACGGTTTAGGTAGGTACCTAGTAACGAGTACGGGACCTCTACGGAGGGTCCGCGATCTACATAATAACTGTAGAAAAGTACAGATGTTATATAGAAGGGTTACCTATACGGAGACCTGTGATCCGTAACAGAAGGTTAGGTATTCTGTACAAAATAATAAACCGCTGTGCAGGGATTTGCAGCGTTTTTTCTTTAAACTTAATTTTCGAAGAAATACCCAATAGCGTTCTCTCTTTCTCTCTATAGGAGTCATGTCCAATAACCGATTACATTACGTGATCCAGGGCGATCTTATCATCTTTATCATACTGACTGACTAAGGCCCGGTTTTTCAAACCTCAACAGATCACGCCGTCAGCTAGCGACCGTCAAAATCCTTTTGACGAGCGTCAACTTGACGGGTCCACAGAATCGTAGTCAAGGCGTTGTTAGCTAACGACGCCGTTAACCTCGCCTGTTCTCTCACAGCATCCAAATAGTTTCCCCAGATGATATTCTGGCAATCATTGCGGGTTATTAGCCTCTTCCGCCTGCGTGTTTCCTGCTTTTCCGATCATGAAAGTTTCATGTTTCAGTGTTTGGTGTTTGGTAGGTAGGTAGTTGTTGTGATTTGATTTTGATTTCAATTTACGTTTGTTTTTGCCTTCAATCTCGAGTTGTGTTGGTTTATTATTCCGTGAATAATACACCTATGTATTCGCTCAGCAAAAAATTTTTATAACACCCCCTCAAAATTTTTTCTTTTCCGTTTCAAGGTGCGTAGATTCCAAAAATGCAATGTCCGTCCGCCGTACGCCGTACGCCGTATCACGTCTACAGGCGTCATTTTCGGTCAAAAAAATTCGTTCTTTCGCACACATGCTCCATTTGGGCCCTAGTTGTGTCCCGAAACTTTTCAGCCCGATCGGAATATACCCAGGGGTGTTATGAGTGAAAATGTGTGTAAAAGTAGGTACTTTTTGCGTTTTAGCAACATGTTAGTAACATGAGCTTCTGAGATATCGTTTTCCATGTTTTTGGGGACGAAAAGACCGAATATGAAGTCGATTTTGACCAGAGTGGAAAATTGAGTTCTACCAAATGTTCAGCTCCCAAAATTGATTTTTTATGAGTGAAAAACCTGGGAAATCGTCTGAAATCACAACCAGTTTGTATAATAACACTGGAAAAAGTGTCAACACGTGGATCAAGACGATGGCACTAGGACCAATGATCAAAGATGATTTGAAAAAAAAAAAAAAAACGCTGCAAAGTCCTTGTCACATGGGTTTATTATTCTATTGGAGTTCTAGAGATTCTTGTTGGCAGTTAAATTTATTGTTTCTTTCATGTGGAATGATTGAATTAGCTATTCCTGATGATTTCCACCAATTTTGGCCCCCAAAACATGAAATAGGTACACTTTTTTTTTTCATTGGTAGTGCGATTTAATGGTCTTGATTCAGCTGTTTACACTTTTTCTAATGTTAGTATACACATTGATGGTGATTTCAGACAGTTTTCCAGGTTTTTGACTTAAAAAACCCAATTTTGGGAGCTGAACCAATGGTAAAACCTCAATTTCCGCGTCTTTGGTCAAAATCGACTTCATATTCGGTATTCTCGTCCCCAAAAACATGGAAAACGATACCTCAAAAGCTCATCTTACTAACATGTTGCTAAAACGCAAAAAGTACCTATTTTTACACACATTTTCACTCATAACAACCCTGGGTATATTCCGATCGGGCTGAAAAGTTTCGGGACACAACTAGGGCCCAAATGGAGCATGTGTGCGAAAGAACGACTTTTTTAGACCAAAAATGAAGCCTGTACACGTGATACGGCGTACGGCGGACGGACATTGCATTTTTGGAATCTACGCACCTTGAAACGGAAAAGAAAAAAGTTTGAGGGGGTGTTATAAAAATTTTTTGCTGAGCGAATACATAGGTGTATTATTCACAGAATAATAAACCAAAAGGAGCCTACCTAATTCGTGTTTTGGGGGCCCAAATTGTTGGAAACCATCAGAAATAGCTATTTCAATTATTTCAAATGACAGAAACAATAAATGAACAGCCCACATTTCTGTAGGTATGTCCAATAGAATAATAAACCCATGTGACAAGTACTTTGTATTGTTTTGGTTATTTCTGACCAAACCCATTGGGCTATCATTCAAATGTGTTTTTTTTCAATTATATTTAACCCAGTTTTCCAGATTATTGGCCTATTCATTGTAACCCACAAGTTTTAACGTGTGTGAATGGTAATTTGAATAATGAGGTACACCATGGTACCAAGAGGTATTGTACCTACTCCACATTGAACCACCAGGTCCAGAGGATATTAGAAGTTATATTGCACAACCGAGGAAATGCAGGGTTCAAAAAATATATTTCAACTCCTAGTTTCAATTACAAAATCGATTACCTATACTAATTATACGAGGCAGAAGAAAAATTGAAAACTGTCGCAAATTCGTCGTCGCTCCACTGGCTGAAATGTTCGTATCGGGGAACCAACCGGCGTTCCCGCTGAAGCCCGTGAGCTATAAAATCAAGGAACTCCTCATCGTCCGTAGGGATCATCAATTACTGTGAGCAGATTCATCTGAAGATTATACGAAATACACCTATTACACAGATAATACATTTTATGGAATCAAGCAGGCATATTAGACACGATGGGGAAACTAACGATTTCATACCTTTTTAATTAATAAAAAGTCCAAACAGAATTCGTAACTTTTTCTTACCTTGATGGTAAGAAGCAGCAGAAGAGTCGTGTCCGATATTAATGTAGATAAAATCAGTAGACAACACAGTTGATAGGTAAGTAGGTAGGTAATTAAATAAATAATTATGATCAGGTAAGTAAATATGATTAAATAAAGGTAGGGAAGTATGATATAAATAAAGACAGTTGAATGATGAAGGTAGGTAGGTAAATATGATTAAAGACAGTCACGTGTTGAATGATAATTTCGACTTTCATGTCCTGTTTGTCTACGGAAAACAGTGGTTGACAGTTGACGGCGTAGTTAACCTTACTTCGACGCGCGGTTGTGGTTACGTCAAACTGACGGAGCGTCAACTCGTAACCATGGTTTGAAAAACGACATTTCGCGGCGTTAACGATCGTCAAAGTTAACTGAGGTTTGAAAAACCGGGCCTAAGCCGTCGTGCCAAGGCGTTGCAACCAGTATCCTGGCAAATAAAAAGACTGTAAAAAAACAAAACTTTCCTCACGGTTCTATCGGTTAAACCTTTTTTTTAAAATCGTTTATTTCCTTAAGAAATAACAAAACAAAGATAAGTGTACACTTTTACATTAATAATATATTTTATCAACTTCAGGTTTCATAATAATATATTACAACTTCAGCTTAATACCTAAAATTACAATATTAGCAAGATTACAATATTACAACATTACAATCTTACGATATTAAAATATAACAGTACCTATTACAATAGTAATATTACAACTTCAGCTTAATAACAATACAATATTACAATAATAATGTCACAATATTACAATAATACAATACTAGAATACCACAATAATATAATGATATTACAATATTACAATATTACTATACAATAATAATATTACAATATTATAGTATTACAATATTACAATAATATTTACAATAATAATATAATAGCTTCATCTTAATAATATTACAAAATAATATTACAACTGCAGCTTAATAATATTACAATATTATAGTATTAGCACTGTTAAAATATTACAATATCATCAAATATTACAATAATATTACAATATTAGCTTAATAATATTACAACTTCAGGTTAATAATATTACAACTTCAGATACCATAATGTACGAAGGTGGAAATTATTCCCCGATATGGGCTGTATAGCCTTGGTAGGGGGAAGAGTCCACCAGGCCAAAGAGTAAAATAAATGAACTCATAAAATGAATGAATAAAATTAAAAATAAAAATAACTGCATAATATGTGGGTATGTCATATTATGACAGTACCCACAAATATTTCTGGAATCGTGGTACATATCACATAATTACTAGTAGGACATGTAAAAGGTCAAATAAGGGGTTGGAACACGCAGGTATTCGTTCTTACTGGAAAAATACAGGAACAGTTTATTCGATAGAACCGTAATCACTCAACTGAAGAGTCAAGGCTGGCATAAGGCCTTTCGTGGCTTTGTATTTAATTTTGTTATTTGCCACTGACTATGGTATAGATCGAAGTTCCGTAGGATAAGTATTGGTTGCTAGGACGGATTGATACAGGTAGTAATTTTGGGCAGTTGTGGTGTGATATCGAGGAAGTAGCAAAACACTCGTATGCGACAAACGAGTATAGGTTAATCATGATCAGGCAATTCAGTTTCAAGTATTTTCAAGTATAGCTTTACTGAAGAAAATTTTATAAATTGCCATTGCCGCAGGAAGACAGCTTGAAAGCCAACCAACACACGAACAACATCTCAAACAGCTTTTAGGTCTTAACATAAATTATATAACACGCTATTACGATGGGTCCACAATTTTTAGAACATGAATTTATTTTTCATAAATGTATTTTATCTCTTTCTCTTTCAGAGCATTCTGAGTCCATCTCTGGATTATAACCTGTATATTTATATTTACCTATATTAAATAATGAGTTCCATTCCGGGTTGTCGACCGTTTCGATAAATACCTAATACTTAGAGCTCAGGTTCGGCCAAAGAGAACACACCTGTTAATTTCCCGACGTTTAGGGCGGTTTATTCCGCCATAATCATGGCAGAGTTGTAGCTGGAGTTTTGATCCAGTCTGCAAATAGCATACAATATTAAGAAGGGAAGTAGTGTTCGGAGGCCAGTAGGAGGCTCGAAGTGGGCATAAATTGTTGATTAGCTGATAGAGCTTCACTGGAATTTGTTTGTTACAAGATCTAAAGGATAGGTTACGGCTTGGAAAGGATAGGTTTGTTACAAGATGAAACAATTCCAGTCATGCAGTATGACTTTGTGAGAGATTTTCATATTAACGTACCTACGTCAAATACCAAACATTCACATAGTTTCGTGCATAAATTCGAACACTCTTTTGCCCCCGAACATAGTAATTTTTTAAATAATGTTTTAGTATTTTAGCAATTTTTGACCCAAAAAAATTAGACCCACTTTTCATATTTTTTCGAAATCTCGATTTCATTCAGCCATGCGTGATTATAAACAGCTGTTATCTAGCAATGATATCTGGGCTGGAGTTGTGTACATATACCGTACGATTCACACTCATGTTGACGAAGCTTTTCGGTTCAAACCTCAGGGCCTCACTGTAGTGATGGGCTAAAGCGTTATTTTCTGATAACGCGTTATTCGCTAACAGTTATCGGCCAGTAACTGGTTCCGATAACCGGTTATTCTTACATCCGGTTGCCAGTTTACTGATGGGGGTAGAGAGACAAACATGAATGTTCACCTGACAGCTGATGATGAAGAGTTCGTCGCATGATACCTACCTGTTGCTTCATCTAGTGAATCTGTTACTTACACTGATGGGGCTTACATACAAATGCTGAACATAAATATAATAGAAATAAATTTTTGATAGAGGAATAAAATTATTAGAATTTCGTAATCTCAAAAAGAAAAAGAAATTCGTGTCCCCCCCCCCCCCGGGATCCCATAAAATTGAGTTTAGTAGGTCGGTAACTATGGGTGGGTACCTACCTATCTATAGTTAATGTGATAGGTGATAAAATCTTGATTTAATTATCGGCAATATGTTTGAGAACTTCCCATCACAACAAACTGGATTGCGAAACATTATGGGATTAGTAGGTCCTTCAACATTTTTAACGTTATTAGTAGATAACTAGAACTGAACTGAGGGAATGAGGAATAACCCTTGATTTTTTTAAGGGCACTAAGCTGAGGCATACCATCCTAAAATAGGTACGTAACCTGCTATGTACGGAGTGAAAGGTAAAGAGTGATCACTATAGGTACACTGTGTCCTATAGCGTACAATACCATCTCAAGTCAAAGGGAAGCGAAAGGTCCTAAGCTGATGGATAACTGTCAGGAAGTCGGTAACTGGTTACGAGGTAAAGCGTTATCTGCTGCAGGTAGTTACTCAATACCATCCCCACATCAAAGGGTGCGAGAGCAAGGCAGTTAGTTACCTGTGTGTGGTCAATGATCATACACACAATAGGTACTGGGTAGTGTAGTCAACCACCTCCCTTGCCAGGAGAAGCGAAGTAGTTATTCCAATAACGTAGGTTTTCCGGTAACTGGTTATTTCAATAAACGGTTCTTGGTCGATAACCAGTTATTCTAAGCGGTTCCCTTATTCAACGCCCATCACTACCTCACTGTGAACGGACTCCGCGTGGTCTCATGAAATGTCAAGATTAGGAATAGATTTATTATAAAAGCGTAAAAAAACTGTACCCTTCTATTGAATGTTTTCGAGCTACGGCGTTCTGAATTTCAACCCCTATTTTTCACCCCTTAGAGATGACTGACAGTAACGTCGAGCTTCGAGGACCAACTAGAGCCCAAATTGGACCCACAAATTTCATTAACTTTGGTATTAAATCTAAAGGGTTAGTTCCGCTAGTGTAAGAAGTAATATTACCATACATTCTGGACCGTTGTCACTAGCTGGTTGAGTTCTGGAGGCGAAGGTATGGTAATATTCATTAATTTTGGTTCATGGAAACTGAGGAAAGTGCCGCGGATGGGCGCGGCGGTAGGACGGAAATTCCATTTTCCAATTTCGGATTGATCCATTACCTTGAAAGCAAACCGTCAAATTTTGAGGGGCGCTTAAATATTTCTATTTTTCATGCTCGATTCCAGTGGTTCAGTATTGAAAATAATAAACCAAAAGTATAATAAAGTACATTTTTTCTAAAACTTTATTTATCTAACTAAATGCTGCCCTCAATTCAACTCCGATTAATTAAGTTTTCTATTGCTAAAATTAGTTTTCTAATTTCGTAGGTACAAAATCATGCATCTAAAAAGATCGAACAGAATGATGCACTCGAATCAATCCCAATAAATGATGCAGGTATGTACTAAGTATTAGATTAACACATTTTCTGTCCCTGCGTCTGGCTCCCAGTCTTGAAGCAAACAGCATCAACTTGTTAAGTTTGTAATTCCAAGTCGATATACACCTCATGTTCTCCTGTATATATCCAGTGATCCCCGTCCGTGTACCACCGTCATCCGACAACTGGTCAGCCGTAACCTATCCAATCCCCTCATACAAATCAGTATTGCTCCAAGATCCGCACAAACACTCCCACGTGTAATATTAACACAGGTATTTTGGTTTAAACGCGTATCTTCTCATCACCTTTAGATCTCCTCTCTCGAGACCTCATTCGCTCAGTGAAATTCAATTCTGTTTAGATTTGAGTAGCAGCATGAACCAATCACACGAGGAGGTGGTGCAGTGGTGAGGTAGCACAAACGTAACAGTATGGGATTTGTCACCAGCCGACTAGGTACCTATTTAATTGACTGTACAACGTGGTAGTTGGTAGTCATTAGACTTTTTCATGTTTCACCTACTGAATGGCAATAATAATAATAATAATAATAATAATAAAAATCATTTTTGCAAAAAGGCCTAAAGGGCACATGATTCCCACCAGAATTACAAATTTTGAAAGTATAAAAAAGAAAAACTTCTGCCAAGTTGGGTGGACTGTCACCCAACCTTCCTCACTTTTTGTAAAATGATATTGTAGAATCAGTTGGTAAAAAATGAAGCGTCAAAACGATTGACTAGCAATAATAGAGTAGTAATAAATTACTTAACATGCGTAATAAGATCAAACATTTCAACATTTTTTCAATACCTAGGTATTTCATGTTCGTGCATGTGCAGACGAAAGTACGATTCCAATGAAATTCACGTGGAACTATCAAAGTATTATTCTGGTCGACTCTCCATGTACGAACTCATTTCAGCGATGTTTAACGTAGTTATGAGCGTTTCAAGTATTTTACTTTGCGCATGCGCAGACGAAAGTTACGGTACAATTTCAATGATTTTGATAAGTAAGTGACTATCGGCTTTCCAACCCGCGTTTACCTTCAGAATTTCAGCTCCCTACGATTATTTTTCGCGTAGTTAACAGCATTACGAGGAAATGGTCAAAGTTTCAATTTCGCGCATGCGCAGACGAAAGTTACAGTAAAATTCAAATGAAATTCGTATGGAACTATCTAAGTATGATTCCTGATCGACCCTCCTAGTTTGAACTCATTTCAACGATATTTAAGGTGAAATGAAATGAAATTTGGTTTATTCCTCCTTTTACAGCAATGTATAAATCAATGAATTAACCAAGGAATTTCCCCACTTTTTGGAACACTGTTCCGTGCTAAGTGGGGGAGTCACCTTACACTTTTTGTATAATTAATCTCTAAATTTAAATATATACAGTCCACATTGCTTCAATATATCTTTGCACTATTAATTTCAAGTTATCGGATTAGTGTACAATTTATTATAATTTTGATTTATTTAGTTTTAACAGACACATAATTTATTTATAATAGTTAATTCAATATATACATAATAGTAACTTTAGTTTTAATGTATGTACATTTCTTTCTGTTTATATATTACTCTTTAGTCTGTAACATATATGCTCGAAAATAGGTGCTCACATTCTCGATATCCCCTCCTGATCAGAAAACTAAATACCTCTTTTTTATAGCTGGCTCGATTATGGGTAGCCGGCGCAGCAAGGGTCTGAGGCAGTTGTCTCAGCAAAATAGGTAAACTAGTACATATTATATTAGGTAGTCATGGGAGCTCAATATACTTGACCACGAGGGTAGGTATTGACCACAGAAAACAGTGATCTACGCAAAAGGGGCATCTATTTCACTCCACATGAACAATTTTCCTTCAGAACTTCATTATTTGCGTTTCTTTTTGCCATTTTAGTTACTGTTTGTCATCGACAGAATTATTTCAGCAACATTTAACTCGTTATTTAGGTAGGCGCCTAGTAACGAGTACGGGGTTAGGTACTAACCTACGGAGGGTCTGCGATCTACATAATATTTGTAGAATAGTACATATTATATTATATAGACGGGTTATCAATACAGAGAGCTGTGATCTGTAACAGAAGGGTATTTTGTACAAAATGATAAACCGTTGTGCAGGGATTTGCAGCGTTTTAATTATGTGCTAGGCATCAACCACACAGTTATCTTTTATGAATCACATCAGAATTCCAAAAGGAATTAAATATTGTAATTTCAAAGTTACGGACGTGATTACCTCGAAAGGGGTTTCCACCTTGGTTGAATTAGAGCCTCCTGAAATGGCCCTTCGCCCTTTCCCAATCTATCAATCAGAGGGTCATCAGTCACTTCACATCGTCCTCCTCCACCTCCCGGACGGTAAATAAAAAAACGAGAGAGAAAAAGACGAAGATAATGGACAAAAGGAAAAGGAATAAGGCTCGAACGAAAATAAGAGCAAAATCGATTACTCATCAGGGATGAAATATCACTTTAGAAGATTACCACAGAGTATTGAGCCTTGGGGAATCTGATCTCTCCCTCTCTTTAATGAGAGGATTGTGACGGCAGATTCTTTATAAAATATAAATTCAGAACCTTTGGGAGGAAAAATATGGCTTAAAGGAATTAGGTTTTTACCAAGTCGCTTCTGTAATTAATAACGAAACGGAAGAACGCAAAGCTTTCAAAAACAGAGCTTCTCCGTTCATCGTTTCCAATAATAAGATCCCACCTCGACTTTCTCTCTCAAATCTGAAAACTGTTGGCAAATGGAAAGGATTTGATTCATCTTTCACCGTTGACTTCTATGGTCGCACTAAGTAGGTATAGAATGGTATAGATGGAACGCTATCTTTATTTTTACGTATGTATAATAGGTACCTACGGTAGGTATCTATAGGTACCGGCTATATCAATGACAGGCACAAAGCATCGCTGGGCCGAAGTCTTCCCAGGGTTTGGGATGAATCGTGAAAAACGACCCTCCAAATGGTTCTTGAGTCTTCGTGTAGTGAGCTTCTAAACAGCGATAGCTTCTGGGGTGATGGTTAGGTATGTGGTGTAGAGGTGAGACGATATTTCAGTAACCGATATTTTGTAACCGTTACTAGCCTAATATGTAACCGATACTGAAAACCAAAAATATCGGTTACAAAGTATTAGTTAGCGCTGAAAGTATCTGTTAGCAGTATCACAGAGAGAGACTTGGATCTTGGAGCAGAGAGGAATATTATAATACAACAGTATTCGATAAGAAAAACTGAATACTGATACGTTAAAAGAGACAAACCCGAAACAGATACTATAAACATAAACGCACTGTATCTGATGGGGGAGTAACGAATAACTAATACTTTGTAACCGATATTTGTAACCGATATTTGAAAGTCTCTGTATCAGAAGTAACGAATACTCACAAGTATTCGTTAAGCACACCTCTAATGTGGTGATCCCTGTGGAGGGTAGGAAGAAAACTAATAACTGATTTATCACCACAGCGAGCATAAAATACCCCACGTTTACCACCACAGCAGGTGCTAGATGAAAGAGAGGAAGGCACCCGCGGTTGGTTACCACTGCAGCAGGCGCAAGGAGAGCTAGAAAAGGTAGGACTAGAGAGGGAGGGTCGAGAGAAGTCGCAAGTCGAGGGTCGGTCGGTCGAATGAAGAGCTGGGCTGGCCGGGCTGCTTATAAAGGCCCCTTTCACCTCGTCCTCCGTCCATCAGCCACCGTTATGACCGTTGAGGGACAGTGGCGGTTGATGGACCCCTTCTCCTACTTTCCCCGTGGCAACGCTCAACTCGTCGTTCCCTTAGTTTATCTGATTAAATATTTACCGTAATATATTATTACACAGGAGTGGTAAATGTAGAATTTTGAAGGGTACCATGACAGCTACATCGTTTCATGAGGAGAGATATGTTGAGAACTGATGGTTAGAACAAACCTGTCTACTTAATGGGATCTGTAAATGGTTGTACCTGTTTCCTACTTGCCCTGAAATGATTTAGTTATCGCTTCTTGAGCTCTAGACCCCTAATCCGTTGAAAAATTGTTCAAGGTTTAATTTATCCAGTTAGTACCTACTGCAATAAGACCCTGAGCCAACTGAGGTACAGTTCAACATGTAACAAATACCCAAGGAAAATGTGAGAAAAATTGAACTATATGACGGAGCTTATCCCTTAGCTGACTTGAGAAAATTGCAAGTTCAAGTCCCGCTGGAGTCACAAATTTGTCTTCATCACTGTTTCCAACTTTTCCTTATTTTTCACTAGCTGAGTTACTTGTGAATTGCACAGGGTAGTTGGTTTTCATTTGGGTATTGATAACATCCATAAACCTGAAAGGGATGTACAAAAGTTACCATCCTATTTCTTCATGAGAACAAATTTAACGTTATCTAAGTGATTTTGATAGGTTCTGGTTCACGTCCTTGCATCAAGTCGTAGGTACCTAACTCACCAATGTAAAAATACCCTTATGCTCTGCGATCCTACCAGTGTCAAGATGGTATTTGACAGTTGCCAAATACCACTTACAATAAATTATTAGTCCATTGTTCACTGCAATGCACTTTCTATCACTTTCTGCCTCTATCTAGTCTAGTCCCAGACTTCCTTCCCCCACTCCGTGTAGGTAACTTGCCTAACGCTGCTTCGCCAGAAACTTGGCCCGGTTTTTTATCGCTTCTGTTGTTCACAGTTCGTTGTTCATAGTTCACCAATATTATTCAATGGCTGGCAGTTCGCCTGCATGCGTTAGTACCGTTGAAAACATGGTTCGGCTCGGTGAAGTGCTGCTTACGGTTGTGAGATCACAGACGGGAAGGAAAAGGGCATTTCATTCCATAGGTAAGCTTCTTATTAACTGAATTTTCTTGAGTTTTGAACTATCCAATTTATTTATGAAGTAAGAGTTTTGATGTGTGATGTTCATTATGATTGTACGGACTATTACCTACAGTCTCCATACTGCCAGGGATCTGTGAGCGGAAATAGTGTTGAATATTACAATACACAAATCGATCTCGTATAGTTGTTTTTAACAGTAGCTCCAAGTACCTATGAGTACGTACTTGAACTGATTTTTAACCAACCTGCTTACTTTTTTGTTCTTTTGTAAAGTGGATATGGGTCTACCTATCTAACTTGGGTCAAACACTGAGATTCATTTCTCGTCTTTTAACATTCCGGTTTTCCTAAAGGTCCAGAACTCATGTTCTCACAAAATCATGTTCAGACAATAAGATTAACTGGAAAAATATAGTCTTCAGTTATT
This sequence comes from Leptopterna dolabrata, assembly GCA_954871275.1. Lineage (NCBI taxonomy): Eukaryota > Metazoa > Arthropoda > Insecta > Hemiptera > Miridae > Leptopterna > Leptopterna dolabrata. The sequence goes on along the minus strand of OX940976.1, from coordinate 4,427,389 downwards.
TGTTATAGTTCCGCCGGATCCCAAACCAAAAATGTATCAACGAGTAAATTAGGACTTAGATATTCCCCTGATAAATATTTGTTTTCTTGGTTGACTTGTTGTACGCAATTCTTCACCAATGTACCTACTACATAGATATTCTTGAAGAAAGAATCGTTGAGCACCGAATTATGCACACTAGCACTAAGCACTGAATAGATTCCGACTAACAAAATTGTAGCATAAACTGTAAGAATTTTTTACCAAATAGTAGGCTTTATTAGTCTGAATCAAACTGAATAGTAATTATGGAAAAGGTGAAATTCTAAATTCAAACGGGTTCCAAGATACGATGCAAACTATGACGAATTAATACTTCATGTATCAACGAGTAAATTAGGACTTAGATATTTCCCTGATAAATCTTTGTTTTCTTGGTTGATTTGTTGTACGCAATTCTTCACCTATGTACCAACTACATATTCTTGAAGAAAGAATTGTCGAGGACCGAATTATGCTAGGTACTAATCAGTATAGTTCGTTGGTTATGAGGAGATACTAACGGACGTTCTTCATACCTACCCACCAACCAGTAACCATAGTAATTTAAAAAATATCCAATCTTAAAACTAAGAGGATGAATCCCGTCAAGTTGGATTTCAGATGTAGACACCTACGTTGGTCAGAAGTACTCGGTGGGTAGGTAACTAATCCACGAATGAACTGGTTTACTTACTGGTTTCATTAATGCTTGAATGTAAAGTAATACTGATTCAGATCTCAGAGTCATTGAGGTGTCCAGGCATAGCAGAAATGGAGAGAATGATACGCTTGGTTTCTACGCTGAATCAACGCAAATTCAGCAAGACAGGAAGGCAGAGATTCGAAAAGCTGACCGGTGTGTGCCGGGATGTTACCTATTCGGGGTGGGGGAAGGGCCCTCAGCGAGCCGGACCGCCACTGGCTCCAGGTGGTATATTTCGATGGTAGTGCCCTCACACTTGGTTCCCATGTGCGGGAGCGAGAGGGCAATACATACCAGATGACGCCATATCCTTTTTCTTCTTCCCCCTTTTCACCCGCTTTCGTTGATTTCCATTTCCGACCCGTCACGTAGCACCTTTTTGGAAAGCTCTCCGTTAGACCTAAAATTTTAAAGAATGAAAAAATGGAGGTCCGTTTCTCACAACCTAACATCCTGGAACATTCTAGACCAGCGGTTCCCAACCTTTTTTCTCATTCGCACCCCCCAGCAACTCAGTTTCAGCCGGCGCACCCCCCGACTTACGTAAATACCAAATAGATAGGTATAGTAAAGGCGCTGTGTCAGAAGTTGATTTATAACAGACTTGAACAAAACAAACAAACAAAAAAAAAGTATACACACATTTTATTTTATAAGTATACAAGATCGGGGTTGCTAGGAATAGCCTGAAAACCGTTGAAGGAAGTCTCCACCGAGAATGCAACCTAGTCAGAAACCATCCCCGGTGTTCCCAAAACATATTCCCAAAGTTTCATCCCGATCGGTCGAGTAGTTTAGGAGTCTATAGGGAACATACATACAGACAGACATTCATTTTTATATATAGAGATATATAAAAGTATAAAATATAGTGTATAAGTATGCACACAGATTTAAAATAAAGTTTGTAGTAAAAACAATGCACATGAGCATCAAGGTAAAAGTAACACAGGTAGGTAGGTAGGTAACTAAAGAGATCGAAAGAGTAGGAGTTACATAATATGTAACTATAATAATATAATGTTTTACTATTGCAAAATTACATTATTGACAAGAAGACAGGAATGAGACTAAATTAGACTAGCCCGTAAATTTATAAATGAATAAATAAACGAGTAATTTTGGGGCAAATTAATGAGATCCTTGAGGCTGTATCGTGGTACACATTTTTTTGAAATCTGGTTCAATTGTGGACAAGTATACCCTCAAATCTATGCTTCTCTTCCTCCCCTTCTCGGCGCGTCACTACATCCCTCGCACAAAAACGATGTAGGTCCTGTCTTTTCTCAACATCTACTTTCAAGATAAAAAATATTAAAAATGTGTGGGTACACCCCATTCACACTTGAGTAGATCAGTTCACAGTTGGTTGTGGTAGCGGCGGTGTGGCAAAAGAACGAAAAATATTAATCAAATTTTTTCCCAAAAATGTCCGCCATTACTCTATTTTTTCCACGCACCCCCAAAGGGGCTCCCGCGCACCCCCGGGGGGTGCGCGCACCCCAGGTTGGGAATCGCTGTTCTAGACCATTCCGGAACAGGGAGTACCCTCCATGGGCGGTGCCCAATGAAGTAGGTACAGTTCCAAACGGAAAACTTCTTCCTGGATGGGCGATGGAGGGCTATCGTACCATATAACTGCCATGGGGCTGCGGAGATATAGGCAGGGACCACCCTTAACATCTGTTTTGATTAGTTGTCCAAGCCCTCCATTTTCTGACAATAAACATGAATAGCTAACTCAGGTGTGGTGTAGTACTGAAGTCTCCGGTAGTACCAAAGGCCTTCTTTTGCTGATTTTTGCCATGCGTAGCGCTAATGGCCAGCTTTTGACAGCACACCTACCATGTTTTGGCCTTTGATGCTGGAATACCCCCCCCCCCCCAATAAATTTCTTTGATAAGTTGGGTGGGGGAGCCTCCTCACTACAGCCACTACTTTCCATGCTTTTAACTTCACTGATTATGAATACCATAATCATTGTTGTGATCATACAACGTAAAATAATTAAATATAAATAAAAGCGGAAAAGGGCTTTGCAACAATGAGGTCAGGAGTGTAATGCCCATTGGGATGTGTTCAAGTGTAGTGTCGCCCAGTAATCCCATTGAGAAAGAGAGAATGAACCCGGTATTTTTTTCGCCCACCTGTCCTCACCAGGCTTGAGCTTTGTTCCATTGAGTTTCCTCCTCAGTACCTTCGTCCCGAGGAAACATAATAACAATAACAAGGGGAGTAAACCAGTGTAGGCTGAACCGCAACAGGTTGATATACTTTTTATCCAGTCGTCTCTTCATAAACTAGGAGGAGATTATTTTTTACTTAGCGCTCTGTTTTACGAGTCAGTTGAGTCTTGTGGCTGACTTGGTTGGACGTGTTTTCGTTTTCGTGTATGCGTTATGCGTTGCTAGCCGGGGTGAAACGTAATTTACTCCATTGTGAGTGAAACATCTGTGTGATCTGCATGTGGAATACAGCAAACAAATCTACTTATCCTTTAACTAGTTACGACTGTTGCTAGGATTCCTTATAATATATCCCTACTATATTATAAAAACGGATCTCTGTGAGTGAGTCTGTGTGTCTTTCTATGCACGGCCAAACGGCTCGACGGATATCGACCAAATTTGGCGCGAATATCCAGTAGGCTCCCAAGTTGTGCAACGTCGCATTTTTAATTCCCTGACCATAGCGGAACTATGGTCGACCATGGTCAACTTCGTTAATTGAAATGGTAACCCCTATTTTTTATCGCGTATTCGTAATCTACGTGAAATTCTATCTACGATCGACCCTTCGGACTACCCCCGCGGTCGACCATAGCGCATCCATGGGCCCCTCCATGGTCGAATCCCGAATTGCTCAACGGATATCGACCAAATTTGGCAGCAATATCCGGTAGCCTCCCAAGTTGAACGTAGGCGCATTTTTAATTCCCTGACCATAGCGGAAATATGGTCGACCATGGTCAATTCCTGAATGGCTTGACGGATTTTGATAAAATTGGGCACAAATACCCGGCAGGATATGGGATTTTTCCGTCGTTTGTTGGTTCCACGATACTGCGTACAGCGAATCTCGGATAGCGAGCGAAGCGAGCGGTCAGGCTAGTATAATATAATTGAGTGATTCCGACAGGTTCACGCATTAACGGTTAGACGGATTTTAGTGCAGTTGTTTGCTCGTCTTCCTCCTTGCTATTAATTGGTTAAATTTCAACATATTTACATTGGAGTGGAATAGAGGGGTACCACGACAATCACCATTATCAGTATCATCGGAGACGGATTGCTACCCTGTCAGTCTACCAACGATCAAGCTAAATAGTTTCAAAGCATTTTCATTTCAATTTTGGTAAACTGTTTGAAATTTGCATTTACAGCCCGAATGAAAATATATTGACAAAACGAAGTACGGGTTTACCTCAAGCAACAGGTAGAGAATCTATCGATGATGCCATTTCTCTTCTGGAAAACAGTTTCCCAGGCCTCGCCTCACAATTTTTTCATCTTCCCCGAAGGACGTTGTGTAACTCACTGATTTATTGCCCTACTGTTCTCCCACTGCTAACGTTTCTTCATTTGTTGGCTCCTTCAAGCAATCCGGTTTAATCATTTTTCTTGTTATTCACTTGTTCACATGCGAGCCGCACGGAAGTTTTTGCCTTGTTGGCGGAGCGCGATGAAAATGACGAACAGCAATCGACGACATGGAAAATTGTATAAATTTTCTTAGTATTCAACACAGTATAGGACTTTATTCAGTGTTCGGATCACAGCATTCAAAATATCATGTTCAATATGAAGACAAAGCATAGATTTGACTAGTTTCGGATTTCTTTTCCTTCGGAACTGGATACGGCCTCTCATTATTTTGTTGGTCGAAAATATCGCAATGCAGATTCGACGGTCTCTTGGGAGTAACATGCTAAAGTGCTTCCCTGGAAACGCTGATTAATGTTGGTTTATTCTGATTTATAAGGTTCTACTGGTTCTTTTCGATGTTTCTTCAACAAGAAATATCGAATGTGACTTTTTGGCCATTTGAAAGGCCGTTGATAATTGGCTCTTTGAAAATTCACGACTTCCTAGGGTTATGAAAAGTTATGAGAACCAAGATCGTCGCTCATTTTAAAGGAACAGATGCCCTTCAATTTTGAACGGATAGTTTTATTAGATTCATGAATTCTACGTAACGTACCTAGGTACCTTGAAAGAAAAACATCATAGGTACCTATTAAAATTTTGTCTTCATTGGTAAATTCCAACGGTTTGCAAATGATAAAACGTGTTTATAGTGTCCAATATCAGTTTTTGTGCGTTTAACATCGCTAAAAATCCTCAAAAATTGTTTGAAATCACCAAAAATGGAAAAAGATTTTAAGTCAAAACGGCAAAATAAACATCCGAATTGAAACAAAAAAATCATCAAAGGTTGTAATTTGAAACACATGTAGTTGAGTGAATTTGGAAGATAGTTAAAGTTGAAATTAAGTGCTGCTTTAGTAGAAAGAACTTCTTCCGACTAGGTCGATATTGTAAGACCCCTAGAGGCCTAAATGCCTCACGAAAACCATGCTGTTTACTGCATAATAGCACTGTTGTGCTGTGGTGGATTTGTGCGTTTCGTAATTAACACAGTCAACTAACACATTAGTTGAAAAATCAGTGTTGCTTCAGAGCACTCTAAATAAGTCTGGTCCCATTCAAAGGCCACAGTATGTCTGCTGTAAGGGCGTTCATTGTTCCAACGTTTCTCAACATTGCAGGACAACTCAACTGGGAGCTGGGAGGGGCATATATAAGTTACGGGTTGAATTCAGATTAAACCACGAGCCCCAGTTACATAGTGCAGAATCAATGATATAGATCGCAGTTATTCTCTAATAGCATCTCAGCTATTCGCGAGGCGGGTTCAAACTCTCACAACAAGACGCTGCGTAGTTGTATGGCAAAGTTCCTCTTCTCCGTGCCGCCTTCGCGGTGAACTGTTATTGATAGCGTGTCATGAATAGCTCTTCGCTGATTATCGCTCCTGGCAGGTCGACCCGTTCTACGGGTGTTCTGGATATTCTCCATTGAGACAGAAGCTCTAGCCAAACTTAGAAACACCGACACTAAAGGGAGTTTACTCAAATGTTCTCTTACACACAGCGTTCAATGCCGATTTAGTCTAAAGCAGACCGCACACGATCATTGTTATTGGCAATATCAGTATTGTCAATGCAGCTATCAATACTCGAGTCAACCCTTTTCAATACTACCCCACCGCACACGATCAATAAATATTGAAAATAATTTGGTCAATAAAAATGTTCTCGGTTCCTTTTTCTGCCGCGAACGAGCTGGGTGATAGCTGCGTGGATTTTCTGGTTTTTTGGTGTTTACTGGTTTTACTTGTAATGGACAACCGTTAATTATGGCGATGGGAATGGCAAACCATCGAACAACAAGAAAACGCTGGATGAGGGAGTGGCTCAAGAAGAGACTCATCTGGTTTTGTTAAAACAAATCAGCTCCACCGATGAAGATGACTACAAGAATTATTTCAGGATGGGCGAAGACAGTTTCCAGAAGTTGCTCGGGTTGGTTCTACCATTTGTAAAACGAAATGATACCAACATGAGAGATTGTATCTCTGCTGATGAGAGATTGGCATTGACTCCGATATCTGGCTACCGGAAGGACTTTTGAAGATCTGAAGTTCTCAGTTATCATGTCGCCGAGAACCATAGCGGAATCGTCGTCAAAACTTGTGAAGCGCTGATATTTATGTATTACAAGAATAAATTTTTCATAGTCATGGTTATTTATTTATGTTTAAAATTAAAATAAGGAGATTTGTTAACTTTAGCGAATTTTCATGATCATAGGGAGTAAAGTAAGTACCTACGCATTGAATGTAAAATGTGAAACCGAAAAACAACCTGTTGCTCAGACCACCTTCATCGCGTTTCGATTCGAGACGATCCTCAGGGTTGATGAAAATATTGACGTTCACCCGCACACGGTCAATAATGTTGACAATATCCCCTCCACTTTCCGATATTGACGACCGAACAACAGAAAATCCGGATATCGTCAATATTCTCTTCAATATCGGCCTTCAATCCATTTTCGCGCCCGCACACGATCAATATTCTTGACAATACCTACTTATGAATATTGACAATAATATTGATCGTGTGCGGTCTGCTTTAAACCAGTGGCATTCGCTCTTAATTTTCTTGAACTGGCTAAACTCCATCATGTGGACAGTAAATCGACAAGAAATATATATGAAATGGCGGAATGACTAGACCTGCGTTGTTCCAACAGCGCAACTACGCAAGTCTAATGTTTATATTTAATGTTGTAGGGATCTTCTTTTTCATAATGCTAGTTAATGGGTGTTTGAGAGACGATTGAGATCCAGTGTTTCAATAAATAACGGTTTCTGACAGGCTTGGATCTCAATCGTCCCTCAATTAAGGGCCTGCAGACCCTGTGTTGGAAACTATTTTCAAGTTTTCTCAGGCTGTGATTTACTTACAGTTTTGGAAACAAATTGTAAATTCACTATATTAGTTGGAAATAACCCCTACTTGAACCGATCACAAAAATTCATCAGATTTGAACAAAAATAAAATTTTAAATTGGGCCAAAATTTAAAAAATCAAAATGACTCACGTAAGGGGATTTTTGGAAGGCTAATAAATCATGAAATTCAACGAACGCAGTTATAACTTTTAAAGTGAGCGAGCAAAATTGTTGATAAATTTCAACGATTTTGAAAAAGGGCATCAAAATAGTGGCTCCCGCTTTAGGGCTCTCTGGGTGCAGGTAGTGAAAGGACAGCCCCTGGCTCTTATCATGGATGCAACCCCCCCATATACTATTCATGCGTTCTGCGGCGTCGAGGTTATTTTCAATGTCCTTGGTCAGAGCGTTTAGCCTCAGAGGGTGAATGCGGTGTTGCAGCACTCCCAAAACGATTTGGCAACGCTGTAACGATGGGCTGGGAAGCTTTCCTTCAGAATTAATAGTTCTGAGCTGTCTGTCCCTCAGCCTCCCCGTCCTTCCACGACAAAGCCAACCTCCTCTACTGCTTGGAAGTAAGCTTTTTCTTCTTCTTTGTTTTACTCATTTACCATCTTAGTTTTCACAAGGTTGGGCGACAATGGTTTGAGACAATAAATACGTAGGTATCTTTACAGTATTTGGAGGAAGTGGGGGAGGGAGCGACAAATGCATCCCGTTGAGGTAGCATCAGATTGAGGCTGGATTTTCCTAATTATTTTGAGTAGTACCTACTTGCCTAGTTTAGATTGTTCACTCGACGTTCCACCACTAAACGCTCTAGCGGCAAATACACCTACTACTGGTACTGTTGCTTTCGTGGTACCTACTTTCCCCTAATAATGAACATAAAAAGCTGAAATTTCAACTTTTTATATAGCTTGGTATATAGTGCAGGTGAGAATAATACATCTATATATTCGCACAACAAAAATTTTTTATAACACCTCGAAATTTTGGTTTATTATTTTCAATAATGAACCATTGGAATCGAGCATGAAAAAAAATCCTAAACCCCCTCAAAATTTTATGGTTTACGTTTCAAGGTATGTAGAATCCGAAAATGCAATAAAAATATTTCTGCCTGTCCGCCGTACGCCGTACTGACCACTTTTCTTAGTTACCATTAAAAAAAAATTGATGAAATTCGGGTTATAGGTTTCGTTCGGGGTCTAGTTGGTCCTCGAAGCTCGACGTTACTGTCAGTCAATTCTAAGGGGTTCAAAATCTTTAATAACTCGTTATTTAGATAGGTACCTAGTAACGAGTACGGGGTTAGTACTAACCTACGGAGGATCTGCGATCTAAATAATATGTATAGAGTATTACATATTATTTAGACGGGTTATCTATACAGAGAGCTGTGATCTGTAACAGAAGGGTATTCTGTACAAAATAATAAACCGTTGTGCAGGGATTTGCAGCGTTTTTGTGTTACGTTTCAAGATGCGTAGATTCCAAAAATGCAATGTTCGTCCGCCGTACGCCTTATCATCCATAACTACTTTATTTTCGGACTAAAAAAATTTGTTATTTCGCACGCAGGCTCCATTTGCGCCCTAGTTGTGTTCGAAACATTGGAGCCCGATCGGTATATACCCAAGGCTGTTCCGGGTGAAAAATGGGTGTACAAATAAGGTTTTTTTGGTGTTCTAATAACATGAGCGTGACGTGTGTATCGTTTTCCATGTTTTTCATGGCGAGAAGCCCGAATATGAAGTCGATTTTGACAAAAACGTGGAACACTGAGTTCCTAACAAAGTTGCAGCCTTAAATTTTAAAATTTTCATTCTTCTGCTCGAAGTTTGGGTCGCCATTTGGGAACACATTTGGGTCCTAGTTGTGCTCCAAAGCTCGGCATCCCGATCGGAATAACCCAGGGGTGTTATGGGGGAAAAAATGGGTGTAAAAATAGGGTTGTTCGATGTTTCTTGGGGTTTTAGTGAGTATGAGTATGTGAGGCATCGTTTTCCATGTTTTTTAGGGCGAGAAGACCGAATATGAACTTCATTTTGACCGAAGAGTGGTGAAGTTGTATGGAAGGTTCAGTTCGCAAATTTTTTTTTTTTAGAGTCAAAAACCTGGGAAATGGTCTGAAATCATCGTACATTTGTATAATAACACTGGAAGTAGTACCAAAGGTGAACCAAGACTGTTAAATAGCACTGTCAGTGACCAAAGATAATTTGCAAACAAATGGGAGCCTAATTCGTGTTTATGGGGTCCAAAATTGGTGGATACCATCAAGACTAGCCATTTCAAAATTATTGCACATGAAAGGATCAGTAAATGAACTGCCAAAATTTCTGTTTGTAGGTATGTCCAATAGAATAATAAACCCATGTGACAGGCCTGCAGCGTTTTTGGTGTGGCTTGAGGGTTCAACGACTGACTTGCACTGCAATGTTCCATTACCGTCTGAGAAATTTCTTATACTTTTCTATTCATCCGCCGCACAAAAAGTAAGAAAATCGTTCGCAAGGAAATCGTCTTGCGGAAGTTTTGTATTCGAGACCACCAGGGTAGCAAAAGCCGCTGTTAGCTCACTTGAGCTCTTGGGAAGATAACATTTCTTGTCTTTGAAATTCAAAATTTCCACTAGCGAATTGCTTTTCACACATTTTCAGAAGTGTACCAAGTACGAGGAAAACTAAAAGCTGTATTGTTTAAAATGTATTGTTGATAATGTTTAACGCTGGACGATGGAAAGTTAGCGAGGGTATCAATTAATTTTTTCTTTGTCAGGACAAAGTCAGGGCCCTTGCCCATTCCTCTTTCCCCTGGTCCACTGCGCTATCAATTTCACTTGTTTTAATAAAAAATTTCCGGTACATTCTCGTTCTCTTTGAAGCCGTTATAAAGGATCTCGTGAGTATAACCCAATCTCCATTTTTCCTACTTCAGTTAGAAAATTAATAGGTGAAAGGATCAATATGAAAATATCTCCTTTTCCACCAGCTCTTGTTCTTCGCTTATCAATTCTCTGAATTGAAAATAACTGTTAGGGAAATCGAAATTCATACCAAATTCATCAGGAATACAGATGACCAGAATGCGCGGCCCACCCAAAGAGGGGTGTGTGAAAATTTCCAAATGGTAACCCCACGTAGGTAGAATCAGAATCAGTCTTCACGTAGAATTCAAAAATCACATTTCTGCGCCCGAGCAAAACGTGAGTAATTCTCACCAGTTTTGTTTGTTTCAAATGGAGATGATATTCTTTATTGCGGTTAGGATTATTTCAAGGAGAAATTGCCAAATACTTAACTCGATTTTTAGCTATTGCCCGAACATTGCAACCACCAGCTGTGCGCATCAGTAAAGTCGTGTACATATTTGCAAATTTTTTTTTTTTTTTTTTTTTCATCATTTTTCAATCAGTCGTTTTCTATTTTTGGAGCTCACTTAAACGAACTATTTTTTTAAAGGCTGGACAATAATTTGGGAGGACCGGTATGAGCTTAGGTAATTTACAAACTGAGAAATCTACTACAAAAAATTCGCGTTTTCATGAGTTTTGGTTTATTATTCTGTGAATAATGCCGAAGAAATTTTGGCCCTAGTTGTGTCCCGAAATTTTGCAGCCCGATAGGAATATACCCAGGGATGTTATGGGTAAGAATGGGTATAAAATAGGTATTTTTGTGTTTAAGTAACATGTTCGTAACATGAGCGTTTGAGCTATCGTTTTCCATGTTTTTTGGGACGATAAGACCGAATATGAAGTCGATTTTGACCAAAGAGTGGAAAATTGTCTGAAATGACCATCAATTTGTATAATAACACTAGAAAAAGTGTCATCATGTGAATCATGACAATTAAATGGCACTACCAATGATCAAAGATAATTTGAAAGAAAAAAGAAAAAAATGAAGCGTACTTAATTCGTGTTTTGGGGGCCAACATTTCTGGAAACAATCAGAAATAGCTATTTAAATTATTTCACATGAAAGAAACAATAAATGAACAGCCAGCATTTCTGTAGGTATGTCTAACAGAATAATAAACCCATGTGACAGTGACTTTGCAGCGTTTTTTTTACACCCATTTTCCCCCCTCATGACACCCCTGGGTGTAGTCCAATCGGGCAGCCGAGCTTCAGAGCACAGCTAGGACCCAAATGTGTTCAAAAATTACAAAATTTCCTATCTGTTTGAGGAAGAACGGCGATTTTAGACCAAAATTTAACGTAAATTTAAGGCTGAAACTTTGTTAAAACCTAAATTTTCCACTCTGATCAAAATCGACTTCATATTCGGTCTCCCAGTCCCAAAAGACATGGAAAATGATGCCCCACAAGCTCATGTTAGTAAAACACCAAAAAACCCAATTTGTACACAAAATGTTCACTCATAACACCCCTGGGCATATTACAATCGGGCTGGAAAGTTTCGGGACACAACTAGGGCCCAAATGGAGCACGTGTGCGAAAGAACGAATTTTTTAGACCCGAAAGAAGAAGATATGGATGATATGGGGTATGGGGGAAGGACATAGCATGTTTGAAATCTATTAAACCTTGAAAAGTAAATGAACCAATTTGAAGGGGTCGCTATAAAATTTGTTAAATAAGCTATAATAAGCCAAAAGAAAAAAAAACCACAGTCATGCAGCATGGCTATAAGAGCGAATTTTCGAAGTTTTCGCCATCTTCCTCCTCCGCCTAAAATTTTCTGAAAATTAATTTTCGGCCAATGTTTTCCCAACTTGATACCATACAAAATTAAAACAGGAGTAGTTTTACGCAAAGTAAAATTTGGGGTGGAAGGGGGAGGAGGGGGAAATCAAAAATGTTATGAATACCAGAAGAGTAGGTATTGGATACGTAACAAATTCTTTGTTCCATTTTTTGCCGAGTAACACCTCGGTTTGTAGATTTTCCAACGCTGAACACGATGGTGAAGTCAGAATTGCGATATCCCATTCCGTTATCAGATTAGAGCAGACGAACCAGGAAGAACATCTCAAGAAATAACCACGTTCCTTCATCTCCAAAGTGCTCCAGTTTGAGAATGGAATGAGATATCGCAATTCTGATTTCACCATCGTGTTCAGCGTACAAAAACCTTTAAAATGAGGTGTCACTTGTCAGACTTTTTCATTTTGGGAATTTATGGGTAATTTTCCCCTCCTAAAACTCCCCAAAACTCCCCCTTAGGGTGACCCGATTCTGCCCATCTTCGAACTTAGCCTGTCGATTGCCAAGACAGATTTTTCGTGCAAATTTGAACTTTTTATCTCAATTCTTTCGAGAGTTATCGTCTGGAATGACACATACATATATAAATATATAAATATATAAATATATAAATATAAGTTATGTTGGGAGCTTGAAGAAATAAGTTTTTAAAAAACCACTTGAACTTTTATTACACGATTAAACACATGGATCGGTAAGAAAACGGGCAGAGTAACGTTCTGTGTGACGGTAAAGACGAGACTGGCGCGAGAGCTGCCAGTGGGTTGTATTTATGGGGTCGGAATGCTGAATCAGCGGGAAAGGTAAATATCAGCATTATTGCTGATATAACTCCTCCCTCCCCGAGACGAAAACCGTACCAAAAGGGGAGGTTTTCCAAGGAAAACTGCAGGACTCTGTCCGTTTTGTACAGAGCCGATGAAAAGAGACAATACAAGTCATAAGCAGTAGTATACAATCAGTAATAGACAAGACAAGTCGTAGACAATAATAGTAGTCGTAGACAATAATAGTAGTCGTAGACAATAATCATAACAACAGACAATAATAAGGAGTAAAAAAAAAATACAGTAACAAGAATACTAATCGGCAAATGAACAGTAATAATCAATAATGTCAAGAATCAATAATAATCAAGAATCAACAATAATCAGTAAAAATTGCAGGAAGTTAAGATACGTACATAATCAATAATAATCAATATCAATAATAATAATAATCACAATGATAATTAATAATAATCCAGAATCAATAGATAATAATCAGTAATAGTCAACAATCAGTAAAAATTGCAGGAAGATAAGATATGTACAAAAGCACAGAGCAGTGAGCACAAAAGGGTACTAAGTCGCTGCCGAAGGGCACTGGGCTGTGAGAGTTACTAGACGGATACGGCGACAGTAATTATACAGAGTATATCCGGTTAATACAAGGAGCGTGGCATAAAGAACCAGTGTCCAGACGCTAGGTAGTAGTGAAGGATACCAACCCGTACTCGTGGCATCAGGCGGAATAGGGCTCAAATGAAGATTAAGTTTTTCCAAATTTCGTAAATTAATATCATCGAATCTGGCCGACATGGCTGTTAAGTTAAGGGATGAAAAGACGACAGGAGGGAGATTTAGCAAATGGGGTTGGCCGACGCTCGTAATTCGAATGGACATCAGATTACCATGGTAATAAACGGCGTCCGAGCCAGGAGTAATGAGGTGGATACCCTTGAGGGGTAAAGTTTCGGTTTGGGCATCGTTTTTTATTTGAATGCGATCACCACGGGGAAAAACTACTAATAAACGATTGGTATCTGGGATCATATAGAGATAGTTATGCGGGATTTGCAATTTTGTGAACATGCAGTTCTTTGTGGAGCCATTAGTTAAGATATTCCGTTCGCAACATGCGTCCGCCACGGAGAGGAATTCGGAACTACAATAGAACATGTCGGCGTAAAGACACTTGTTGGTTAACTGGAGGATGGTATCATGATCGTCTTGTTTTAATAAGTACCGATGGTTAGGGACAACAGTTACGTACCCATTCTCCGTAGCCCACGGTACGGAGTACAAATAGTATAAATGGTAATTAATAGGCTTGTACACTGGTAAGGTTAGGAAATACATGATCATATCCGGACGAATGGCACATCGGACCTTAATTAATGATTCATACGTAAGGATATCAGTAACATTGGCGTGTAAGTTAACCAATTCGGATTCTAAGACATGGGTACTAATGATGCTTGGGTGGAGAACCCCTAATTTGCAGAACGTTATAGATGTTTCGATTTCAGATAGTAAATTGAATATCAATTGGATTGAGGATTGCAAATTATGAATAATGTCGTTATAAAGGTGAAATTGATCATCGAAGGGATTGATAATTTTGCTAATCTCCACAAACTTTGATTTTATTTGTTCGTTATTGAATTGTATTGTATCCAGAGTAGCATTATAGCGGGCCATCAATTGGGTAACAACTGAGTATTGCCGTGCAAAATTGGCTTGGTTAATGTGGTTCCGTTTGGTTAATTCGTTCAGTATGCTGTCGTAACGTTCTTTGTCGTCATTGTCCAAATTACCAGTGATACTTTTGATCACTGATCCTAGTCCATTGATTAGACCGCGTTTATGTCGTGTACGTCCGTGGTGTTTGATGTTCGAGAGTTTAAGATCGACTAGGTCTTGTACGTGTTCGTAAAATCTACAAAGATTGTGAAATCTGTCGTACAGTCTCCTAGATGAATTGATCGTCGCGTTAAGAGCCGAATAGTTCGAATTCAGATTGTAGACCTCTGAGTATAGCGTCGCCAGTCCGTAGTAGTGAGTCAGTGTGTACTCGGTTTCCTCCAGTTTGGCCGGTCCTAAGTTTATCGGAATGATGCCTCCACTATGATCGAGATTTCGGACTTCTGCGCCTAGAGTGGTTGATAACGACAGGAGCCTGCAAGTGAAGGGAGAACAATGGGAATGATTTTTTCTTTCGAGGCCGTCTTACCGGCCAGTTTTCATGATCGTTACTAGAAATGGTTTTCTTTTTCGGGTCTATGTCTTTTAACTGTTCTTTGTTGTACGTTAGAGTTATTTTCTTGGCCAACCCGTTGGCCAAGTATCGTCGTCAGAGTCAGTGGTCACAGATTGCTCAGGGGTGTCGATTTTTCGGGGCCTTTTGATGTTTGACACGTGTATCTTTTCGCGGGTGTTATGATGTCGCGGGACTATGTTGGCGGTTTTTCTGGTGGGGTCAAGTTCTTTAAGCTGCTCCTTATTGTAGGGGTTTTTTGTTTTCCTCATTTTCTGTTTGTTTTTGACGAAAATGGTGGTGGGGATGTCTGGAATTTCTTCCCTAGCTTTATTCCTGTCGGAAATGATTTTCTCTTTAGTCTGGGAGCAGCGGTTATGCAACTGCGAGTATATTACGGCCATCTTCTCCTTGTGTTTGGCTAGGTAGTCGTTGGCCATGATTTTTTCTGTGTCTAGTTTAAGGAGGGTATCTTGGCTCACGTGGCCGTAGAGAACTTCAAAGGGGGTTAAATCAGTCGTGGAATGAAGGGAGTTGTTATAAGCCAACAGGGCGTATTTAACTTTAGTCACCAACGAGTCAGTTGAGAACTCTTGACGGTTGTTAAGTAGGCGAATGTGTTCAATCAAGGTTGAATGAAATCTCTCTAATAGGCCGTTACTATTGGGGTTTTGGCTACAGATGAAATGGATTTCTATCTTGTGGAGCGATAAAAGTTCTTTTAGCAATGACGAGTCGAATTCAGCCGCGTTGTCGGATATTATTTTTTTGGGAATTCCGTGGTGGGAAAAGTACGTCAGTAAGTTTTTCACCACGTCTAGGCTGTTGTTTGATACTAAGTGATAAGCTTGAGCGTACTTTGTGAACGCGTCGATAATAGTGAGAAACTTACTGCCATCCAGTGTCAGTTTGTCGATATGTATAGTTTCGAAAGGTTTGTAGGCAGTGGGGGTGATGTTGAATGTCGGTTTGATCGGGTTGCGGTCATATTTAGTTACCATACAGGGCTCACAGCGGTTGATGAAATTCTGTATCGTTTTGAGTTGGTTTGGCCAAAAATAGGTCCTTTTAAGTTTTTTGTAAGTTTCTGTTATCCCGCGGTGGTTTGTTTTGCCTATGTGGTAGTTTGATATGAGGTCTTCGATCTCATCGTCGTTTTCTACGTCTTGGACGAAGTCCGTGTACTTTGTCAAGTGGATGTCGGATTCCTTAAAAACAGTCATCATGGTCTTTGTGAATTTTTGGTATAAGTTACCGTCATCGTCGTTTTTGAAGTAGATGGAGTAGTTGACGTTAGGTCGTACAAACTCTTTTACGAAATCGACAACGTCCTTGGCGAACTCAGATTTTGATAATTCAACGGTCATACGGGTTTTGGTTTGGAATGGTTTTGTGATTTTGACTGGTTTGGGGGTATTTGTGGTTTCCTTTACGATAATTTGATTCAGGCCATGGTTTACTGACCCTTCTCTGATCGGTATTGTTAATACCGTGTTGCCTTCGGCGTTTGAATGGACGGTCGCCGCGGTTTCGGAGTCTGGGTTGTTGGCTCTGAGGGATTGGTCGTCAACGTCGCGTTCTAGTTCGTTCATAAGTCGGGTTAAATCTGGGTTGTCCAAGATTTGTAAGGGGTTTTCGTCGTCAATGGTTTCTAACAGTCGGTCTATGTCCAGTGAAGCTGGTGTAGGAGGTTGGAAGCTAGTGGAGGGGAGGGGATCAATCTCGTTGTGGTTTAACTCGATTCTGGACAGGGCGTCTGCCACGTGGTTAGTAGCCCCGGGCTTATATTTTATAACGAAATCGTAATCACTCAGCTTGAGTCTCCACCGGAATAACTTGGACGAGCAATCCTTTAGGCTGAAGATCCACTGTAGCGGACGATGATCCGTGTACAGTGTAAATCTCCGTCCGTAGATGTAGGGTCGGAAAGTCTTTAGGGCAAAAAGAATTGCTAGGAGCTCTTTTTCTATAGTCGACAGTCTTCGTTCCGAGTCATTTAGTGTCCTGCTCGCGTAAGCGATAGGGAGGTCAGAGCCATTATTGATTTGGCTAAGTACCGCTCCCAATGCTACATCGCTAGCGTCGCATGTGACGTTAAATTCCTTTGCAAAATCAGGGTACTGCAAAATGGGGGAATTTGTCAGTAAGGTCTTACAGTACTCGAAACAGTCTAGGTATTCTTGATCGTTATAGTTCACTGAGTTGGATTTCTTCAGGCAAGCCGTCAGGGGTTTGGTTATTTTTGCAAAATTGTTAATAAATTTCCGGTAATACCCGAGTAAGCCTAGGAATTGCTTGATCTCCTTTCGGGTTTTCGGGAGTGGGAACTTTGTGATGGCCTCAATTTTGAGCGGGTTTGGGCGGACACCTTCGGGGGTGATTAGGTGTCCGAGGAAACCTATTTCTTTCCTAAGGAATTCTGTTTTATCCAACTGGATTTTGAGGTTGGATGACCTAAGTCTTTTAAAAACGTGTCTAAGTCTGTCACAGTGTTCTTGTAGGCTTACGCTGTATATTAAAATATCGTCCAAGTACACTAAACATATTTCATTTTGTAACCCCATCAAAACGTAGTTCATTAAACGCTGGAAGGTGGGAGGAGCGTTTTTTAATCCGAATGGCATCCTAAGAAATTCGTAGTGACCGGTGTCCGTAGAAAAAGCCGTTTTCTGGATCGAGGGTTCGTCTAGTTCAATCTGATGGAAGCCGGAGGCTAAGTCCAGTGTCGAGAAATATTGGCATCTCCCTAGCTTGTCTAGTAAGTCCGTTATGTTTGGCAAGGGAAATTTGTCTGAAATTGTTCGTTCGTTAAGTTTCCTATAGTCTATAACGAGTCGAAATTTAGGTTGACCGGACGCATCCATTTTCTTAGGGACTATCCAAAGTGGGGCGTTGTATGGTGAATTGGAGGGTCGGATGATTTTTTGGTCTAACATGATTGCGACTTGTTTTTTCACTTCGTCCTTGTAAATGTTAGGGTATCTGTAGGGTTTTGCGTATATCGGTATTTCGTCCGAAGTCCGTATGTGATGTTTAATTTGGTTGGTAAAGGTCAAGGGTTGGTCATCCGTCTGGAACAAGTCTGAATATGCCTTTACTAGTTTTGTGATCTCTCGTTTTTCTTCCTGATTTAGGTGATCTAAACGCAATTTCCCTAGGTCTAGCTGAGTTTCCGTTCTGGGTTTTGACAGAGTGGGTGTCGGGGAATTTTGATCGTCATCTAGGAAAAGGTTATCTATGATGGGTTCCCCTGATATTGGATGTGTTTGGGTGAACGTGATAGGTTGTTCAGTGGGATTCATTGCATGAACGTAAGCGTGATAATTGACCACATTAGTAAGACAACGGGGAATTTCGATGTTATTGATGGTGGTTTGAGGGATAATTATTTCTCCATTTCCTAGGTTCCCTATTTTGACCTTGATTTGGCGGATCGTTCTGGCTTCAATTAGGAAGGATTCATCTATGGGGTCTGATTTCGGTTTTTGGTCGGCAAACAATAGTTCTAACGCATAATTTGGGGTTTTCAAAACATTCTTATCGAAGTCCACCTTAGCTTTGATCAATGTCAAATTGTCCATTCCCAGTAGCATATCAAATCGGTCATGGAACTGAAATAAACTAAAAGGAAGGTTTAAATTGGGAATTTTGAAAAGGTTACCACACGGTATTATGGTTCGTTTGCAAATTTCAGAGGTACCATGGGCGGTACGTACTACTCCTGAATCTCGTTGTAATTTAAGGGGGAAATGTTGATAGGCGATTTTGGGGTTCACGAAACTTCGAGAACTCCCAGTGTCTATGAGAATTTTTAGGTTTAGGTTGGGCATAACAATGTAAGGGAGGGATTTTTGGGTGAGGTTCATGAGTTCGATGATTCGGGGAGGCTCGGTGTCCCTAAAAAATCATTAGCCTGTTCAATCGCCAAGCTGTCGAACTGGGCATTCATTTGTTCGTAATCGGGTGGATGTTCCACCTGATAACCAGGAAAATCGTCTACCATACTCTGATCAAAATATTGGGCGTTCTGGGGTTCCAAGGGGGGTTCGGAGTCGTAACGATCGATGTTTGGGGTTGGGGTTGTTATTTGCTCTGAGTCTATCAAGTTGAAATTAGTATTTCTCGTTGAAATTGACATGGGAGTTGGGCCTTTGGTCTGGTTCGATCCAGATTTTACTTGGTTCCAGGAGTTTTGGGGTTTCGGGAAATTTGATCTCGGCATATTCGGCTGGGGAGGTTGTTGGTATTTAATTTGGGGGTTTCCGGAAGGGAATCTTGCTGGATTCTGGCTGTAATTGTTCTGGTAAAAAGGTCTCGGTTGATATTGAAGAGGAGGCCTATAAAAGTTTTGATTGTTCGGTCTAGGAGCGCCTTGTTGTGTTGTAACCTGAGCTCTCTGGCCGATAACGGCGGGGCGTATCTGTTGCTGAGTGGCAACTTTGCCGCCAGCTCTCAAGTTGAAGTCGTTACACAACATTGATAATGCTGACCCCAGGTCGGCAGGTGACTTGGTTCTTAAGAGGGAACCGAGAGGTTCTGCGATTCCGTGTAAGAAAACTCGTAATGCCAAATTCTGCATGTACGGAATCAAGTAATGACCAGCGTCTCCCATATTCATTTGGATGTACGCTACTTGCGAATTTAGGACTTGGCTAATCCTGTCGTGGAAGGCAAAACAGTCCTCTTGTTGGGTCTGTCTCATTTTTGTTAGTTCAATAGTTAAGGTGTAAGTGTCTCTTTTATCGCTATAAGTGTGTAGTAAAGCTTTTCTTAACTCTGGATACGATTCTATTGAATTTACATAAATTTGATCGGCAATTCTTTGGCCTATTTTGGAGGTGAATGCGCCTAAGATTATGTCGTTCTGGAAATTATCGGGGTTTTGGTTATCATGAAATCTTAAATAAATTTTGTCACATTGTTTGATGAATTTCGCAAGTATGAGGGGTTCGCCGTTGAAGTGCGGGATCAAGTTGTCGTATTCTCTTCTATACTCCGGGGGTGCTCTTGAATTATGAGGGGGGTCGAGGGTTACGCCGGAATTTCCTGAAGCGGTTACGCCGGAATTCCCTGAAGCGGTTACGCCGGAATTTCCTTGGAGGTCGCTACTGTCGTCGTTTTCGCGGATAGGGTGTAGGGCTCGATGTACCAGTTCAGCCGCATTGGGGTTACTGGCGGGTAGGGGAATATCGCTGACGTTCAAACGATGCATTTTGTGCAAGTGCTTCCAATCCCAGAAGCTAGGGTGTTTGGTTGTTGTAGTTTTGGGAATTGTGTTGTCTTAGTGGAAAATCTATGGGGAGGCGCAAGGGATGCGGCAACACAGGGTGTCCAATAGATTTAATACTTTGCTTAAATTGTTTCTTAATGTGAGTCGCCAGGGAGGTGCAGGACACAACGCAGGGTATCTGGTCAACTCTTACTTGCTAAGTTTCTTAAGATTCTCTAAAATGAGTTGCCAGGGAGGTGCAGGACACAACACGAGGTATCTGGTCAACAGTTACTTGCTAGTTCTTAAGATTCTCTAAAATGAGTTGCCAGGGAGGTGCAGGACACAACACGAGGTATCTGGTCAACAGTTACTTGCTAGTTCTTAAGATTCTCTAAAATGAGTTGCCAGGGAGGTGCAGGACACAACGCGAGGTATCTGGTCAACTCTTATTTGCTAGTTTCTTGGAATTACGTTTCTTTTATCAATTTAATTATGTTGCAGTTTCTTCTTAATTACTGGCAAGCCAAGGTGGGGCTTCTAAATCTAGTACTAAGAGAGATGTGGGGCGGTGTAATCTTGCAGTAAAATATTCACTTTCACTACTTACAGCAGTCCGCACAGGGAGTCCAACATCGTCTCTTAGGAGTCCCGTCTTCCGTAGATGTTGATGTAGTCTTCACACAGACGTAATCCTCACGCGATATGCACTCGCGTACGTTCACTCTCTGAATTCTTGAAAAGAAAGAATTCCACGATGTTCATTCGCGGAACCGAGAGTGTCCTACTCCGACTGCGCCAGTTATGTTGGGAGCTTGAAGAAATAAGTTTTTAAAAAACCACTTGAACTTTTATTACACGATTAAACACATGGATCGGTAAGAAAACGGGCAGAGTAACGTTCTGTGTGACGGTAAAGACGAGACTGGCGCGAGAGCTGCCAGTGGGTTGTATTTATGGGGTCGGAATGCTGAATCAGCGGGAAAGGTAAATATCAGCATTATTGCTGATATAACTTATATATATAAATATATATATATATATATATACATATAATTTTTGGTGTCATTCGGCAGGGAATTCAGGATGGTCTGAAACGGATTTTGGTATAAAAATCTTTCGGAAATTCGAGTTTTAAAAATTTTGGACGGAGAACAATAGCTTCCTTTTCTTCGAAAATTCGCTAAAAGGGAATTTGAGCTCAAAAATTCCCAACATGTTCTGGTGAATGAATATTTTTAGAAGGGCTGAAGGAAGTTGTGGTTTCCAATGCTGTTTTGTACTTGTGGCAAAGTGAGTGAGGCAGGTAGACGACCCCCCCCCCCCCAGTCACTCACCACCGATCGTCTTCAGTCCCTCGACTACCCAGAAACTGACTCCTGTCGTCCCTCTGACCTGTGATCCTTGGAACGAGGGACTCGTTTTTCTGTTTCTCAAAACGCAAAACGTTGGGAAAGGTGACAAAGGAATCCGTGACGTCACTAATAATCGTCCAATCAGAAGCCACCGTATGAGGTGATCTGGGGGCTGCGCGTGGAGCTGGTTGTACTTGGGGGACCCTGATTGGTGTTGGCCTGTTGTGGGCTCTCAAGCCTCCTCCCCCCCACCTTTTTGTTTGTGGTAAGATTTCCCGTGAAAACCCCTCCCTTTGTGTTAACTCTCGTCGTCCTGTGGAATATAATTTCCGTCAGCTCTCAAGTCAGTCAGTTCGGTAAGTAGGGAGTGAGCGGACTGGAGGGGAGAAGCTGAAAGCAGCGCAGATCACATCAGGAGTGGGCCCCTGCAAGCAAATTTCCTTACTCGGTATGTTTCCAATCATATTTTAATAGTTCACTCAATATTTATGTTAGGCAGTATATGTTAGGTACACATGTCAAAGGTCATCCCAATAAGGACCTCTCCCACCCAGCGCCGGATTTACCTATGGACCGACTGGGCCACGGCCCAGAGCCGCAAGCCTCAGGGGGCCGCAAGGCTGAGGTTTTTTGCCTTTTTTAAATTGGGGATATAAATAAAAAAATCTGGCTTACGAAACGCATACATATATACAATGGCTAGTGCATGCTATTTTGACATATTAGGGTTTTGAACGAAAGAAATATGGTCATATATGGTATTATGTCCATCTTAAAATAATAAGAATATAAAATAATTGAATTTATTATACCCAGGGGGCCGCTTATAGATATAGGCCCAGGGCCGTAACAAACCTAAATCCGGCGCTGCTCCCGCCGTTTCACAACGTCCGCCTTCTCTCAACTCCAAATTCAGAGCATCCTACTGGTACAAGATTTTCGAAAATTTTTTCATTTTCATACAGCCGTAGTCTATTGACTAAAAGAAACTCCAATATATTTTCAGATTGAAAATTCATCATTCCCTTGCCGGGATAGAACCGTATGTTCCCTCTCTATCTAACAGCTGTACTCCACAGTGGCCTTATAATTTGTTCCCACATATTATGCTGTACTTGATCTACTATCATTTCCAGACTCCACACCAAAAATCCAATTTATTTGCAGGGCTGGGATAGAAAATCAAATTAATAGTTCGTCATGCAGCATGGCTATTGAGAGCGAGTTTTCATCTTGGTACAACAACATTTCGTCTTCGGCCGGCAATTTTCAATATTTATTTATGAAAATAGTTCTGAACATTAGTGCACATCTTTCCCAATGCGGAACGGACGTTTTTTAGCAAAAAAAAAAATCGGATTCAACTTATGATAATTACTCCTAATCCTAATCTAATCCAAAAACGCTACAAAGTCTTTGTCACGTGGGTTTATTATTATGTTGGACATAACCTACAGAAATGTTGGCTGTCCATTTATTGTTTTCTTCTTGTGAAATAATTTAAGTAGATATTTATGATTGTTTCTACCAATTTAGGCCCTCAAAACACGAATTACCTACGCTTTTTATTATTATTATTATTTTTTTTTATTCCCAAAATTATCTTCGGTCGTTGGTGGTGGCATTAAATTGTCTTGATTCACCTGGTGACACTTCTTCATGTGTTATTATACAAATTGATGTTGACGATTTCCCAGATTTTTGACTCATAAAAAACGCTGCAAAGTCCTTGTCACATGGGTTTGTTATTCTATTGGACATACCTAAAGAAATCAGAAATGTTGGCTGTTCATTTATTGTTTCGTGCATGCGTAATAATTGAAATAGCCATTTCTGATGGTTTCCACTAATTTTGGCCCCTAAAACACAAATTAGGTACCTACGCTCTTTTTTTTCAAATTATCGTTGATCATTGACAGTACCATTTAATCATCTTGATCCACGTGCTGACACTTTTGGTTTATTATTCTGTGAATAATACACCTATGTATTCGCTCAGCAAAAAATTTTTATAACCCCCCCCTCAAAATTTTTTCTTTTCCGTTTCGAAGTGCGTAGAGATCAAAAAACCAGTCATGCAGCATGACTTAATGAGCGAATTTTCAAAGAAATATTCAAATTAATGGCTATGGTTTTGTTTTGCTTCGAACTCTCGTCTTCAATTAATACTTCTCACATTATTCAATCTGACCACTCTAAGGGGGTGGGGGGGGGGGGGGGGGTAAGAGTTTAAAGATTATCCTAGTTTTGGGTAATTTTTGCGCAATTTAAATGCTCTAATTTAAGAACGGATTTAGATATCTAAAATCCGATTTCACCATCGTGTTCAGCGTGCAAAAACCTTTAAAATGAGGGGTCACTTGTTAGAAAATAACATTTTGGGGATTTTTGGGTAATTTTTGCGCACTTTAAATGCTCTAATTTGAGAACGGATCAAGATATCTAAAATCCGATTCCACCATCGTGTTCAGCGTGCAAAAACCTTTAAAATGAGGGGTCACTTGTTGGAAAATAACATTTTGGGGATTTTTGGGTAATTTTTGCGCACTTTAAATGCGCCAAAACCCTCCTTAGAGTAGGCCAATTTCGCCCATCTTCGAACTTAGCCTTTCGATTGCCAAGATAGATTTTTTGTGCAAATTTGAGCTGTTTATCTCAATTCTATCGAGAGTTATCGTCTGGAGTGACACATATATATATATATATATATACATATAAAAAAGTGTTAAATTTCAGGAATCGTTTTAGAATGGTCTGAAACGGATTTCTATGAAGAAAATTTCCAAAAATTTATATTATTTAAATTTCGAAGCCATTGCAATAGCTTCATTTTCTTTGAAAATTCGCTAAAACGCTGCAAAGTCCTTGTCACATGGGTTAATTATTCTACTGGACACACCTACGGAAATGTTGGCTGTTCATTTCTGTTTGTTTCATTTGAAATAATTGAAATAGCCGAAATAGCTATTTCTGATCCACAATTTTGGCCCACAAAACACGAATTAGGTAGGTACGCTCCTTTTTTTTTTTTTTTTTTTCAAATATCATCTTTGATCATTGGTAGTGTCATTAAATGGTCTTGATCCACATGTTGACACTTTTTCTATTGTAATTATACAAATTGATGGTAATTTCAGACGATTTTCCAGGTTTTTGAGTAATAAAAAAATCAATTTTGGGAGCTGATCATGTAGTAGAACCTCGATTTTCCACTCTTTGGTCAAAATCGACTTCATATTCGGTCTTCTCGTCTCCAAAAACATGGAAAACGATACCTCAAAAGCTCATGTTACTAACATGTTACTAAAACACAAAAAGTACCTAGGTACCTATTTTTATACACATTTTCACTCATAACACCCCTGGGTATATTCCGATCGGGCTGAAAAGTTTCGGGACACAACTAGGGCCCAAATGGAGCATGTGTGCGAAAGAACGACTTTTTTAGACCGAAAATGATGCCTGTACACGTGATACGGCGGACGGCGGACGGACATTGCATTTTTGGAATCTACGCACCTTGAAACGGAAAAGAAAAAATTTTGAGGGGGTGTTATAAACATTTTTTGCTGAGCGAATACATAGGTGTATTGTTCACAGAATAATAAACCAAAATGCAATGTCCGACCGCCGTCCGCCGTATCACGTGTACAGGCTTCATTTTCGGTCTAAAAAAGTCGTTCTTTCGCACACATGCTCCATTTGGGCCCTAGTTGTGTCCCGAAACTTTTCAGCCCGATCGGAATATATCCACGGGAGTTATGAGTGAAAATGTGTATAAAAATAGGTACTTTTTGCGTTTTAGCAACATGTTGGTAACATGAGCTTTTAAGGTATCGTTTTTCATGTTTTTGGGGACGAGAAGACCGAATATGAAGTCGGTTTTGACCAAAGAGTAGAAAATTGAGGTTCTACCAGATGTTCAGCTCCCGAAATTGAATTTTTATGAGTCAAAAACCAGCGAAATCGTCTGAAATCACCATCAATTTGTAGAATAACACTGGAAAAAGTGTCAACAGGTGGATCAAGACGATTAAATGGTACTACCAATGATCAGAGATAATTTATTTATAAAAAAAAGAAGGAGCGTACCTTATTCGTGTTTTGGGGGCCAAAATTGGTGGAAACCACCAGAAATAGCTATTTCAATCATTTTATATGAAAGAAACAATAAATAAACAGCCAACATCTCTGTAGGTATGTCCAATAGAATAATAAACCCATGTGACAAGGACTTTGCAGCGTTTTTCCAGTGTTATTGTACAAATTGATGGAGATTTCAGACGATTTCCCAGGGTTTTCACTCATAAAAACGCTGCAAAGTCCTTGTCACATGGGTTTATTATTCTATTGGAGTTCTAGAGATTTTTGTTGGCTGTTAAATGTATTGTTTCTTTCATGTGGAATGATTGAAATAGCTATTTCTGATGATTTCCACCAATTTTGGCCCCCAAAACATGAAATAGGTACGCTTTTTTTTTGTTTTTTTTTAAGATCATCTTTGATCATTGGTAGTGGCATTTAATGGTCTTGATTCACCTGTTTACACTTTTTCCAATGTTATTGTACACATTGATGGTGATTTCAGACAGTTTTCCAGGTTTTTGACTCATAAAAAACCAATTTGGGAGCTGAACCTTTGGTAAAACCTCAATTTCCGTGTCTTTGGTCAAAATCGACTTCATATTCGGTCTTCTCGTCCTCAAAAACATGGAAAAAGATACCTCAAAAGCTCAGGTTACTAACATGTTGTTAAAACCCAAAATGTACCTATTTTTACACACATTTTCACTCATAACACCCCTGGGTATATTCTGATCGGGCTGCACAGTTTCGGGACACAACTAGGGCCCAAATGGAGCATGTGTGCGAAAGAACGATTTTTTTAGACCGAAAATGAAGCCTGTACACGTGATACGGCGGACGGACATTGCATTTTTGGAATCTACGCATCTTGAAACGTAACACAAAAACGCTGCAGATCCCTGCACAACGGTTTATTATTTTGTACAGAATACCCTTCTGTTACAGATCACAGCTCTCTGTATAGATAACCCTTCATATAATATGTACTACTCTATACATATTATGTAGATCGCAGACCCTCCGTAGGTTAGTACCTAACCCCGTACTCGTTACTAGGTACCTACCTAAATCACGAGTTAAATGTTGCTAAAATAGTTCTGTCGATGACAAAAAGTAACTAAAACGGCAAAAAGAAACGCAATAATGAAGTTCTAAAGGAAAATTGTTGGTGTAGAGTGAAATAGATGCCCCTTCTGCGTAGATCACTGTTTTCGGTACTTATCGGTTAACGGGAGGCCACTCATTTAACGATTTAAAATTATTTAAATTATTATTTTCTGAATTATTAGTTATCGCTTTCGTTCGTTGTCTGGATGTGTTTTCAGTCAGTGTCGAATGATGGCAAACGTGGAACGTGTGGGAGGCGGTACCAAGTTGGGTAAAGACGCGATTTTTTACAATTCTTTCAAATTTGTTTTGAGGTATCGTTTTCCATGTTTTTTGAGACGAGAAGACCGAATATGAAGTCGATTTTGACCAAGGAGTTGAAAATTGATGTTGTACCAGTTGTTCAGCTCCCAAAATTGATTTTTTATGAGTCAAAAACCTGCGAAATCGTCTGAAATCACCATCAATTTGTATAATAGCACTAGGAAAAGTTTCTACACGTGTATCAAGACGATTAAATGGCACTACCAATGATCAAAGATAATATGAAAAACCACAGTCATGCAGCATGGCTATAAGAGCGAATTTTCGAAGTTTTCGGCATCTTCCTCCTCCGCCTAAAATTTTCTGAAAAGTAATTTTCGGTCAATGTTTTCCCAACTTGATACCATACAAAATTAAAACAGGAGTAGTTTTACGCAAAGTAAAATTGTGGGTTGAAGGAGGGGGAGGGGGAAATCAAAAATGTTTTGAATACCAGAAGAGTAGGTATTGGATACGTAACAAATTTTTTGTTCCATTTTTTGCCGAGTAGCACCTCGGTTTGTAGATTTTCCAACTCTGAACACGATGGTGAAGTCAGAATTGCGATATCCCATTCCGGTGTCAGATTAGAGCAGACGAACCAGGAAGAACATCTCAAGAAATAACCACGTTCCTTCATCTTCAAAGTGCTCCAGTTTGAGAATGGAATGAGATACCGCAATTCTGATTTCACCATCGTGTTCAGCGTACAAAAACCTTTAAAATGAGGTGTCACTTGTCAGACTTTTTCATTTTGGGAATTTATGGGTAATCCCCCCCCCCCCTAAAACTCCCCAAAACTCCCCCTTAGAGTGACCCGATTCTGCCCATCTTCGAACTTAGCCTGTCGATTGCCAAGACACATTTTTCGTGCAAATTTGAACTTTTTATCTCAATTCTTTCGAGAGTTATCGTCTGGAATGACACATACATAATATATAAATATATATATAAATATATAAATATAAAAATATTTATATATATACATATAATTTTTGGTGTCTTTCGGCAGTGAATTTAGGATGGTCTGAAACGGATTTTGGTATAAAAATCTTTCGGAAATTCGAGTTTTAAAAATTTTGGACCGAGAACAATAGCTTCCTTTTCTTCGAAAATTCGCTAAAAAGAAAAGAGCGTACCTAATTCAAGATTCGGGGCCAAAATTGGTGGAAACCACCAGAAATATGTGACAAGGACTTTGCAGCGTTTTGGTTTATTATTCTGTGAATAATACACCTATGTATTCGCTCAGCAAAAAAATTGTATAACCCCCTCAAAAATTTTTTTTTTCCGTTTCAAGGTGCTTAGATTCCAAAAATGCAATGTCCGTACGCCGTACGCCGTATCACGTGTACCGGCTTCATTTTTGGTCTAAAAAATTCGTTCTTTCGCACACATGCTCCATTTGGGCCCTAGTTGTGTCCCGAAACTGCAGCCCGATAGGAATATACCCAGGGGTGTGACGAGTGAAAAATGTGTATAAAATAGGTAATTTTGTGTTTTAGTAACATGTTAGTAAAATGAGCTTTTGAGGTATCGTTTTCCATGTTTTTTGAGACGAGAAGACCGAATATGAAGTCGATTTTGACCATGGAGTTGAAAATCGAGGTTCTAACGAAGTTTCAGCCTTAAATGTAGTCGTTAAATTTTGGTATAAAACCGTCATTCTTCCGTTCACAGTTTGGGTCCCCATTTGGGAACACATTTGGGTCCCAGTTGTGCAGCCCGATCGGAATACACCCAGTGGGTTATGGCGGGGGGGGGGGGGATGGTGTAATAAATAGGGGTTTTCTTGAGGTTTTAGTGTACACGAGCTTGTGATGTATCGTTTCCCATGTTTTTTAGGGCGAGAAGATCGAATATGAAGTTGATTTTGACCAAAGAGTTAAGAATTGAGGTTGCAATGTAGGTTCAGTTCCCAATATTCGTTTTTTATGAGTCAAAAACGTGAGAAATTGTGTGAAATCACCATAAATTTGTGTAGCACTAGAATTAGTACTAGCAGGTGAAGACAATTAAATTTATCGCACTATCAATGTTCAAAGGTAACCTGTAAAAAAGAAAAAAAGGAGCCGAGATCGTGTTTTTGTTGGCCAAAATTGGTGAAAACCATAAAAAATCACTATTTCAATAATTGCGCATGAAAGAAACAATAAATGAACAGCAACATAGAATAATAAACCCAAGTGACAAGGACTTGGCAGCGTTTTTAAGATATTCACCTACTATTAAATTGGTAGGTATTCTAAATTGATCAGCTTTTTTATGACAAATACTTCGGATGTATTTAATATATAATTTCTTTGGTAGTAGGTATTAGTTAATAGGGAAATAGCAGTCGTTGTCAACGAATACCTTTGTACATCTGTTCCATCATTTACTCAGCGCCTCCTACGATTAAATTATCAGTAATACGGTAGGTATTATGTATTATTATTGTTAGCACTTCAATCGAATCATTGTGATATTGTTGTATGATCAGGTTTCTCTTGAATCGAACAATGGAGGAAGGATTAGCGAACGATATTCCCCTGGCTTTCAGTATCAGATCACCATTCCATAACACTTTTCGTAAAATTAAAATAGTTTCTTCGTGATTCTAGACATTTTAACCGATTTTTGACCCCTATAAAGTCAAATTTGACCCACTCTTTTTTTGCGAAAAATATTTCTGTCATCGAAATAGTCCATTTTGGTTTATTATTCCGTGAATAATAAACTATGTATTCGCCCAGCAAAAAGTTTTTTTAACACCCCTTCAAAATTTGTTCTTTTACGTTTCAAGGTGCGTAGAATACAATAACGCTGCCAGGTCCTTGTCACATGGGTTTATTATTCTACTGGACTTACCTGCAGAAATGTTGCTGTTCGTTTATTGTTTCTTTCATGTACATTAATGGAACTAGCTGTTGGTTTATTATGTTCAATAATGAACCTTTGGGATCGAGCATTAAAAAAATTTTTTTTTAAACTGATGGTTTCTGTTTCAAGGTATGTAAAATCCGAAGATGCAGTAAAAAACTTCCTGTTTGTCCGCCATCAGCATCATCCACATCCAGTCTAATTTCGGTCTAAAAAATTCGTTCTTTCGTACACATGCTCCATTTTGGCCCTAGTTGTGCCCCGAAACTGCAGCCCGGTAGGAATATACCCAGGGGTGCTATGGGTGAAAAATGGAATTTTTGGGTGTTTTAGTAACATGAGCTTGTGACGTATCGTTTTCCATGTTTTTTTGGTCGAGGAGACCGAATATGAAGAATATTTGGACCACTGAGTGGAAAATCGATGCTCTAACGAAGTTTTAGCCTCAAATTTACGTTAATTTTGGTATAAAATCGTCGTCCTCCGCAAACAGTTTGGGTCCCCATTTGGGTCCTAGCTGAGCTCCAATGCTCGGCAGCCCGATCGGAATATACCCAGGAGTAATGTGGGATAAAAAAAATGAACCTTTAGCTTACCACCAATTTATTTAAAACAAAGCTTTTCGCTCAAATTCTGAGGATCATGAGATAGGTAGGTGCTCAAAATTTGAACAAAAAGCTTTTTTTTCAATACATTTTTGATAAGCTAAAGGTTTATTTTTTATTTCTTGTTTATTCCACATTGCAAGATGGCTCCACGAAAGGTGTGAGATTAAATTCGATGAATTGATGAACACCTAGGGGTGTTACGGGAGGAAAATGTCCATGTTTTCTAGGGCGAGAATGCCGAACATGAAGGTGATTTTGACCAAAGAGAGAAGAAAGAAGGTTGTAATGAAGGTTCGGTTCCCAATATTCATTTTTTATTAGTCATAAAGCTGGGTAATTGTCTGAAATCACCGTAAACTTGTATAATAACACTAAAAGTAGTATCAATAGGTGAATCAAGACAACTAATTGCACTATCAGTTATCAAATATAATTTGTCAAAAGTAGGAGCCTAATTCGTGTTTTTGGAAGCCAAAATTGTGGAAACCATCAAAAACAGCTATTTCAATTATTGCGCATGAAAGAAACAATAAATGAACAGCCAACATTTCTTTAGGTATGTCTAACATAATAATAAACCCATGTGACATGGACTTTGCAGCGTTTTGTGTTTGAGTACAACAGTGTGGTCTTATTCTCTATGTAACGTCGTGAGTCCCCATTGCCGCACTTCCTTAACAAGAAACGCGGCTAATGAGTGGCCCTTCGATCCCCTAATGAATGTATAGATTTCAGGGAGTTGCTAATTTGGAAGTTCAGACAGCAGGTTCTAATGCCTCCAACCCCCTTTTGTTATTTAGACCCGAGGCTTTTCGCTCATCATTAATCATTACCTTTGTTATCTTCTTAGCTAAAAACAGGTCTTTCTCTTCGGTAATGGGATGTTTCGATAATCGCATTTTCAAACTTCTCTCGGTTTCAAAACTGTGTTGGATGATGGTGGGGTAGTGCACTTCAAAGGGAATGGAATACCTTTCGTTAAGATGAAAGCTGCTTTGTGTACTTCCCTTTTTTAATTGAATAATCACGTAATTAACTATTCTGAATTGTGCCGGTTCATGAGTGTTTCATTTAGGGACGGATTTGATGATGTTGATTAAAGTCAAATTAAATTTTGACAGCGACAGAAGTTGTGAAGTATACCTAACACTCAAAGAATTTATAACCACAAAACGTGTCACCCACCTTCGTCACATCAACAAAATGTGCCTAATGAAACAAAAATTAAAAATTCATAACTACGAGTAGGTACTTACGGTTAAGTAATAAATTATATGACGTCCAGATCCCAGTCATTATTTTGATTTATTATTTTCAACCATGATACCTACTTTGGAATCGAGCGTGAAAAAAAAAATTTAACCCCCTCACTCAAAATTTGGTGGTTTCCGTTTCAAGGAATGGAGAACCCGAAAATCGAATAAATTTTATTTTGCCCCTACGCTGTACTTCGCAAGTTTTTTAGTTACCATGAACCAATATTAATGAAATTTGGTTTTTAGGCCCTCTTTGGGGTCTGGTTGTGGTCCGCGAAGCTCGGCGTTGCTGTCAGTCATCTCTAAGGGGTGAAAAATAGGGAGTTGCAATTTTCAGAACGCCGTAGCTCGAAAACTTCCAATAGAAGCGTATGGTTTTTTTTACGTTTTTGAACTGATCTTGAGCTAAAGAATTGTTTGAGACCACCCGGAGCATTGTACGTCCAGCCGTTCGTTTGGAGCGAAAAGCTTCGTCAACTTGATAGTGAATCAAATGGTTTAAATCCGGCCCAGATATCATTGCTGAGGAGCACCTGATCATAATCAAGGATGGCTGTACGATGTCGAGTTGGTTGTTCTGTGATATTATTTCATTTGAAAAATTATGACTATTTTCGACTGTGTTGATAGGTACTTTTGTAACTACAACAAACGTTATGCTTCATGAATAATAACAAATAATTTATTAATGATTGAATTATTGAATCCCGCGCATTTGTAGGGAACTTTTTAATTCCGGAGCCGGCTCGAGTGCTCTATTTAGGGCTTTCCTTGGGGGAGCTCGAGGGTACTGACCACAGAAAACGGTGATCTACGCAGAAGGGGCATCCATACAGGTAAATAATAAACCGTTGTGTAATAATTTGCAGCGTTTACCGTATCTAGTGACGCAGGAGCGTCCCGCCCCCGAAGAAAACCGAAAACCTCCGCATACCTACAACTCAGCGACCAATAACACTGTTTACAGTAAAGAACAAAAAATCGGGTTTTTACCCTCCCATAAAGGCTG